>SJXQ01006411.1:127058-245772 GCA_006408695.1 Aepyceros melampus
TAGGTGCCGAGCGAGGGACAAAGGTGCCCTACCGCTCAGAGTACCCCTCCCACGCCCACCAGTCTCAGAAAAGGGCCAGGAGGGGACAAAGCACATATACCCACTTCCTTTCCCCCAATTCATCAGCTGTAGAAATCATTCATCCTCCCTGTAGAGGCTGAGGGTGGGTGAGGGTTAGGGAAGCCAGGGTTGACGGGGTTGATGAGGTCAGGCCTCAGTATTTTTTTAAAACTTCACCTCCCAGCATCATCTGATAAACTACAGGAGGCCTAATTAACTTTGTATTTCAGCTAAATGACAAATATAACTTTTCAGTTCAAGTAATTTAACGTCTCAAAGATTGCACGGACACACTTATTAATACATTGCAAATGAATCTGTTATCTGAGGGGCTTCCCAGGTGGCACTAGTGGTAAAGAGCCCACCTTCCAAGGTAGGGGATGCAAGAGACTCGGGTTCGATCCCTGGGTTGGAAAGGTCCCTGGGAGAAGGAAATGGCAACTCACTCCGGTATTCTTTTTTTTTTTTTTTAATTAATTTCCTGGCTGTGCTTGGTCTCTGCTGCTGCACAGGCTTTTCCCTAGTTGTGGAGAGCGGCAGCTGCTCTCCAGCTGTGGAGCAGGAGCTTCTCATTGTGGTGGTTTCTCTTTGGTGCAGGCTCAAGGGCGTGTCATCTGAGTTAAATTCACCCATTCCAGTCCATTTTAGTTTGCTGATTCCTAGAATGTCGACATTCACCCTTGCCATCTCTTGTTTGACCACTTCCAATTTGCCTTGATTCATGGACCTGACATTCCAGGTTCCTATGCAATACTGCTCTTTACAGCATTGGATCTTGCTTCTATCACCAGTCACATCCATAACTGGGTATTGTTTTTGCTTTGGCTCTATCCCTTCATTCTGTCTGGAGTTATTTCTCCACTGATCTCCAGTAGCATATTGGGCACCTAATGACCTGGGGAGTTTCTCTTTTGGTATCCTATCATTTTGCCTTTTCATACTGTTCATGGGGTTCTCAAGGCAAGAATACTGAAGNTTACAGCATTGGATCTTTCTTCTGTCACCAGTCACATCCATAACTGGGTATTGTTTTTGCTTTGGCTCTATCCCTTCATTCTGTCTGGAGTTATTTCTCCACTGATCTCCAGTAGCATATTGGGCACCTAATGACCTGGGGAGAGAAACTATAAGAAAGGTGAAAAGACAACTTTCGGAATGGGAGAAAATAATAGCAAATGAAGCAACTTACAAACAACTAATCTCAAAAAGATAGAGATCTCTTAAACTTAGCCAGGCAACTGTGTGTATAGCCAAGATTGAGTGATAATTTACTTCAACACCTTTGTAAAGATAAAAAACTAAGGGAGATTATCCAAAGTCTGCTATCTGGAAAGTGAAGGCAAGGTAGGAAACCCAGTCTCCTGGCTCTGAGTCTAGTACTCATCACTCATGCATCAGGTTGCTTTGACTCATGATCCCATCCTCTCTCTCAGCTTCACCTGGCTCTTTACCTAACCTCAAGGCAAAAATTAAAAATACCAAAATGTGACCAGAATGAACACATTCTTCACATGGATCCACAGGTCCAGCTCCCACCACCTGCGGAAGCCCACACCTCTACTTCTGTGCCACAGTGTGCTGTTGCTGTACATTGCTTAAGAACGTTGATGAATGGTGCCCGTTGGCCCATATTACACATTCATGTGATCTAACCTCAGTGTGTGCTCATTTTTCTTGGCCATCCTTACTCCCCTCTTTTTGTTCCTTGTCAGGCCAGCCACAGAGGCTGCTCCAAATCTTTTCACTTGCCTTAGCTCTGTAGGAGAAGGCAATGGCACCCCACTCCAGTACTCTTGCCTGGAAAATCCCATGGACAGAGGAGCCTGGTAAGCTGCAGTCCATGGAGTCGCTGAGAGTTGGACATGCCTCAGTGACTTCACTTTCACTTTTCACTTTCATGCATTGGAGAAGGAAATGGCAACCCACTCCAGTGTTCTTGCTTGGAGAATCCCAGGGATGGCAGAGCCTGGTGGGCTGCCGTCTAGTCTATGGGGTCTCACAGAGTCGGACACGACTGAAGTGACTTAGCATTAGCATTAGCTCTGTATCCCCTCATAGATTAACCATTTGATATTAATGTTATCTATTCCCCTAGTCTCTCCTCTGCCTGAAACTGTCTCTATGTTTTTGTCTGTTCTCTTTTCATATCTAACTTTTGCCTGTGATTAGATTTAACCTCTTCCCCCTCCCCTTTCTTTCCCTCTGATACATATTGTGTCTCCCTCTGTTTCTCCAGTCAAGCGTTTCTTCTCTACTGCCTCTTTCCTCTAGCCTACTTAGGAGTTTTCCTCACCTTTAAAGCAATGCTTCCCTTACAATTACAGCTGCATTAAAGCTACTATCACATTCCAATTTTTCTTTCTCTGTTTAACTTTTCTATTCAGTTCAGTTCAGTTCAGTCACTCAGACGTGTCCGACTCTTTGCGACCCCATGAATCGCAGCACGCCAGGCCTCCCTGTCCATCACCAACTCCCAGAGTTCACTCAGACTCACATCCATCGAGTCAGTGATGCCATCCAGCCATCTCATCCTCTGTCGTCCCCTTCTCCTCCTGCCCCCAATCCCTCCCAGCATCAGAGTCTTTTCCAATGAGTCAACTCTTCTCATGAGGTGGCCAAAGTACTGGAGTTTCAGCTTTAGCATCGTTCTAAAGAAATCCCAGGGCTGATCTCCTTCAGAATGGATTGGTTGGATCTCCTTGCAGTCCAAGGGACTCTCAAGAGTCTTCTCCAACACCACAGTTCAAAAGCATCAATTCTTCGGCACTCAGCCTTCTTCACAGTCCAACTCTGACATCCATACATGACCACAGGAAAAACCATAGCCTTGATTAGACAGACCTTAGTTGACAAAGTAATGTCTCTGCTTTTGAATATGCTATCTAGGTTGCTCATAACTTTTCTTCCAAGGAGTAAGCGTCTTTTAATTTCATGGCTGCAGTCACCATCTACAGTGATTTTGAAGCTCCCCCAAATAAAGTCTGACACTGTTTCCACTCTTTCCTCATCTCTTTCCCATGAAGTGATGGGACCAGATGCCATGATCTTCATTTTCTGAATGTTGAGCTTTAAGCCAACTTTTTCATCTCCACTTTCACTTTCATCAAGAGGCGTTTTAGTTCCTCTTCACTTTCTGCCATAAGGATGGTGTCATCTGCATATCTGAGGTTATTGATTTCTTTAGATGGTTTAAAATCACTCTTAGTGTTTCTACCTCTTCCCTGTAATGTGACTTCCAACATTCACCTGCTGAAACTATGCTCTTATTTACATATCCTAGATTACTTGTCAAAATTAAGCCTCATTTATTGTCCTTGCACTAAGGAGCACTCTCTTACTTTGAAACATTCTTTCCCCCTTTTTACATTGCATTGCAGAATTGCATTCTCAATAATTTTATGTTTGCTCCCTCTCTCTCCCTTTCTTTCTCTCTGCTTCTGTCTTCTGGCTCTCAATTTTCTGACCTCATCTCAGTACCTCAGGCTGTGCCCATGGACTAGCAATACTGCTGCATCCTGGGAGCTTGTCAGATGAACAGCATCTCAGGCCCCACTATAGACCTACTGAGGCAGAGCCTGTAGTTCAATAACATGCCCAGGTGATTCATATACATGGTAAAGCTTCAGAAGCATTGCTCTACGTTTCTGCCCTTGGCCTTTCTCTCTAACCTTTGTTCACTCTATTCTTGATATGATCCCAAACTCCAAGTAGCCGTTCTAAACAAAAATCCGCCAATTTACTCCTCTGACCATGAGTTCATTCCATCCTTTACTCCATGCCCCCAATTTTCAGAGCTTTCGAACATCCACTATAAATTTTTAGTGGACAATGTACTATGTTCAAAGGAAGTCTTCATCTCTTTTCTGTTCTTTCTTCCTTATAACAATTAATGAACACTCTCCTAGGCACTTGAGGTTATAATTTTTTATTGCTGTTATTTCTGATTCCATTTTCTCTGCAACAGACCTTCACACAATAAAGCATATAATCATAATTGGTTCCATCCCTTAAACATCTTTTGCCTTCCCATTACTTAAAAAATATAGAATGGTAGAAAGATAATCACTTATGGTGAATTATGAGCCAGGTATTCTTCTAAAAGCTTTAAAACATAAACTCATTAAACTTAATCTTTTTCTTTAGATGGTTTAAAATCACTCTTAGTGTTTCTACCTCTTCCCTGTAATGTGACTTCCAACATTCACCTGCTGAAACTATGCTCTTATTTACATATCCTAGATTACTTGTCAAAATTAAGCCTCATTTATTGTCCTTGCACTAAGGAGCACTCTCTTACTTTGAAACATTCTTTCCCCCTTTTTACATTGCATTGCAGAATTGCATTCTCAATAATTTTATGTTTGCTCCCTCTCTCTCCCTTTCTTTCTCTCTGCTTCTGTCTTCTGGCTCTCAATTTTCTGACCTCATCTCAGTACCTCAGGCTGTGCCCATGGACTAGCAATACTGCTGCATCCTGGGAGCTTGTCAGATGAACAGCATCTCAGGCCCCACTATAGACCTACTGAGGCAGAGCCTGTAGTTCAATAACATGCCCAGGTGATTCATATACATGGTAAAGCTTCAGAAGCATTGCTCTACGTTTCTGCCCTTGGCCTTTCTCTCTAACCTTTGTTCACTCTATTCTTGATATGATCCCAAACTCCAAGTAGCCGTTCTAAACAAAAATCCGCCAATTTACTCCTCTGACCATGAGTTCATTCCATCCTTTACTCCATGCCCCCAATTTTCAGAGCTTTCGAACATCCACTATAAATTTTTAGTGGACAATGTACTATGTTCAAAGGAAGTCTTCATCTCTTTTCTGTTCTTTCTTCCTTATAACAATTAATGAACACTCTCCTAGGCACTTGAGGTTATAATTTTTTATTGCTGTTATTTCTGATTCCATTTTCTCTGCAACAGACCTTCACACAATAAAGCATATAATCATAATTGGTTCCATCCCTTAAACATCTTTTGCCTTCCCATTACTTAAAAAATATAGAATGGTAGAAAGATAATCACTTATGGTGAATTATGAGCCAGGTATTCTTCTAAAAGCTTTATAAACATAAACTCATTAAACTTAATCTTGTTAGACAATAGTATCTAATTATCTTATCATCTTATAGACTCTGGTCATATTTCACTCAGATCCTACTATTGCCCACCTGCTAACTTCTACACTTTCTTCCGTCAGGGACCATGATGTCGGGGGCCAGCGTGAGGAATCCCACCTGTGACAGGGTCATGTAGTAGACTCAGATGGCAGGGCAATTTGAGTCATTGGATCTCTCCCTGGTTTTTCGTGAGCATTGTACCCGCAAAATAAGAATTTGTCTGTTTCCCCACTATTCTCTGACAGTTTCTCGGAAAGAGTTAATTCAAAGCTTTAGCTTCCTGCATTTGAAAGGAGTGTTTCAGCCCAACCTCCCTTTGATAAGCTCTAGTCTGCCTAAACAGGTTCCCCTGACCTTTTACAAGCTTGTGAATTGCTCACAACCCCCCAACTGTGAGGGGCAAAAAGGCCTTGAAGTGTTTTAAAGTTACAAACCTTTCCTAAGAGCCAAAACCCTATTAGTGATAGGATTTCGCTGTTGCCTCAATGATTGCTGCCAGACCTCATTATTTGCACCTGGAAGTTTCAGCTATACAAATAATATTTGGAAAAAGATATGTAGTAGTTTTTTCTGATGTTAGTAACACTAGGCTTTTGAGTTAATTGTTCTGTTTTATAAATCATTGTACTCTCTCTTGCTTGCTGTGTCCTTGCTATGTAAGAATGCAACTTTGTTTAGTGCCTCCAGAGAATGGCGCCAGACCTTGGAAAAAATAACACTTATCAGAAAAGAGCTGTAAATTGTTGAATTGGCCTTTTGGCCAGAAGATGATGTAAATTACCTAAGACTTGTGTATACAATTAGGTATGCAGAGAATAAGCCTGGTCTCGATAAGAGTTAGGACTGCTGACATTGTCAAAATTTGAATACCCATTGATCTTCATTTGTATAAAAAGGGCTTGTGAAAAATAAAGTTTGGACCAGCTTTCTCGGACAAGTTTCTTGGATGATTCTCTCTCTCGAACTCCTTCATTGAAAAAGAAATCTGGCTCCCCCCATGTCTCTTTGTCTCTGCCCTCTTGTACTCTAATTCCAGGCTGAATTCCCATCTGGAACAGGAGGCTCACCACATCTACTTACTTGCCCTGGCTCTAAGATCTGCGAGAAAGGGGACCCACGGTGGGGCCCCTTTAGAGATTCAAGCGGACACCAGTGGCCCACGTAGATGGTGCAAATCTCTTGTCTTGAGATTTTATTGGCCTTCCCCGTAAACCAAATTATTCAGCCTCCTTTTTTTCTACTAATTTCATACTATTCTATCCTATCCTGAGCTATCCTATCCTATCCTGTCTTGTCCTATCCGATTGCTCTATCCCCGCTTTGAATACCCCTGGATCCACCGGGGCTGGACCCCAGCACCTATGGTGAAAATCTTCACTAACCCTTGTGTGCTGTATAAACTAAAGTTTATAGGGTAATTCCATAAGATGATCCTATTTAACCCTCTTGAGAAAAATAAAAATGAAAAACCAAGAACAAGGTATTTATATTTCCATTTTACAAATAAATAAAATAGGATTCTAAGTATTTATATGATTTGTTCAAAACCAACAGCTGCGTTCTTACACTTATCCTGTGCAGCTGTCTCTTCCTGAAACACAGATAGCGCCTCCTCTTAACAAGCAAAATGAAATAACACTGATGTCTTCTAACACTCTACAGAATGATGCAACCCACCTTTCCAATTCTAACTTCCCAACACCCTATTCTACAATTACTCACTGTTCACAGAATGTTCTGGTGCTTTCCCGATCCTGATTTTGTTCACACTCTTCTCACTGAGACAGGTTGGAATCAGGCACCCTTTGCTGCAATGCTGCAATGCTTGCATCTGGACACACCTCTCCTTCAGCAGCAGAATTTAAAGAAACTGTATGGGACTAAAAATAACTGCATGCATGCCCAGTTGGTGCAAATTCTGTACAAAAGATACAAAGAGACTGAAAAACCCAGCTGTCACTTCTAAAGAGCCTGGAACAAAAACTGAGTGTCAGGAGCACAAAAACTGAGTGCCCCCTGCACTCAACACCACCAGCGAAGTGAGAGTCAACGTTGCTCAGTCGTGTCTGACTCTTTGGGAACCATGGACTGTAGCCTGCAAGGCTCTTCTATCCATGGGATTCTCCAGGCAAGAATACTGGAGTGGGTAGTAATTTTCTTCTCCAGGGGATCTTCCCAACCCAGGGATTGAACCCAGGTCTCCCACATTGCAGGTATATTCTTTATTATCTGAGTCAAGGAAGCCCTTTGAAACCACCAGAGGGAAGGGCAAACCAGCTGAGCTACTCCTCTAGCCTGAACCCTGGACATACCCTTACCCTCATCCCACGTAAGGAATGAGCTTGGCTCCTTCAGTGGGTGAGTGAGCAAGGGAACTCCTTGTTTGTTCTTGCTCCCACCTGCTGCAGCAGGGGCCCCAGTAAAGCCTTGCCTGAATTTCTTGTCTGGCCTCTAGTCGATTTCTATTGATTGAGAAAGACCAAGAACCCTGGTCATTTTCTCAACCACCTGCAATATCCTTCTTCCCATCACCATCCTAGGAAGTGGTCCCCAACACTCAAGGCCCTAGTCAAAAGGCCTTACCACTAACAAAGTCCTTCTCTATCACCTGTGACAGGCCAAATTAGTGCACACTTCTCCTCTTTTACCAAAAATCATTTAAGGCACAATAAATCAGAGCATCGCTTCTGGAGTCTAAGGCCTTGGGTTCCAGGCCTGGCTGTGTAGTTTACCACCTATGGGCCTTGGACTTCAATTCCTATCAGTGAAGTGAGAAGGATAATAGTACCCAGCTCTTCCAGTTATGATGAAACACCAGGCATAGGACTAGATGCAGAGATATAGCAATGACCAAACTGATCAGTTTTCTGCAGCTATGAACCTTCATTTACAGGGACAAATAAAAATAAATGAGTAAAAAAGTAAATGTTAATATAAATTATGACCAGTGAAATCCATTAACAGTTTTCAGGAAATAAAAATAGAATCTAGGTAATAAAATAGTCTAACCTTTCCAGTGTTATATGCAGAGGCCTTGCACGTGACCCTTCAGACCAGAGTTCTTGGTGAGAAACAGCTGCATCAACACCTCATACTGTGTGCAAAGCCACACACAACACAGCAATTCAAGATGACAGCAGTGCTGTTAGCTGAGCCCAGCACTGGAATCCAGAGCCAGAGCAGCACAGCTATGCTGCCTCGAGAGAACTCTGCCCCTTCCCCTCCCAGCTGACAGGGATCCCTATAAAGCAAGCCCTGCCCACTGATCCCTATAAAGCAAACAAGGAGCTTGTTTGCTGTAGAGCGGGCTCCCACCTCTCCATTTTCTAATCGGAGAGCAAAGCTTTCCTTTGCTTTTGAGCCAAATTTGTTCTACTGGCTGGAACCCCAGACACCTGGCAGGAGCCTTCTTGGTGACTAACTCAGAAGGGTCCATAACATACTGTCTTAGCTAATTACCTATTTAAAGGCCCTCTAATGAGGTGAAAAAGATCAGTTTACATTCTAATCCCAAAGAAAGGCAATGCCAAAGAATGTTCATACTACCACACAATTGCACTCATCTCACACACTAGCAAAGTAATGCCTAAAATTCTCCAAGCTAGGCTTCAACAGTATGTGAACTGTGAACTTGCAGATGTTCAAGCTGGATTTAGAAAAGGCAAAGGAACCAGAGATCAAATTGCCAACATCTGTTGGATCATAGAAAAAGCAAGAGAATTCCAGAAAAACATCTACTTCTGTTTCATTGACTACACTAAAGCCTTTGACCATGTGGATCTCAACAAACTGGAAAATTCTTCAAGAGATGGGAGTACCAGACCACCATATCTGCCTCCTGAGAAACCTGTATACAGGTCAAGAAGCAACAACTAGAACTGGACATGGAACAATGGACTGTTTCCAAATTGGGAAAGGAGTACATCAAGGCTGTATATTGTCAATTGTCACCCTGCTTATTTAACTTATATGCAGAGTACCCTATGTGAAATGCCATACTGGATGAAGCTCAAGCTGAAATCAAGATTGCCAGGAGAAATATCAATAACCTCAGAAATACAGATAACACTGCCCTTATGGCAGAAAGCAAAGAAGAACTAAAAAGCCTCTTGAAGAAGGTGAAAGGGAGAATGAAAAAATGGGCTTAAAACTCAACACTCAGAAAATGAAAATAATGGCATCTGGTCCCATCACCTCATGGCAAATAGATGGGGAAACAACAGAAACAGTGAGACACTTTCTTTTCTTGGGGTCCAAAATCACTGCAGATGGTGACTGCAGCCATGAAATTAAAAGATGCTTGCTCCTTGGAAGAAAAACTATGACAAACCTAGACAGTATATTAAAAAGCAGAGACATTACTTTGCTAACAAAGGTCCGTATAGTCAAAGCTATGGTTTTTCCAGTAGTCATGTATGAATGTGAGAGTTGGACCATAAAGAAGGCCAAGCACTGAAGAACTGATGCTTTGGAACTGTTGTGTTGGAGAAGACGCTTGAAAGTCCCTTGGACTGCAAGGAGATCAAGCCAGTCCATCCTAAAGGAAATCAACCCTGAATATTCATTGCAAGGACTGATGCTGAAGCTGAAACTCCAATACCTTGACCTCCTGATGTGAAGAGCTGACTCATTTGAAAAGACCCTGATGCTGGGAAAGATTGAAGGCGGGAGGAGAAGGGGACAACAGAGGATGAGATGGTTGGATGGCATCATTGACTCAATGGACACGAGTTTGTTGTGTTGGAGAAGACGCTTGAAAGTCCCTTGGACTGCAAGGAGATCAAGCCAGTCCATCCTAAAGGAAATCAACCCTGAATATTCATTGCAAGGACTGATGCTGAAGCTGAAACTCCAATACCTTGACCTCCTGATGTGAAGAGCTGACTCATTTGAAAAGACCCTGATGCTGGGAAAGATTGAAGGCGGGAGGAGAAGGGGACAACAGAGGATGAGATGGTTGGATGGCATCATTGACTCAATGGACACGAGTTTGAGCAAGGTCAGGGAGATGGTAAAGGATGGGGAAGCCTGGTGTGCTGCAGTCCCTGGGGTCGCAAAGAGTCACACATGACTGAGAGACTGAACTGACCTGATACTGTCTTTTGGACAGTAAAACTAGCCCTCCATAACCATGGGTTCCGCATTTGTGGATTCAACCAATCCAACCAATCATGGATTTTAAAAAATTTGAAAAAAATGCCAAAAAATTCCCAAAAGCAAAACTTGAAGATTGCTGAGCCAGAAAGTATTTAAATATCATGTGCATTGCATTAGGTTTTATAAGTAATCTAGAGATTATTTGGATACGACTGAGCGACTTCACTTTCACTTTTCACTTTCATGCTTTGGAGAAGGAAATAGCAACCCACTCCAGTGTTCTTGCCTGGAGAATCCCAGGGACAAGGGAGCCTGGTGCGCTGCTGTCTATGGGGTCACACAGAGTTGGACACGACTGAAGCGACTTAGCAGCAGCAGCAGAGATGATTTAAAGAATAGAGAAAAGTAAAGTATTATATGCAAATAGTTATACGATTTTATATAACGGACTTGAGCACCTGCAAATTTTGGTATTGGTCCTGGAACCAGTCCCAGAAATGTGCTCTGCCTAGGAATTTTAGGGCACTGAAACCATCATGTATAATAGTGTAATGATGGATACACTTGCCAAAACCGCAAGTGAACCCTTTTGTAAGCCAGGAACTTTGGGTGATAACGTGTCATTGTAGGTTCATTGATTGCAACAGATGTACCACTTTTGTGGGGTATGTTGATACTAGGGAGGCTGGGAGTATATGGGGAATCTGTGTACTTAAAACTTTCTGTGAACTTAAAACTGCTCTAAAAAATAGTGTTTAAAAAATAAAAATAAAGTGTATTAAAAAGAAAAACCATTAAAATATTTCATATAGTCATAATGTATCTCCTTTAAGTATGTTTTATAAAAATGCTTCTCTCCTTTTGTGGGTGCTCTGGCTAGATTTGCCTTGCATTCTTTTATTCTTTGACCCTGAGCAGATTACACATGATGGTGGCAGGGAGGTAACTGAGAGGTGGTCAGGCAGAGGACTTAATTGCTCAGTCTTTGAAGTGGGACAATTTGACCATATGAATTTGGATCTTTGTGACACGTCTGCACTTCAGTCTCCTTATTTGGAAAGTTGGAATAACAATCATTGCTACAGGGTTGCTTTGAGGAGGAGTTTAAAATACTATGCACATATTGTATGCTGAATAAATATTAATACAGTGGACTATTACTGATTCTGGCTATTCATAATCCATTCCAAGTTTGTTAACCACATCCCTATTTCTCTTCAGGGAAATACCTCTGCCAATCTCAGACCACACAGTTTTGTTGATGCTGGCCCCACCCCAACTCCAGGTGGTACACTCTACATGGTCCAGAACCAATCAGCTCATCATATTCCCCAGGCCAGGCCAATTCATTCTAAAATAGGCAAGCAACCCAAATCAGGCTCAGAATATAGTAAGACTTTTGATGAAACTTCTGGACAGTCAGTTACTCTATTCTAGAGGCTTAAAGGCTGAGAAAATGTAAGGTCTTGGGGCTGCTTAGCCCCCTTCTTTGTTGTTTGTTTGATTGTAAACAAGAGAAATTTATTTCTTGAGAAGTCCAAGATCAACGCTGATAGATTTGGAGTCTGGTGAGAGCCCACTTTCTGATTTGTAGATGGCCATGTTCTTGCTGTGTCTTCACATGACAGAGAGAGAAAGCAATGACCCTTCTCAGGTCTATTGTTCTAAGGGCAATAATCTCATTCATAAGGGCCCTACCCTTATGACCTAATTACCTCCCAAAGGCCCTACCTCCAAATTCCATCACACTGGGGATTCAGGCTTCAACATCTGATTTGGAGAAGATTCAGTCCATCCATAGCAAGGAACCATCAATGGTTTATGAAACATTTGATAAGATGATCATTTCAAAAATATCTTGGGGTATATTTTATTCAAATAATTTATTACCAAGGCCAGTCTTTGGAAGAACAAGAGCATAAAGCAAATTTTGGAGACTAAAAGTATCATTTATATCTTTGGTTTATTAGTATTCTAATTTTAACTAGTAGAAGAAACCTTTACTCATGCCTATTTTACTAATTTGTTATAATATCATTTAGGTTGAGAGTCATCATGCACTCTTTGAAAAAAATTAATAAATAATAACTGAAAGTGAAACTTCTCAGTTAACTGACTCTTTAGTGACTCCCTGGACTGTAGGCTTCCAGGAAGAACTCCTTGTCCATGGGATTTTCCAGGGAAGAATATTGGAGTAGGTAGCCATTCCCTTCTCCAAGGGATCTTCCTGACCCAAAATCGAAACCGCATCTCTTGCAACTCCCACATTGCAGGCAGGTTCTTTACCATCTGAGTCACCAAAGAAGCCCTTATTTAAATAATACTAAATAAGTTTAACATAGTAATAAAACCCACAAGCTCTGTAGTCAGCCTAGTTGGATTCCTGGTTCTGCCATTTACTGTCTGTATTTGGGAAAATTACTAAACCTCTCAAAATCTTTAAGTTTCCTCACCTATAAAGTAGGGGAAACTATAGAACCTTTCCCTTTGGCAGCTGTGAAGATTAAAAGTGGGAATGTAACTGCTGTTGGGCTTCCCTGGTAGGTCAGCTGGTAAAGAATCCATCTGCAATGCAGGAGACCCCATAAGATTCCTGAGTCAGGAAGATTCCCTGGAGAAAGACATGGCAACCCACTTCAGTATTCTTGCCTGGAGAATCCCCATGGACAGAGGAACCTGGCAGGCTGCAGTCCATAGGATCACAAAGAGTCCTGCAGCCCTTTTAACACCACAAGAAGAGAAGATATCTAAGAATTGTGTCAGAGAGAAGAGCAGAGAGCCTGGGCAAGAGAAATTGGACCTAGGGACACCAAAAGTCCCAGTGCCTTTCGGTCACATGATCAGAAAACCTCTCCTTTTCACTTCAGCCAATGTTGAGTTTTCTGTCCAAGGCAAGAAAGGAGCCGCAACTGACTCAGCTCTTATTACTGATGAAAACCTTATTGAAAAAATGATGTACATTAAAGTTAAAAAACATAATTGAGATATAGTGTTTTAATTACTCAAAATTGTGCCAACCTGGCAATTACTATTGCAGTCTGCATATTACTTCAGAAAAACAGAACGGAACTTCCTCAACCTGATAAGAGGCATATACGAAAACCCTATAGCTGGTGTTATATAAAGGTGAAAGACTGAATACATCCCTCCTAAGATGGGTAACAAGGGAAATATGTCCACTCCCACCATTGCACTGAAGGCTCTAAGACAATAAAGGAATAAAAACAAACAGACTGGAAAGGAAGAAACAAGTCATTTTATTTACAAATAACTCCATCCTTCAGCCAGGTGAGGGGAAATGGGATGGAGTGGAAGTGTGGTAAGTGAAGTATATGATGAGCAGAGAGAAAAATCTAATTTACTAAATAAATTAATAAGGAGTAAACTTACTGATAAATAAAAAGAAAATGTACTATGACACGGAAGATATTTTATAAATATTTGATGTTTATTAAAGAGTCGGACACGACTGAATGACTGAACTGAATTATGCTTTAATACAGCAAAGAGTAATAATATCAGTTTTCAGAAGCTCCAGAAAATGCACTAATCTGGGAATCTGCTGACCTAAAATTTTAATACTGGGTTTATCACTTATCCGACCTTGGGCAGGTCCTCTGGATCAGAGTCTTGATATTTTCAAAAGGAGGTTACTCCATGAAAAAGAAAGAAATAATGGCATTTGGAGCAACATGGATGGACCTGGAGATTACCATGCTAAGTGAAGTAAGTCAGACAAAGATAAATATCATATGATATTGCTTATGTGTGAACTCTTTAAAAAAATGATACAAACAAATTTATTCACAAAACATAGACTTAGAGAAAGAACTTATGGCTACCAGAGGGGAAAGGTGGAGAATGAAGAATAGCTTGGGAGTTTGGGATTGACATGTACACACTACTGTATTTAAAATGCATAACCAACAAGGACCTAATATATAGCACAGGGAACTCTGCTTATACTCTTTAATAACCAAAATGGGAAAGGAATTTGAAAAAGAATAGATGTATGTATAACTGAACTGCTTTGCTGTACACTTGAAACTAACACAATACTGTTACTCAACTATACTTCAATATAAAATAAAAATTTTTTATAAAGGAAGCTACTAAAGGAAATAATTTCTAAGAGCCTTTTTCCAGACTATGCTAAAATTTCTATTTAAGCCTTTCTGTGTTTTTGAGTTAATTTCCATTCATATCTCCATAGGTTCCAATTCCTTATAATTTACATATTTTGATTGTAGAATATTACTCTGGAGATTGTTGTGGTTGTGTTCAAAGAATCAGAGGCTATGAAATGGTTTTCCCTTTCATCACCCAGAAATAGTAAAGAAGACATTTAGCATGTTGTCATCGTTGATTATGGGTCCCATTTTGTCTTCTTTCTATAGGCCTCCATCTTTGACACATTACATGCCTGAAATACCACTGTTATTTCTCTTTACTGATTTCTAGAGAAAACTAGAGTATTGGAGGATACATAAGTGAACCAAAAAATTTCAAGATTCTAAATAACAATAAGTAGTTCAATTCACCAACTGACTTTTCTCTAGCTATATCTGAAAAGCTTCCTCTGATATTTTTTTAAAATATTTATTTATTTGGCTGTGCTGGGTCAAATTGGGACACACAGGATCTTTTAGGGGCTGCATGCAAATTCTTATACCAGAAGAGAACTTTTGGTCCAAAAGCCCTACTAATCTTAAATATATATATATATGCGTTTATTTACTGTGGCTGCAAGGTGTCTTAGATACTGCATGTGGGATCTAGTTCCCTGACCAAGGATCGAACTCAGGCCCCCTACATTGGGAATACGGAGACTCAGGTACTGGACCACCAAGGAAGTCCCAAATTGCTAATCTTTACTATTATGTGTGAGGCTATTCTGAGATACAAACTTCATATAGTTAAGGAAAATTCCAGATGTGGTCTCGTGGTATACATTTACCTTAGCACAGTTTTAAAGAATTAGACTTAAACCTTGGGACCATCTTAACCATAGCTCTAACCAGAATCTAAACTCCCTCCTTCAAACCCTTCATACCTCCTGGCATGGGCTTTGATCCAAGTCTCTTCCTTTAGTTTTAAATAGAAGTGAAACCACTAATGACCAATGAAGTTGCCAACTTGGCTTGTGTCTCCTAAATATCACCCTTGGGAACCTTGACCAGTGTGTCTTAATCTCCTTTTAGCTGAGCCTCCACACCAATATGCAACTCTGTTATTCTGTTTGCTTTCCTTATCTGTTGTTTTTATATTTCTTCCCATCCTTGATCTTTCCTAAGGCTCTTAACTTGTGTTGTATTTTCTTAGATTTCCTTCTGAACCCTTAAACTTTCTATTTCATAGACTTTTAAACTCAAGCCCCAATTTTAACCTACAGACTGCAAAACCCTTCACCTTTGAAGAGATGTGTGAATTTTGTCAGCTTCAAATGGTCCATTTCAAATCTCTTACTATGTGGTAATGAAACTGGAAATAAATAAGTAAACAGTTATTTATACACAAATTCCCAAACATGTTTGCTTCTTCCTGTTAAAAAGTTTCCAAATTCAGATGTTTTTTAAATAGTGTGAAATATCACTGTCATCTTAATCAGCAGAATAAATAAATGTCTTCGGCTTCACTCTATCTTACATGGAAGCAACATGGAGAAATGCATAAAATGAAAATGATAGTGAGTGAATTTTTGTAAAAAAGCTAAAATTGTTACTCCTGTCATGTTGATCTCACCTGATCTCTATGAGAATGGATATTTGATATATTTGAGGTGTTGCTGGAGTCTGCATTGATCACTGTACACTAAGTTTCTAAATAATTCTAGCAGTGTTTTAGTGTATTTGGAATTCACAAAGGTTATTTCATTAAAAAAGAATACAAGCTGACATCTGTGAGTGCTATCTCACACTTGAGTAAAAATAAAGTCAGCTGCTGCCTGGCTGCAGGAGAACTTTTACATGACACTTTCAAATACTTGGCTTTAAATGAAGGAGTGTGCTGGCCAACAAAAAGCAAAAGAGTGTGCAAAGCAGTGGGGTGATGAAACTGGGTAAGAGCAAGATATTTTCAGTCCAGTCCAACTCTTTTATTTTATAGTCTAAGACTATAAAATCTACAAACTGTAAAGCTATACTAAACCATTTATCACTGAATTCTACATTATTCTACAATAAGTGTCATAACTTTCCTTAAGAAAAAATTGTTAGATGTATATTTCAGCCAAAGAACCCACAAATGTAACAGTAATCTATTTAGTAGACTTAACACATTTTACTATTCAGATTTACATCATCCTCCTTGTGTAATAGTGCTCTTTTTATAATTATCTTAATATCTATACTTGATGTCTCCATTGCTTCAAATTTCATTTACTTTATTTGGTAGGTGTACGAGAGCTGTGGCAAAGCTTTGTGTTTCTCTTCATCATCTCTCTTTCCATTTCTGCTTCCTTTGTCTTCTTTCTATTTTGACATTTATCCCTATTTATTTATTACTTATTTGGGTGTGCCAGGACTTAGTTGTGGGATTCTGGATGTTTTAGTTGTTGCATGTGAACTGTTAATTGTGGCATGCAGGATCTAGTTCCCTGAGCAAGGATCGTACTCAGGCCCCCTGCACTGGGAGAGTGGACTCAGCCACTGGACCACCAGGAAAGCCCCTCCTTTATCTTTTTGCCATTTCACTTTCTACTCAGCCACGCCCTTTTCCATGATCCACTATCCTCCTTTGGAAAGCATCTCTCCAAGTCTACTGCTCCCATAAGAACCTCTGACTTAAAGCAGAGTGGGGAGTAGGAATGACTGAAGGTGCAGAGCAAAAGATTTCCCTGTAGCTTAAACAGTAAAGGATCTGCCTGCAATGCAGGAGACCAGGGTTCAATCCCTGGGTTGGGAAAATCCTCTGGAGAAGGGAATGGCAATCCACTCCAGTATTCTTGCCTGGACAGTCTCATAAACAGAGAAGCCTGGCGGGTTACAGTCCGTGGGGTCGCAAAGATTTAGACATGACTGAGCGACTAACACACATACACACAGAGCAAAAGATAGAGGATTATATTGAAGAACAATATAGTGAATAAATTATAAATAAATATTAGAACAAACTCAGCATGTGGGATATTTTAAATGACAACAGACTGAATTTCTTCAATATGACAATAGCATGGGAAACAAAAAGAAAAAGAAGGGGGTCCTCTCTAGATAAAAAGATTCATGAGCCAGTGCATTCAAATGTAATGTTTCAGACAGCAGAACATTTTAATATGAACTGGATGTTTCACAATATTCAAATGATATTAAAGAATTATTATTAATTTTGTTAGATGTCAAAATTGCATTGTCTTTTTAAAAATTGCTAAGGTTTATAAAATGTCCATATTTTTAGAGATGCTTTTATTGAAGTATATGTAATTAAAATGACAGCATTTCTGAGATTTGTTTTCAAATATTCAGCAGAGAGAGAAACAGATTGAGTATGGGACAATCTTGATAACTGTTATAATCTTGATGGATAGGGGACTTTGCTGTGCTAGTCTCTTTTGTATGTGTTTAAATTTCATGCAATTTTTTAATTTAAATGTAAAAAATAACATATTCCTGTTCTTAGAACTTCACATTAATTCTGAATCTTAGAAATTTTCATTGGAGTTTTTTCTCCATTTAAGAACTAGCTCAATATGTTTTGTGGTTGCCTTGATTTCTTCCTGGAATCTAGCTCTTACAATGTCCTGGCTACATCCAAACTTCAAATGTGCGTTTATTTCCCACCTGGGACAATTTGGAGTATTGTGGGTTAGTTGTGCTCAGAGAGCCTGATATCCATGAACAAATGGTCTGTCCAGGTGTTTTCCTATTTGTCTTATAACTTCTTTGATTTTTCTCTTTCTCTATAGGCAAAATTCATCCTTCTCCCTTTGTTGTTATAGTACTTTGAAAGTACATATATTGGAGCATTAAAATGGTGTGTTATTATTTTACTTGTTTGTCTTCTCCCAAAAAAGTATAATCTCCTTGAAGACAGCAGCCGTGATGGTTAATTTTATGTGGCCACTTGACTGGGCCACCAAATGACTGATGATTTGATTAAATGTTATTCTGGGTATTTCTGTGAGGGTGTTTTTGAATGAGATTAACATTTAAATCAGTAAACTGAGCAAACCAGATTATCTTCCATAAGTGAAAGTGAAAGTCACTCAGTCGTGTCCGACTATTTGCAACCCCATGGACTTATAGACCATGGAATTCTCCAGACCAGAATACTGGGGTGGGTAGCCAAGGGTGGGGTTTATTCAATCAGTTCAAGACCAGAATGGAACAAAAATTTTGACCCTCCCCTAAGTCACAGAGGATTCCTGCTTTTGAACTGCAATATCAGCTTTTTTCTGCCCTTAGATTCAAATTGAATATTTGGAGACTTATTGGGTCTCCAGTCTGCTAACTATGGAACTAGAAATACAATTGGGGCTCCAGCTTGCTGACTCATTCCAAAGATCTTGGGACCTCTCTGTCTCCATGATTGCATGAGCCAGTTCCTTAAAATAAATCTTTCTTTACACACACACACACACACACACACACACACAACACCCTATTGGTTCTGATCCTGTGGAGAACTCTGACTAATACAGAGACCATAAATCATGCATTTCTAAACTCCCAGAACTGGTACAGTGCCGAACAACGAGATGCTTCTTTTAAAGGTTTGCTGAATGACCTGACATGTTTTTTCCTTTTTCTTTCTTTTTTTGGCCATGCCATGCTACCTGCAGGATCCTGGTTCTCCCACCAGGGATTGAACCTGGACCCTCATCAGTTAAAGCATGGAATCCCAACCACTGGACAGCCATGGAATTCCCTGAATTGGTATTTTAAAACAGTGCTTTTATTGTCTCCTAAGTGTAAGACTTAGATTTGTCTATTTATTTATTTTTGGAAAAAAAAAAAAAAAGTTGAGCCCTATATTGGAATGACAAAAAGTGAATCCCTAGCTTCTTAGAAACTGCAACTGAAAAGTTAGTCAACTAGAAAAAGAAGGAAACTACTGAAGTAGACCAGAATTTAACTAGTTTCCATGTCTTATTGATTCATTCTTTAAATTTGGTCACATCCATTTTCTATCAAACTGGGTCTGAATTTTCTCATCACGGACTATGAATCTGGCTCCTTCTCACTGCGTCTCCCTGGCCTTTCATCCTTCTCATCTTTGTAGCAATTACAGGTAAATCTTCCTAATAAATTGCTTTTACCTCACCTAAAATTTTCAGCAGGTATGCATTATCTATTGATACATCCATTATTCCAGTATTCAAAGTTGCTCACCATCTGGTTCCAATCTACCTTTTCAGGCTTGTCTGTCATTATTAAACTCTCAATCAAATCCTCTGCCCTTCCTCTCTACACACTGAACTAAATTTACTCCAGCTCTCAGAATGCCTTCCCCTTACTCTTATCCCAGTCCAAATTCTGGAATTAGAAAACCTCCATTTCAGTCTTTTTCAGTACTACCATGTTGTGTGACATGGGGCAATTGTCAAATAACTTCTCTGGAACTCAGTTTCCTTATCTGCATAAAAATGATATACAAGAGGATCCTGAATTCGTTCACCATCAAAGAAAAGTTATGGTTTCTTCACCTTTCAGTACAGGTCGGTCATTAATTCAACAAACAATTCTTGAGTATCTCTTATGAGTAATAAATGCCTCTTTCATGAAGCCAACTTGAACACCCCCACCCCATCCTTGACAGCTGGATTTGCTGACTCAGGTGAATGCACTTACTCTCTATTATTTTTACACCTCATCTTAAATATAGCATTACCTCCTTAATAGCAAGAATTTATGCTCCTGTGTATCTATGAGAAATAAAGTTCTCAAACTCTGAAGAGTATAACCTTAGAAACTTGTTTAAAATGCTGATTACCAAGCCTCTCATCCACCTCTTTCTAATTCTGGCTTCCCAGGTGGCTTGGGGATAAAGAATCTGCCTGCCAATGCAGGAGATTCAGGTCCAATTCCTGGGCTGGGAAGATCCCCTGGAGGAAGGAATGGCAACCCACTCCAGTATTCCTGTCTGGAAAATCCCTTGGCTAGAGGAGCCCACGAGCCTGGGTTATAGTCCGTAGGGTCACAAAGAGTCAGACATGACTGAGCGCACACACAATTGATAATCTACATTGTAATAAGCAGCCCCACTCCCTATCCCATGACTCTAATGCAAGAAGTCCAGGGAGCACACCTTGACAAAATAATTGCTCCATAGCATACAGCACATTTGCTTGTGCTTGGTTTCAAAAAAAACTGTTTTTGAAAAAATCTGTTTTAATTCAGAAGGGTAGGTATACTTGCGGTGACACAGATCTAAACTAGGAAATAGCTCAGGAAGAAGGGGAAACTAAAATATTCTGCCCATATTATTAAAAATATTACCCAAGAGGAAAGGAAAGAAGAAAATCCATAGGAAACCAAAGAGATTGCACCAGGTGCTGTCTGGTGGATCAGCCACAAGTAAAAAAGATAGTCACTGCAACCCCTAACAGTGGTGAGGGGAAGGTTAACTGTCAGAACGTGTCAGAACTTCTCAAGCAGCTGTTCAGCTAAGTCCAGAGAAAATGTTCAGATCTTTGCTCAGCTGCAGCTGGCAAAACCTTAAAGTTTCATTTTGCACTGATTCTTTGCTCCAAGCAAAACAACCTTAATAAGAATAAACAAAAGAAACATCACAGAGAAGGGGAATGGGATGGTTGGGGATTAAGCAAAAGAAGAAATGGTAATTGTTAAAGGGATTCATATCTCTAATTATAGAGTCATTGATAGATTGAGAGTGCACTGTCAATCATCTTGAGGGAATATTTAAGACAAGTATCAAGAATTTGCAAATGAGGGACTTCCTTGGTGATTCAGTGCTTAAGAATCTGCCTGATAATGCACGGGGCACAGGTTCAATCCCTGGCACAGGAATTAGGATCCTATTTGCACGAGGCAACTGAGTCTGCAACTGAGTCACAACTACTGAGCACCCGTCTAGAGTCTGTGCTCCGAAACAAGAGAAGCTACCACAACAAGAAGCCAGCGTACCACAAGATATAGTCTGCACACAGCAACAAAGAGCCTCTTGTGCCACAATGAAGACACAGTGCAGCCAAAAATAAATAAAATTTAAAAATTTTTTTAAGAATTTGCAAATGAGAGATATTCTGATTTTGAAAGAAGGAAAAAAGTGAATTCTGAAAACTACAGACTTGAGCTCTTTCAAGATTTTAGAACAGATTATTAAAAAGCTTGTCAGCTCTTAGAATGGAAGAGAATAAAATTTTTGAGCTAGTTCAGGTACACCAAGAACACAAACACCAAGCTCCTTGTTTCCTTTTATGATAGATGGGGAGATGCTAGGGAAGTTGCCACTAATAATTTCAGCAAGGCATTTGACAAACTAATGATATTCTCATGAATAAGGTTTTTTTTTTTTTTTTTTAAATTATTCTATTAGTAGGCCAATTCAGAGTTACTTGACTAATTTTTCTCAGAGATGATTAATGGAGTGGTCTCTGGGCCTGTTTAGTGATTTTCATTAATACAACAAATATGTATTGAACATTTTACCATGTGTCAGGAACTGCTGTAGGAAATGGGAATCCAATGGTAAATAAATCAAAGTCCCTGATCTCAAAGGACGTGGCCGAGTGAGGGAGAAAACAGAGAAGTTAATGGTTATATTCTTTTGTCAGGTACTGGTGAGAGAAAGGAAAAAAAAAAAAAAGGCAGGTTAAAGAGAAAAAACAAATAAAGAGAGGTTTCTTTTAAAGGCTGATCAGAGAAGCTGATAGGATATGGTGATAACAGGTCTTTCACTGAGAGACCTGGACACAGTGATAGAAGGACTTGTGTAATTATCTGAGGAGGACTGTTCCAAGTAACAGGACAGCAAGTATATGAGCCATGAGATGGAAGCATGCTTACCCAAGAGGCCTTTTGTAAACAGAATGATAGTTCCCCAAAGAGGTCCATGTCTTAACTCCCAGAACCTGTAAATGTGCTATGTTGTTGTTGTTCACTCGCTAAGTTATGTCCCATTCTTTGTGACCCTATGGACTGTCACCCGCCAGGCTCCTCTGTCCATGGAATTTCCCAAGCAATAATACTGGAATGGGTTGCCCTTCCTTCTCCAGGGGATCTTCCCCACCCAGGGATAGAAACTGCATCTGCTGCATTGCAGGCAGAGTCTTTACTACTGAGCCACTGGGGTGAATTTGCTATATTATATGGCAAAGGAATATTGCAGATGGAATTAAAGTTTGAGATCCTAAAATAGATTATCCTGTTTATTGGGGTGAATCCCACATAATCATGTATTTTACCACTGAGCCTCCTGGGAAGCATGCCCCTGCCCCCCACCGCCCCGCCCCACATGAGTTAAAAGCAGAAAACTTCCTCT
Source organism: Aepyceros melampus (assembly GCA_006408695.1). Taxonomy (NCBI): domain Eukaryota; kingdom Metazoa; phylum Chordata; class Mammalia; order Artiodactyla; family Bovidae; genus Aepyceros; species Aepyceros melampus. The sequence goes on from SJXQ01006411.1 coordinate 149,774, forward strand.
GGCTGCACCAAGAGACATTTGGCAAAAAAGGAAACCAGAGAGATTCCTAGTGTGAGAATACAACCACACAATGTTGCTGGCTCTGAGATGTAAGGTCCCCTGAGTGAGGAGAGAGGCCTTAGGGAGTTAACAGCAGCCTTCAGTTGTCAGCCAGAGAGGAAACAGAGACCTCAGTCCTCCAAACATCAAGCCCAAGTCTCTAACAACCAGAAAAACCTGCTGAAACAACCCAACTTCTGACCTGCAAAATTGTGAAATAATAAATTTGTAATGTTCTAAGCTGCTAAATTTGTGGCAATCTGTGGCCTTTGGGGCCATAAGCAGCAATTGAAAACTCATAGACCACAACAATGGATTGAAATGATGGGGGAGGACTTCCCTGGTGGTATAGTGGATGGGAATCCACCTGCCAGTGCAGAGCACACAGGATCGATCCCTGGTCCAGGGAGCTCCACATGCTGTGGAGCTGCTAAGGCCCTGCGCCACGACTACCTGAGCCCACACACTCTACAATCCTCAGGTCACAACTAATGCGCCCCTGTGCTGCAACTGCTGAAGCGGGTGCACCTAGAGTTTGTGCTCCACGACAAGAGAAGCCACCACAATGAGAACAGTGAGGAGGAGTCCCGGCTCACTGCAACTAGAGAAAGCCCAAACACAACAAAGACCTAGCAAACCAAAATAAATAATTAAAAAAAAAAAAAAGAATTATGTAGTTCAGAAAAAAAAAAAAAAGAAAGAAAGAAATGAGGGGGAACGTAATAGGAGATGAAGCAAGCGTTAAAAAGCGTGGATTAGAAGAAGGTAAACATGAGGGCAGCTCCTGTGGGCCTTGTAGACCATTGTAGTAAGCCCTTTGTCTTTTACTGTGGGTGAAATGAGGAGTCAGAGGAGGACTGGGGCAGGCATAACATAATCAAACTTACGTTGTGAAAGGTTCACTTTGAACTATCCTGTATAAGAATCCAGTTAGATGGATGCTGTAGTAGTTGACACAACCATATAAACCAGGGGAAAATGTAAGAGAGAGAAGACTTCAGAGTCTGGGTACATTAGGCTGAAGCATATATAATTGCCATCTGAGTGGCTCAGAAAGAGTAGAAAATCAAAGGATGAGTCAAGAAGATCGGCTCATAGAAATGGCAACCCACTCTAGTATTCTTGTCTGAAAAATCCCATGGACAGAGGAGTCTGGTGGGCTACAGTCCAAAGGGTCACAAAGAGTCAGACATGACCAAGCAAGCATGCGCGCACACATGGCCTATGGCATGCTTTCGAGAGAGGAGTCACTGCTGATTCCCAAACCACTGGCCTGAGGCAAGGGCAGAAGTGCAGTACTGAGATGACTAGCAATGCAGGAGGACCAAGTCTAGAGGGGGACTGGGGACCAGGGCCAGAGAAGAGCTCATCCTGGAACATATATATGAAAGGCCAATCAGACTCCAAGTGGAGATGTTCGTTGGACTGTTACATACAAAAGTCTAGAGTTCAGAGGACTGTCTGCAGCTGGAACTATTCATTAGGAAGTTCTCTCTCATCAACAGTGTCCAAAGTCTTAAGATGATGAGTTCAAATGCCATGGAAAAGAGTACAAAGAGAGAAGAATGGTACTTCCTGGCTGAGAAAGTCAAAGTGAAAGTCGCTCAGTCATGTATTTGACTCTTTGTGACCCCACAGACTGGGGCCTGCCAGGCTCCTCTGTCCATGGGATTCTCCAGGCCAGAATACTGGAGTGGGTTGCCATCCCTTCTCCAGGGGATCTTCCTGACCCAGGGACTGAACCCAGGTCTCCAGCATTGCAGGCAGATCCTTTACCATCTGAGCCACAGAGAAGCCCCCTTTTTAAAACTCTCTCCTGGATGCTATTTTTTTTTTTAATTTATAAATACAAATATAAGAATAACCCCAGAAACTAAAATATTTTTAAAATATTTAGTTACACATTTTACAAATTCCCTGTCTTAAAAAATAAAGAAAATTGAATAAAACCCAAACTATCACAGAAAACCCCAAATACATAGTCATCACTTAATTTTAGTTAGGTCTTCTAAATTAAACACAGAACAAAGAGTTGAAAAAGCCCAGTGAAATCAGCATAAGCTACACACCCATATCAAAAACCTAGTAAATTATATTACCCCGTTGCTCTGAGGCATTTTAACATCCTAGAATTATGTCCATTTTTATATAACATGCTAAACATCTGGTGAGGGGTATTGTTTTTCAATTCATTTTTGGTACCTCAGCACTATGAGAATTCATTGTTTACATGTCTGCAAAAAACAAAAACAGAAAATTACCAACCCAGCAGCTTTGTTCTACTCTTTGTTTTCTTCCACACATACTGCTACCACTGTGTGTCAGTTGTTAGTCATGATATGGGTCAGAGCTAGTTTACCTTCACCAACTTTCCTTCTGAAAAAAAAAAAAGTATTTGTGAGCACTTTAGGCTGGTATTTGTTGTTGTTTAGTCACTAAGTCTTGCCTGGAGAATCCCAGGGATAGGGGAACATGGTGGGCTGCTGTCTATGGGATCACACAGAGTTGGACATGACTGAAGTGACTTAGCAGCAGCAGCAGCAGTCACTAAATCATATCTGACCCTTTGCAAGTCCATGGACAGTAGCGTGCCAGGCTCCTCTGTCCATTGGATTTTCCAGGCAAGAATACTAGAGTGTGTTGCCATTTCCTTTTCCAGGGGGTCTTCTTGACACAGGGATCAAACCTGCATCTTTTGCTTGGCAGACAGATTCTTTACCACTGAGCCCCTGGAAAGCCCTTAGGCTAGTATTTTGTTGTTCAGTTGCTCAGTCATGTCCAACTCTTCGCAATCTAATGAACTGCAACACACCAGGCTTCCCTGTCCTTCACCATCTCCCTGAGTTTGCCCAGACTCATGTCCATTGAGTCGGTGATGCTATCCAACCATCTTGTCCTCTGTTGTCCCCTTCTCCTCCTGTTTTCAGTCTTTCCCAGCATCGGTGTCTTTTCTAATGAGTTGACTTTTTGCACCAGGTGGCCAAAGTATTGGAGCTTCAGCTTCAGCTAGGCTAGACTTCATACTAGGCTAGTATAAAAACACTTAAAAAAAAAACCTCAACTCTGTCATAAATCTTTCTCTTTGTATCATGACTCATTTTCTGTCTTATTCTCTCTCTCAGAGATAAAGCTTTTATTTATACATATATGTTATATAGATATCTAAGTATTACAAATATACAAATATATATCTGTGTGTAAATACATGTGTGTGTGTCCTACACATAAAACTTTTTGTATCACAAAGAGTTGTTGCAATCTTCCTACAAGATATTAGTTTGGGGAAAAAGTAACTGTGGTTTCGGACCATGAATTTTAAATCGTTGTAACTAGGTTCAAAATAGAACCATTACAATCAACACATTTTTCCCAATGGGAAATAAGTTTGTTCATTCCTGTAGCATAAAAATTCATGCTTCGGGATTCAATGAACTCTTGGAAAGCATTTTCTGCCTCCTGCTGGTTGTGGAAGCACTTTCCCTGCAAAAGGTTGTCAAGATGCTTGAAGAAGTGGTAGTTGTTGGCACAAGGTCAAGTGAGTATGGTGGATGAGGCAAAACTTCATAGCCCAACTCATTCAGCTTTTGAAGCATTGGTTGTGCCACGTGCAATCAGGCATTGTTGTGGAGAACTGGGCCTTTTCTTGACCAATGCCAGCTCCAGTTTTTGGTGCAACTCATTGATTTGCTGGGCATACTTCTCAGATGTAATGGTTTTGCTGGGATTCAGAAAGTTAAAGTGGATTTCAAGGCAGCAGACCACCAAACAGAGACCATGACCTTTCTTGGGGGACAAGTTTTGTTTTGGGAAGTTCTTTGGAGCTTCTTCTCTGTCCAACCATTGAGCTGGTCATCGCCAGTTGTCGTATACAACCCACTTTCCATCACGTATCACAATCCAATTGAGAAATGGTTCATTGTTGTTGCACAGAATAAGAGAAGATAACACTTCAAATTGACAGTTTTTTTTTTTTAATTTGGCTCATGAGATACCCACTTATAGAGCTTTTTCACCTTTTCAATATGCTTCAAATACCAAATGACCATAGAATGGTCGACCTGAGTTCTTCAGCAACTTTTCAGGTAGTTGTAAGAGGATCCGTCTCAATTCATAGTTGTCAAATTCCTGTGGCTAGCGATTGCATGCCTCATTTTCAAGGCTCTCATCTCCTTTGCAAACTTCTTGAACCCCACTGCACTGTTCATTCATTAGCAGTTCCTGGGCCAAATGGCTGTTTGTGTTGCAAGTTGTCTCTGCTATTTTATGACCCATTTTGAACTTGAATAAAATAAATCACTTGAATTTGCTTTTTGTCTAACATAATTTCTATAGTCTAAAATAAATATAAAATAAGCATCAAGTAATGTCATTAGCAAAAATAAAAATAAAGCGAGAAATGAGCATTAAAAAATATAAAACATAACCACATTTAAGAATATATTCCAATATCAAATGGCAAAGTCCAACAATGCAAACTGCAGTTACTTTTGCAACAACCTAACAGAAAAAAAACCTGACCTGTTGCAATTATATAAAGTACTAAAGTACCTAAAGTACTCCTATAAACACAATTACAAAATATTTTCACCAACCACATCACAAACTATTAATGTACTAACTTTAGCTCCATGTTTGGAGCTTCTCCTGGGCTGGGTAAGGGATGGGAACATGCTCCTTATGGTAACGTCTCATGGGATCATCTGCTGACAAAGGAGATTTTGAAAGTTCACCCATAATCATCCTAATTAAGCCATCAAGTGTCAGGACATGTGCGTGAATTTGACTAATTCTAGCTATCTTTGTGGTGCAACTGATGTTGCTGCATCAGAGGAGTGACTCTGCCTTGGAAGCAATTTCTTTATGCTTATGGTCTCTCCCCCTCCACCCACCTGAACTGAAAAAGTAGCAAGGAAGGTTTGCAATGCTGCCTTCCAAGTCTGTGAAACTTCCTTTCAGATAGGGTCTCAATCACATCCACACCCTTTTATATACCTACATCACTATTGCCTATATACTTTTTGTGGGACTTTATAATACAACTTGTAACACCTCCAGTTCCAGTTCAGTCACTCAGTCCTGTCCGACTCTTTGCGACCTCATGAACCGCAGCACGCCAGGCCTCCCTGTCCATCACCAACTCCCGGAGTCCACCCAAACCCATGTCCACTGAGTCGGTGATGCCATCCAACCATCTCATCCTCTGTGGCCCCTTTCTTCTCCTGCCCTCAATCTTTCCCAGAATCAGGGTCTTCTCAAATGAGTCAGCTCTTCACATCAGGTAGCCAAAGTATTGGAGTTTCAGCTTCAATATCAGTCCTGCCAATGAACACTCAAGGACCAATCTCCTTTAGGATGGACTGATTGGATCTTCTTGTAGTCCAAGGGACTCTCAAGAGTCTTCTCCAACACCACAGTTCAAAAGCATCAATTCTTCAGTGCTCAGCTTTCTTTATAGTCCAACTCTCACATCCATACATGACCACTGGAAAAACCATAGCCTTGACTAGACAGACCTTTGTTGACAAAGTAACGTCTCTGCTTCTTAATATGCTGTCTAGGTTGGTCATAACTTTCCTTCCAAGGAGTAAATATCTTTTAATTTTATGGCTGCAATCACTATCTGTAGTGATTTTGGAGCACCCCAAAATAAAGTCAGCCTCTGTTTCCCCATCTATTTGCCATGAAGTGATGGGACTGAATGCCATGATCTTAGTTTTCTGAATGTTGAGCTTTACGCCAACTTTTTCACTCTCCTCTTTCACTTTCATCAAGAGGCTCTTTAGTTCTTATTGCTTTCTGCCATAAGGGTGGTGTCATCTGCATATCTGAGGTTATTGATATTTCTCCTGGCAATCTTGATTCCAGCTTGTGCTTCCTCCAGCCCAGCATTTCTCATGACGTACTCTGCATATGTTAACATGTAACATGTCAGGTGGATTGTTTACATCTCTATCTTACACTAGATTGTGAGCAACTCATTTGCTCATCTTTAGATCTTCTTGAATGGACACACAGTCCTGTCCCCAGTACTCTAGCAGATATGTGACATCACTAAGCAGACTCGAGCACCTGAAGACCAACATCCAATCCTCTCTCCCTCACTCCACCCATCCCCATCACCACACAACTGACTGAAAAGAGCAAAGAAAAATAAAAATGAGGGGATTCATATTCTTATTAAAAGGAAGCTTTACAGTGTTCACTAAGGGAATTTATATTTTTAAAGCTACTGAGGAAATACTATTGAATGAAGGTAGCTGTGATAGTTAATTTTATGTGTCAACTTGGTCAGACTGTGGTGCCCAGTTGTTTGTTCAAACACTAGCCTAGATATTGCTGTGAATGGTATTTTGTTGATGTTGGTTAACATTTATAATTAGGAGTTCAAGAAAAGATTACCCCCAATAACATGGGTGGGCCTCAATTATTTGAAGGCCTTCAGAGCAAATAAATGAGATTTACCAGAGTAAAAGGATTATTACTCCTTCCTCAACAGGTTAACATAAAAATCCCTTCTATGGACTCTGGATACAAGACAGCAGCTCTGACTCTTTTGTGTTTCCTGCTGGCCTGGCCTACAGATTTCAGACTTACCAGCTCCCACAATCACATGAGCCAATTCCTTTAAATTAATCTCTTTTGCCATACATGTATCCGCTTGGTTCTGTTTCTCTGGAGAACCCTGACTAACACAATTGTGTTGCTAAACAGTTCTTTCTTTCACAGCATTTCTGAATGTTTTGCTTAATGAATATATCTATATTCTTACTTTTGTTATATTGAATAGGAGTAGGAGTTTATATACCACTTACTATAGTAAATTCTGCTGATGTGAAGAACAAGAGAGTATTGTGCAAGGAATCCAACAACACTGGCCCCTCTCCTGGCAAGCAGGGAAATCCCATACCGGAAGTTTCCAGTATGAACCTCTATTTGAGTCCAGAGTATGCAGCCTACCTAAATATTATGTCCTATAGATTTTCTTATGGAGAAGGAAATGGCAACCCACTCCAGTATTCTTGCCTGGAGAATCCCATGAACAGAGAAACCTGGTGGGCTACCATTCACGGGGTCACAGAGAGTCAGACATGACTGAATGACTAAGCACACAATTTCTTTTAAGCCAATTCATATGAACTGACAAATCCTAAGCAGTTTCCATGGGCTTCCCTGGTGGCTCAGTGGTAAAGAATCCACCTGCAACCCAGGAGACGTGGGCTGGATCCTTGAGTTGGGAAAATCCCCTGGAGAAGGAAATGGCAGGAATCCAGAATTCTTGCTTGGGATATCCTATGGACAAAGTAGCCTGGTGGGCTGCAGTCCATAGGCTCTCAAAAGAGTGGGACACAAATTAAGCAACTAAACAATAACACAACAACCAACTTCTAATAAACTGAGAAGCTTGATCAAAACCTGTTTTTCCAAAAAAGATAGGCCATATTTGGGACGGGGAGGAGGGTTTTAAGAGTTAATGCAACTCAAAATAAGATGTTGGTTTGCCCAGTTTCCATTGCCTCATTCATCAAGAGAGTTTGTGTTGTGACTCTTGGAAGTCAGTTTTATTGCATGATGTAATGGAGAAAATAATGAAGATTACAAATTTTCTTTATGCGTATGTTGTTTTAAACTACTGCCAGTTTATGGATATTTAAGAAGTTGAAGCAAAGAAAGCAGATTTAGTTTCTTTTAATTCATCCAAGTGGTTAGGTCCTGGAAATTTTTGAAGTAATATGTTGAAGTGTTTTTAGAATTAAAAAGTCTTAAATCCCACTTGGTAGACCTCCAAAGGCCCTCAAAGGCTGCACACTTTCCCCTAATGTTATATAACAGAACTCTTCTGTCCACTTTAAAAAATGGACAGTTTATGTATTCAGATCCAAACTTGAAATGTGGATTGAGAAGATGGTACCTGAGACTGTTGTGCTTTCAATGCTGAATTTCTCTGAGCTCAAAGGAATAACAGATTTGAAATTTTGGTGATTGTTGAGTCATGGTCTCTGTGACTTTCTTTGTGTGATTATAGACCCCTTGCCCTAGGCTCATTTAGGTGGCTTATCCTCAAAGGAAACAGCTTGTGCTAAAAGAAAACTACATCTATGAATACATGATTTAGTGAATATTTAGAGTGAACTGAGAAAAGAAATCAACTGTGAAAGGAAAAAACCCATATGAATGGGTAATTGTTTGTGTCAGCTCTGCTCCCCTGTTCCAGCCTCCTAGAGTAGGGACCTGCATTGAGACCAATTCTTTTGGGCTTGTGTGACTCTGAATTAAGAAGAGCTGAGGGAGCAAGATCTAAAGCACACAGCCAGGACTGAAGAAGAGTAGTGTTTTGAAAAAGAGGCACACAATCAGTTACTTTGTGTGAGAACAGTTGATGAGAGAGAAGTGTTTAAGATAGTTTGTTAATTACCTGCTTCCCAGTTTCAAGGCTATGAGTATTTTTTGGATTTTGAAATTGGGTTTCAGGTATTCCTGTGTTTTGAATATAGAGTGGGACACGACTAAAGCGACTTAGCAGCAGCAATAGTGCTCTAAGACTGGACCATATGGGTCATAGATTTATTTAAAAACATCAAAATACTAATCTTGAGCTATAGAAATTTCTGGACAAGTTCTGAGTAGTGTTTGTCACTGCCTAGCTATTTTATTAAATTGTAGAGAGAAAAGGCTTCAACAGTAAAATAACCTCAATCAGATAGTTAAGAGATTAGAATGAAAACACTTCGTATCTCCTAGAATAGACTAGGGTGTGAATTTAAGTATCCTCTTTAAATTGACCGGTGAGTAGCTTCAGTTAGCTTCAGTATACTTTATACAAACACACACACACAGTTTCATTGTACTGGTTTGGGAACGCATATTTTTTTTACTGCTAAAAATTAGCATTTTGAATTGCAAATAGGCTACGCTCACCATCAGTAATGCAAACTTAAAATATTCATAGAACTGGGCTGAGAACATGATCCCAGACCTAGCAGGCAGTGAAATACCTGGTCAACATATTACTTAATAAGTTCTTGAGTAATTTGCATTATGCTTTGGTTAGAAACAGTGAAAGCTAGCTTTCAGTTAAAAGAAAAAAAGTAGAAATATCTTGTATTTTTCTGGCCTGTTTAATGTATTAAAGTGCTTTCACAAAACGAAAACCATGACGCCAACAAGAAACGTTAGAAAGATGTTTCTTTTTTTTTTTTTCCCCAGAAAGTTAATATATATTTTTCACACGTGTATTTGCTCAAAGATTAAACTTTGCATGTGGAAGTCCTTGACTAGACGTGTCTGGAAAATAGAAAGCTTGGACTCTCAAGGTTTCATTCAGCTAATATCCCTGGAGACCCACTTCTGTGCAGGAGACTCTCTTTTGTGTCCGGTTGGGACACAAAGGTCAGCAGGCGGCAGTCCCTGCTCTCAGGGAGCTACACGCCGCTCAGGGAGGGGCCCAACTAAGGACTTTGAAACAAACTGAAATGTCACCAGGAGGCTGCACAGCTGACGTGCCTCTAATTATCAAACCAATATAGAGGTTCTGTCCAAAAAAGAAACGTCTGCCTTCCGTCTGATTTGTGTAAACGCCCCCTACTTGCATCCCCCACCGCCGCCCCCCAAGCCTGGGGACTAGAGAGCTGGGCCTCTACAGAGCAGGGTCTAAAACTCGCCCTCCCCGCCACAGGGTGTCAGGGCCGCAGGGCGACAAGGAGACTCGAGAGGGAGAAGCAGAGGCCCCAGCAGCAGAGGGGAAGTGGCCCACGCGACCCCCAAAGGGGCTGCAGCAGGTGGGTCGGGCTGGCGCTAGACCCTCAGGGCCATTCTTTCCGGAAGGGGGAAGCCGATGGCGTTGTTGCCCTTGTCTTCTGACTGGAGGGTCTGCAGCGCGCGTATACCACTGAGGGTGCTTCGCCGCCCGCGCCGCGAGGCCGGGACCTCAGGGGGCGTGGCCTAGGCGAAGCCCCGCCTCAGACTCCTCCCCCTAGGAGCGCGAGCCAGTCCTGAGCGGCGCCATCCCTTTCCCGGGTCATTGCCCCGCCCCTCTTCCGGCCCGCGAGCCCCCCGCGCGTCGCTTCTGGGCCGCGTTCGCTAGCACTCGCGCGCTAGCCAGCCCGCCCTCTCAGCGCGCGCTTGGCAGCCCGACGACGCGGGAGCCTCACAAGCCTGACGAGGCTTGCAGCGCTCATTACCACCGAGCGCCGGTCCGCTAAGGCGGTACGTTCGGTTCCCGGCCCGGGGACTGTCGGGGTCGCCGAATCTGTGGCCCCAGAGCGGAGGCGGCGGCGGTGAGGGGACCGGGCCAGGAGGAGACGGACATGGCGGGGCTGAGGGCAGCGGGAGGAGGGTGGTCCGGGCGCCCTGGAGGCCACGTCGAAGGCTAGCGGGCGGTCAGTGGGTGGGGGTACTGCGAGGAGTGCGGGGTTGAACAGGCTTGCATCGGCTCCGGCCCGGCGCGAAGGAAGGGCTGAGGACTGAAGGGGGCGGTCCTCGAGGGTTTCCGCGAGACCCTCAGGGGCATCGCGACGGCGGAGACGCCGCCTAGAGGCTCCTGCCACGTTTCCACAGCGCGTTACCTTCCGCTCGGGGTGGGCGACAGCCTTCCTCGCGCGGCCGTGGGTTTTCTGGAGCCGGAGACCCGGCTTGCTGTCTCGGAGATGGAGGGAGGTCGCGCCTGAGGGCAGTCGAGTTCTCGAACCCGGGCCTCCGAAGCCTGGAACCTGCCTGGGGGCGGCGGACCCTGCGCGACTGTTCGCGGGGGAGGAAGGGAACGGGGCTCGGGGCCCTGCCCCCTTAACTCGGGAAAAACCGTGATTGCAGAAGTTGGACGCGCTCGCGGGCGGTTCTTCCAGGAGTGGGTGAATACGTGGGGTGCCCCCTCACCTAGCGCTCCTCAAGAGCCCCGTGCCAGTGCCGGCCGCGGGCTCCCGGGGCTTGATAAGCCCACCTCCCAGCGCCGCGGGAATCCTGGCTCTCGGGGTCCGGAGCCCGCTTTGTGGCGCCGCGGGGCTGGTCCGGGGCTCCTCACCCACCCCCCGCGGCTGGAATTCCCGCAACCTTGGGAAAGTCTGTCCGGAAAAATACTTGTTTCCAGAAACGGGCGCGACTCGCCTCTCGTTACAAGGGAGGGAAAAGTACAAAGTTATAAACTCCTGGCAGGCAGGGCTGGGTTTTCCTTGGGGTTCTCGGCCCGCCGCCGGGAGCCGAGGAGACTGGAACAAAGTAGAACTTGAGGAGCAGCTCCGGTGACTACGTCCCCGGATGACGTCACCGTGCGAGATTTAAAATGGGAGCTTTTCGCCCCGAGTGTGGGTGGAGGATTTGCGGCCCCTTCCCCGAGATAACTTCCCTTGCGTACCTCGGGTCTTCTGGGCCCTGCTGGGTTCTGCTTCCTGACTTTATAACTCTCGCCTCTGGGGGGTACCCTTCGGTTCCTCCTGGAATACTGACCTGTGAGAGTGGGTTAAATTGTCAGCAATTCAGGCACTATTCCTTCAAAAGTGAAAAAAAAAAAATTCCATATGACTCATCTTGTGTTACAACCCAAAGCCACCACTAAGTGGTTCTTTCCTTCCTTTCTTCCTTTTATTTTCTGATGTGAAACAGAGGGCCGAGCGGGCGGGGTTGGGGGGAGCGGGAAAAGAAGACAAACCTCCACACTCAGATATGTAGAGCAGAGTTGGCAAAATGAATGAAGAAAATGAGTTAGTTGGGGATGGAGTGTATTTCTTTAGCGTGATTCCTTGTTTTCTTTGGTGAGGTGGAGGCTGATGTAGTTCCATCAGCAAGTTTCATCCCAAAGCATATATTAAATTGCAGTGAGTTTTCTTTTCTATCATAACGTGGTGGAGTATAAATATAGCTTTATACGTGGAAATGGCTGACGTTTTTTTCAACAGGAGGCTGCACAGCAGTTGCAGAGGGCTGGGGTTATGTGCGCTGGCCATAGAAGAAACCCATTCTAGGGTTCCAGGAGGAAGGTTTGGGTGTCTTCCCATCTAGGATCAGGGTAGCTATGGCTGCCAGCATACTTCTCAAATACCATACAGAATTTATTTCACACTGACATCCCTTGTTAGAATTTGCACAAGGAGGAAAGGAATCATGAAGACAGACTTTAGGAGGAAGTTTGGGAAAAGAAAAAGGAAGCTAACAGAATCAGCTTTAGTTTTTAAATCTAAAAGAGCTATAGGAAGGTTAGTCAGTTTTTACACCAAACATAGCAGGGGCTGTATGTCTTTAATAATTGGTTCTGAAAAGGTGGTGTTGCTTAGTAAATGCAGCATCTGATAACTCCAAGTTACTTACAGCAGCCAAATGAATGAGCTCATCGGGTAAAGACAATATACATTGAAACAATCCCAGTACAAGATATCCAGTACAAGGTTTTTGCTTTTATGGATTAATCAATGCTAAATCAAATCTGACATTTAAAAAGAATCCTTCTTGAGGCAGTTCCAAAATGCAGCTGAATCTCTAATTATTCCTTTTAGTTTGATTTTCCATGAATGACCCTGAATTTTCACTTTCTTAAATGTGCTTTGATAGAGCTGGGTTTTTTGCTCATATTTACCTAAAGGTAAATATGTCTCTGGTCCTGAAAGAATGCTTACAGAAGCTCGATGGTGGATCTTTTTCTTTGTGTATGATAGGTTTGTTGAAATATAGTTCACACACTGTATAATCCACACATTTAAAATGTTCAGTTCATTGGTATTAGTATATTCACTAAGTTGTACAACCATCACCACAGCCAATTTTGGGACATTTTCATCATTTCAAAAGGCAATCTTATATTCACTGACATCACTACTTCTCCCCCATTCTCCTTCCGCAAGGCCACTAACCTGTTTCCTGTTTATATAGATTTGCTTATTCTGGACATTTCATTTAATTAGTGTTATACAGTATTTGGTCTTTTGGCTTCTTTCCTTTAGCATAATGTATTCAAGGTTCATACTGTTGTAGCACCTGTCATTTCTGTTGCTGAATAATATTCCACATTTTATTTATGCATATATCAGTTGCTCCACATTTAGTTTGTTTCTGCTTTTTGGTTATGAATAATGTTGCTGTAGACATTTGTGTACAAGTTTTTGTGTGAACATATGGCTTCATTTTTCTTGGGTATAGAGCTAGGAGTAGAATTGCTGGGTCATATGGTAGCCATATATACATGACCTTTTTAGGAACTGCTAAACTGTTTTCTATATTAGCTCTACAATACTGGATTTTAAAGTGGACTTTTTTTTTATGTTTTAAAGTACAAGTTATTTCTTAGAATTTTAAACTTGAATTATTGTACTTAAATATTTATGCATGTAGTAAAAGCTATATAGTGGTATCATTGTAGTGCTTCTCTTTGAGTGATATCTCTGATTTTTATTTTAGCTAACAGGAACAACTTGGTGTGCTCTCTTTAGTGAACTCCTTACAAAGGTGATAAAATTCTTAAGCAGTATTTAATAATAAGTTCTTTATCGCATAAATTAGTGACTGTTCCCTGCTCCAGATATCAGCCAATGAAACACGAGATAAAATTGGGAGGAGGAAAGGGGGCTGTAAAGGAGGTATATTTCACAGAACTTTATCTTCAAGTTTTGATGTTTCAGTTTTTTGAGAAAAACTATTTTATCTTTGCAGGAGAAAATGAAGAACGAAATTGCTGCTGTAGTCTTCTTTTTCACAAGACTAGTTCGAAAACATGATAAATTGAAAAAAGAAGCAGTCGAGAGGTTTGCTGAGAAATTGACCCTGATACTTCAAGAAAAATATAAAAATCACTGGTATCCGGAAAAACCGTCGAAAGGACAAGCCTACAGGTAAAGGATTAGCTTGGACATTTGAATTGGACTGAGTGAAGAGGATGATCATCAGCTCCTCAAATAAGTGCCAGGCCAGAGGAATGATGGCGTCCTGTCCATGTCTTTCACAGTTGAGCTGTATCATACCAGCTCAGGAGTGGCTCATTTATTTTTTCCTATTTACTTTAAAATACAAGCATTTATTGTTGGGACTCCTACTGCCAGAACTTGGGAGGCCAATCTGTAGACTCCTGGGAATTAGGCTTGTGGTCATAGTGTGACTCCTGAGTGTTTTTCTTTGTGTATCACAGGTAGTTGGGGATTTTCACAATTGTAGAGGATCCCTAAAACTATCACTTAGAAAAGGGCATGGAAGGAGTTGGGAGAAATGAGTTCCTTGTATCTAAAAGTAAATTACATGCAACATATTAAAAGTTTTCTGGCAAATGAGAAATAAGATTATTAGACACCTGATATGTTCTTGACACTGGAGAAGGAAATGGCAACCCACTCTAGTACTCTCGCCTGGAGAATCCCATGGACAAAGAAGCCTGGTAGGCTACAATCCATGGGATCGCAAAGAGGTGGATAAGACTGAGCGACTTCACTCACTCATGTTCTTGACACAGGAATGATTTCATTTGTACTGTGCATAATTTGTTGTAGTAGAAGCCAGTGTAACCATTTTATAGATGAAGGTAACTTACCTATGATTCGCAAATGGTAAATTCTAGCTCTGGAATTTGAATTCAGGTCTAACTCACCCGAAATTCTTAGGAGTTTTCTGTTACACCACAGTCTGACCACTCTCTTGTCTCTGAGTGTGAAGGCAGTTCTCACTCCCAGCTGTCTTTTGTACTCCAGTTTATAAGTTCCATATACAGTTTAAAGAAGAGCAGACTCCTGTAAAACATGTCCTGGCATGTTCTGTCTTTAGTATTTATGTGACTGCTTGGGAACCTGAGTTGAGAATGTTCTGCTAAACTCAGCTGTCAAACTGTCCCATTTGTGGATGTGACCAAAAAAATAAAAGTGGAACAGTTGTGACTGTCATGAATACAAATTCTTTTGTTTTTGCATATTGCTGCCCCTAAAGATTCCTCCACAAATCAGCACTTGACAGTAAAAAGAATTTTCTTTCAGTCACTGAGATCTTGTCAAGTGTATGACTGTTCACAGAGTGTGCAAAAGAGGTGAAAGATGACTTGTTTAGTTCTCATTTGTGAAAAGCAAGGTTAAGCATGTGATCTGTTGAAAAGAATCAAAGTAATTGATATATTTCTCTCTCATTTTTATCCAAAGAGGTTTCCTAGTATACTGGAAAAGGTGAGTGAAAGTAGAAATGTGGATGTAATTCAAGTTATTGTTTTTTATCCTCTCACTTGATTCTCTTAATTTTTTCCTGCACATCTTCATTTCTGATAAAGTGAACAGCTTTTGTGAATTAGAGCTCTTGAGGCTTTTTACACTGATGTAATTGACATTGGACTAAGGCTTTTGGTAGTGCCAAGCCACTGTACTGTTACTGAAAAAGGAGACACTGTCAAGTAAATGCTTAAAGATCAGACAGTGTACAATTTCATTTCCATTAATTTCAAAAACTTGAGGAAAAAAGTTATCCAAACAGGATTAAATTGGCATGTAATCAGAACTATCATTATTGAGTCATTTTGAAGCCATCTTTGAAGTAGAAAACTATTAGAGTTAATAGTGGGTTGTTTCTTTTATAAAAATGAGTAGGCTATAGAATTAACCAAAGTTATTAGACTCTTCATAGAGTAGGTTGGAAGTGTCCTTTTTCTTCTAAAGTTTTTATAAATTAGTGTGTTTCTCTGCAACATATACAAATAAGGGCAATTTGGCAACATTACGGAGATCTGTAAAAATATTCATAGTCTTTGAAAACTGAGTCTCCTAAAATCTATTCTAGAAGCATAATCAGAAAGGCAGACAAATATGTATGAATATGGATATTTCTTGCACTTTATAATTGCAAAAAATTGGAAAGCACTACACTGTCAAGTAAATGATAGACTATTTTTATGCAACTTTTAAAATCTTGTTTTTGAAGAGTGGCTAATGGGTGAGTAGTCACAGTATCTAGAGTGAAAAAAATAGCATAGAAATATGTATGGAAGGCAAATTTTGTTGAAACAGAGTCTCTAAGCCTTTATGTTTACATGTTTTTTTTAAGCTTAGAGCCTACATCTTCACTGTATGTTAAAAACACATACATATATACATGTAAGATCTATCTCCTTACCCTTAACTGATTTTGATCCTGAGCACATGGGACTTTTGAATCAACCTACACAACATTAGAATCTATAACATAAGACCATCTCATAGAAAGGAACAAAGATTTTCTTATATGTTTTAAACTAGTTTTTAATTTTTACTCTGAATTTGCTAGATTGTCAGTGATGATGTTACTATAAGTATAGGCCTAATTGGGTTGTTTAATAAGATGAACTTTGGCATCTAGTCTGGATCTGAACTCTGCATTCACCACTTTCTTGCCAGGTAATGTTGGGCAAATTACTCAAACTCTCTCTGCCTCCTTTCTTTCTTGCAATGGAGAGAATAGTATGTAAATCACAGGATCAATGTGAAAATTTAAAGAGTTAATATAGACATACTTTGTTTTATTGTACTTTGCTTTATTTCATGTCACAGATGTTGTGGTTTTTATAAATTGAAGGTTTGTGCAAGCATTCATTGAGCAAGCCTGTCAGCGCCACATTTGCAGTTGCATTTGCTCACTTTGTGTCTCTGTCACATTTTGGTAATTCTTTACAGTATTTCATACTTTTTTGTTATTATATTTGTTTTGGTGATCTGTAATAAGGGATCTTTGATGTTACTATTACAGAGACTCGATGAAGGTTCAGGTGATGGTTAGCATTTCTTAGCATAAAGCTATGTATATTGTGTTTTAGATGTAATGCTGTTGCACACTTAATAGACTACAGTGTAATGTGAAATATAACTTTTATATACACTGAGAAATCAAAAATTTGTGACTGGCTTTATTGTGATACTCGCTTTATTGCTCTAGTCTTTAACCAACCCACAATGTCTGAGGTATGGCCATACGTTACAAACTATTTAGAAAACTCTCCTTTGCATGGTAAACCTTCAAAAAGTATTATTATTACTATTACTTAGAAATACATATTAGCTATTATCTAATGAGAACTTTTTCACTGTTTTAAATGAAAATGGAAATTGACTAATTAAATATAATGCATTATTCTCTTGATGTTACAGTATTATAGTTAGTAGTATGATCAATATTTGTCAATTATATTTTCTATATTTTAAAGCTTTGGGTCTGAAGAAGAAGTAAAATGATTTAATCCAAATTCACCCTGTAAATCGCAGGCTTTTCTGGTGGCTCAGAAGGTAAAGAATCTGCCTGCAATGCAGGAGACCCAGGTTCAATCCCTGGGATGGGAAGACCCTCTGGAGAAGGGAATGGCTACCCACTCCAGTATTTTTGCCTGAAGAGTCTCTTGAACAGAGGAACCTGGGGGCTACAGTCCATGGGGATCACAAAGAGTTGGACATGACTGAGAGACTTAACACTTTTACTTTCACAATTTCACCCTATAAATCAGGATTAGTACAAAAACCTGGATTCTCTTGGTTCATTTCTTAGCTGTAGGCAGTAAATACTTTCATTGTAGCTAAAAATTTCTCTATGTAAGTAGGATACTTATTTTAACAGGTATTTTTGCATTCATACTGAGAACCATCTTTGAGCATTCTGTTAGGTAGCTGTGGTTGGTACTTCTTAGGTTAAAAGAAAAAATGGGACAGATGGGAATTCCCTGGTAGTCCAGTGGTTAGAACTCAGCTTTTACTTCTGTGGGCCCAGGTTTGATCCCTGGTCAGGGAACTAAGAGCCTATAAACTCTGTGCTAGAACAGTCTTTATTGGTTTAGAATTTTTTCACTTTTTGCTAACTAAAAAATTAGAAAACCCTCGAGTAACACAACTTAAATAAGCCAGTAACACTTTTGGATTATATTTTACTCTTAATACATGATATAAATGGTTCTGTGTCCTTGACTAATTTGGTATTTAGAGAACAGTTACAGGTAAGGCAAAAAATACCCTTCTTAAGCAAAGTAACGACAGAGCAAAACTTGTGATAAGAATTTATGAATGTTGTTTAAAACATTAGTTGAGGTCTTTTTGTTAGCTGGAGATTTTGTTATATAGGAATTTGGCTAATTTTTTGCATTCAAGGTTCTAAGTAATTCATGCAACTTTCAGACTCTTTGCTTGCTGAAGTACATGTGAGGTTGAGTAGTTACTATCTGAAATGAGGTAGAGCCAATTCTGATTTCCCTGTGCTCATGCAGATGCCCTCTTCTTTCTACCAGGCTGGGTAGCATTGATGCTGCTGCTGCCTCTTTGTCTTTAGTTCAGATTTATTATCTATTTAGGATAGGTATTCCTGAGTTCTTTACTAGGGTTTTATTTTTTTAAGTTCATGTTGGCAAGTACTAGTAAATGTAACTAAGTTTCTGATTTAAATTTTATTTAAAGCTATTAACATTACTCCACTCTTTCGTAGATGCATTCGTGTCAATAAGTTTCAAAGAGTTGATCCTGATGTCCTGAAAGCCTGTGAAAACAGCTGCATCTTGTACAGTGACCTGGGCTTGCCAAAGGAACTCACTCTGTGGGTGGACCCATGTGAGGTGTGCTGTAGGTGAGTTCTTGAGTTTGGCAACTGAACTGATTACCGTGCTGGAACTGATTTTTATGAAATTCTCTCAGGTACTGCTTATACATGTATCTTAATGGCCAGGAGCTGGTTGTTTGGCTTTCTCAGATGTGAATTTTGTAAACTATTCTTCTTGGAGGTGATAGTAAAAGACTGGTTATACTCCTGTTTTACAACTAAAGAAACTTAAGAAATGATAGAGCAGGGTTTTTTTTGAAGAGCTTTACCAAGTTTATTGTTGAATTTAGATACCTTGATTCCCTGTAGGTCAATTATTAGCATCTCGCATTGCCCTTGTCTTTCCCCTCTTCAAACTAAGAAAGTTGTTAATCCCAAATAATACTGGATAATTACTTTTGGTTGGTCTCTGTTGCTGTTTGTTTCTACTCTTGTCTCTCTCCCCCCTTCTTGGTTTTTAAGTGGCTGAGTGAAATTTTCGTGGTTTTATTTTCATAATGGAAATTATTTCTTGTCTCCTAATGAGCAGAATTGTAAAAGGAAGGTGTGTTAGGTATGAAATTGAACTTCATTTACTCTAAAAGCATTCATTTGGACCAGGCATTCTTAGTTGTGGAAATGAAAGTGACATTATTCTTTCAGGTAGTTCAAAGTGTAATAAGGGAGAAAGAATAAGCAGATAACAACAGAGTGAGATTTATGCTATAATAGAAATATGTACAAGATGCACTGGTTTGTGGCACAAAGGAGAAAGTTACTGCCTCACTGAAGACTGTAGTCACCCCTTGGTATATCAGTGAAGGATTAGTTCCAGGACACTCCTCACCACATACACGCGCACGCACAGCCAGAAATAAGATCCTCGGATGCCCAAGTCCCTTATTTAAAATAGTGCAGTATTTGCATATAACCTATTATAACCTCCCATTTACTTTAAATCATCTCTAGATTACTTATAATACCTAATACAATGTAAATGCTATGTAAATAGTTGCCTTAAATTGAAAAAGTTCAAGTTTTTCTTTTGCGAACTTTCTGATTTTTTTTCCCCCCAAATATTTTTGGTCTGTGGTTGGCTGAATGCACGGATGCAGAACCCATGGATACAGAGGACTGATTTTATTGAGTAGGTGATACTTGAGCTGAGTAGGGAAGGAGTTGTAGTTGACTAGATGACAAAGTAGGAAAGATGTTTCCAGGCAGGAGGAACAGGAGGAACAGGTGCATGGAACCCCCTGTGAGTGATTTCCTACAGCTGTTTCTTTAGGGTTTTCTCTTTGGTTTAGAGGTACAGTTCACCCATTGATTGTAGTAGAGGTGCTTTTGATGTAACCCTAATATGTTCTAAAGGTGGTTATAGGCTGTGACTTGATCTTCATCAGTGAAAGTGATGATGAAGACATGCTGGATAAATACATGATTGTTTTGCAACAATTTTCTGGACCACCTTGGAGCTGCTTGATATAAACTGGTGTCTTATGTAACCTTATTGCTTTGGGAAACTGGGGGCAGGTAGATTCTCCAGTACTTATTTCTCATAAAAAGGAATAGCAGCAATTGTCTGAGAAGGTCAGACAATTTTTAGAGTCTGGGACTAAGGAAGGACTTACCTCAGCCAGGGTCAGACCTTGTTTTGTAGACTTGGTCCACTGAATCCCTGCAGAAGACTTTTAAGTATACTAGAAATAGCTATCACAAAGTTGACTATATTGAAATACTTTTTCAAGGCCTACACTTTGATCCTGATTTACTCTTACTTCATGCACAGTGCTTTAAGTTAGTTGTGTAGTTTTTTAAGCCCATAAAGACTTATGTGACATTTGAAGGGGGATTGTTCAAAATACAGTTGACTTTCCGTATCTGAGAATTCCATATCCATGCATTCAACCAACTTTAGTTCAAAAATATTTGAGGGGAAAAAATTAAAGATAAGTTCTAAAAAGTAAAACTTAAATTTGCCATGCTATGCAACTGTTTACATGATATTCAAAGTATTTGCATAATATTTACATTGTATTAGATATGATAAGTAATCTAGAGATAATTTAAAGTGTATGGGAGCATGTGGGCATTGTATGCAAATACCTTGCCATTTTATTTAAGGTACAATACTTGGGCAGCCATAGATTTTGGCATTGGGAGAGGAGGGGGAGGGGATGGTCCTGGAACCAGTCCCCCAGGATACTGTTGTCTTAAATCTACAAAAAAAGTAATAGTCTAACATAGAAGTGGGAACAAAAAAGCAAGAGTGGAGCCAAATATATTATCACACTGTCAAATAAGGAATATTTAATACAACAGTCTTAAATCATTAGGGGAAAGTTTCTGTATCCAAGGATGTTTAAGAAGTTGGCAAATGACATGAACATTTTGGACATATTGATTTGAAATGCTTAAACCATATCTTGACACCTGAAGATGAGAGCTTTAGTTACATGGACGTTCTATTTTACTTAAGTAAATACTTCATTATTTGATAATACCAGATAATGAAAAATTACTGAGCTTTCTCATCTTGCTAGTATAAGAAAATCCTTGCATTGCTTTCTGTATGGTCAAAATTTTGCCCCAAATTGACTATGATGTGAGTTTCTTCACAGTTAATAGAAATTATCTTCAGAATGTTCATTAAGTGAGATAGAAATCCCAGGGGAAACAAAGTGTTAGTAATTGGGTAGAGATGAATTAAATTAATAAAGGAAATTGCATGTTCTATTGCTATAAATTAATAAAGGAAATTGAGATATTTATTAGTGCTTTTGAATCCAAACTGGGAATATTCTGAAAACTAAAACTGATATAGCAGTTACATAGTTGAATAAATAATCTGAGTCATTAAAAATAATAAATCATTGTATACTAAAGGCTATGGTTGTAAAAAATATTTGAAATCTACTCAGAACATTTTTCATAGAATTATTCCATCAGGATAGATATTGGAAGAATGCAAAAGTGTTATACAGTTAGAAAGGTTATCACTTCGTGAAATACTTCAGATTATACTACATAGAAAACAGATCTTTCCTATAAGGAGAAATCCTGCAAATAGCTGGCATGTTATTATCTACTCAGTAGTCTACATTTCTTTTTTGTTTGTAATTTCTGTATTCCTTTCTTTTCCTGGAAGATAAAGAACATTAGATACTATTGATATTTTTCAAATTGACTCAGTTGGTCTTAATGTTTCAGCAGTGTGTTTAAATTTTAAATTGTAAAGTTTAAAACTTGTCCCTTACTAAGTCTGAGGAATTAATTGCATGTTCTAATATTACGGTAATATAGTAAGCGGCTTCACTTACCCTGAAGAGAGCCCTTATGCCAAAATACTACCAAGGGAAAAATGCGAAACCTAATTGAGCTCAAGTGTCAAAGAAATCTGAGTTAATAAAGCTGATCCTTCAGTCATTTAGGTGTCTGCCCTTGGTTTAGGTTTCTGTTTCTACTGAGGTAGGGTTTTTTCTCAGATTTCTTGCCTTTCTGTTTTGCCTGAGTTGAAATTGTAGTTCATGAATTCTGTATTGTGAAGAACTCACCCAATTGTTCAGGCATTTTCTAAGAAGAAGAATCGCCAGTTGAAGAACAACCACTATCCAACTATTTCCAGCTTCCTCATCCTGCAGATAAGAAACTAAGGCCCGGAGAGACTGAATAACTTGTACTGGGTACAGCTAGTACATGGCAGAGCAGAGCCAAAAACATGTCTCATGCTCTTTCCATCATCCTAGAGCAGTTTATGAGATAGACTGAAAAAGAATAGAAAAAGGGAATTATATACTGTATTTAGATTGTATTTGTGGCCCCATTCAGCCCATGAGAATAGAAGATAGCACAGCTGAAAGGAATAGAACTCACCTATGAGACTACTTGATTGCCATTTAAACTTTCATAGACTTTGTTGTAATTAGGCCTTTTACTTGGAGAAGGCAGTGGCACCCCACTCCAGTACTCTTGCCTGGAAAATCCCATGGACAGAGGAGCCTGGTAGGCTGCAGTCCATGGGGTTGTGAAGAGTCGGACACGACTGAGCGACTTCGCTTTGACTTTTCACTTTCATGCATTGGAGAAGGAAATGGCAACCCACTCCAGTATTCTTGCCTAGAGAATCCCAGGGATGGGGGAGCCTGGTGGGCTGCCATCTATGGGGTCGCACAGAGTTGGACACGACTGAAGCAGCAGCAGCAGCAGCAGGCCTTTTACTTAATTGTAAATATCCTGAATCAGAAATAATTTGAGATGAGTTATCTTGAAATGAAATTAATTGACCTCATGCTGCTGCTGCTAAGTGACGTCAGTCGTGTCCAATTCTGTGCGACCCCACAGATGGCAGTCCACCAGGCTCCCATCCCTGGGATTCTCCAGGCAGGAACACTGGAGTGGGTTGCCATTTCCGTCTCCAATGCATGAAAGTGAAAAGTGAAAGTGAAGTCGCTCAGTCGTGTCCGACTCTTCCAGACCCCATGGACTGCAGCCTACCAGGCTCCTCCGTCCATGGGATTTTCCAGGCAAGAGTACTGGAGTGGGGTGGCATTGCCTTAGTTAACTTTATTTTTCTATTGAAATCATTCTTATATTTTGTAAGCTTGGAATCATTTGTTTAACTTTAATTACATGTTGTGTAAGACTGCTTAACAGTTCCTTTGTCCTAACACTTCCTAGAAATTGTTTCATAGTGTTTATGATTCTAATTTATTTGAATAGATTTGTGGGTTTCTTCTCTGTCCTCTCAATGAAAACTCCTAGTTTTACTGTGTGTTATGCTATTTTCCCCTGATCGCAGAATTTTTTTTTTCTGGTAACCAATAGCCAAAGTTAGATATCCTGACAGTTTTTCTTAGATCAAGGCTTTAAAAATGTTTTGGAAGAATAAAAAACACTGCTTAATTTAAAAGAAATGAACATTTATCATAGGAATCTCTGTGAAATCAGCAGTGTAATTCAAGAAAAATAAATTTCCTCAACAGTAGCTATATTTTCTTTTTAACTTCAACAATTGCCTCAGTTCTCATTTTTGTCAGTGTAGATACAGGAAACACAGGCCCCTTTTAAATTAAATTTAATTTAATTGCAGTAAAAGTAAATCCCATACGAAATATCTAGTTGATTTTTGACTTGAATTACTATGATCTACAATATAGAGGTCAATTAAAAATTCATTAGGAAGTTTTACTGTATTAATGTAAATGGCCAATACATTAATGTACGGCCAGTTTCAGTGGTGCATACAAAAATGTAATCCATGAATTTCTCTTGGGGCAGTAGAAAAGAAAATCGGAAAAAAGAATGACCGAGGTCACTTTTGGTACGTTAATAGACTGGAAAACTGTGGCCTGCCTGTTGACATGGAGCTGGGTTAACATACTATATATGTAGAATCAATTTCTGGGAGGGTTCCTTCTTGGCCCAGGACTGGTGGCATGTCCATACCTGTTCAATTGTTTTTATGGACATTTGTTGCTTTGTTGATGTAACTTCAGGGTTTCTAAGTTTTTGGATTTTTTTATTCTTAGGTATGGAGAGAAAAATAATGCATTCATTGTTGCCAGCTTTGAAAATGAGGATGAGAACAAGGATGAGATTTCCAAGAAAGTTACCAGGGCCCTTGATAAGGTTACCTCTGATTATCATTCAGGATCCTCTTCTTCAGATGAAGAAACATGTAAGGAAGTAGAAGTGAAACCGAATTCTGTGGCTGCGACCCCCAGCCTGTGTACCAGGTAACCATGGAGTGACTCTGTCCTGAAGGTCCTGAGCAGGGCTTGCAAGGTCATCCTGGGTAGTCCTGCTCATATTGCCCAGGGTTTCTGACTTGAGATTTTAGATCACAGTTCTTGCCTTTCCACACTAAGGGAAAGTAGAATAGGCATCCTGAGTCATTTTATCAAAAGTCTGCTTTACTATTCAATAAATAGGATAAATATATTTCAAAAAGAATAGGAAGAATCATGGAAATAAAACATTCCTGATAGTTTAAAATCCTTAGTGCTTTCAGAAACAGCCACTTTTTTTTTTTTTTGGTAGCCTTTAACACTTCCAATTTGTAACTTCAGGTTTAACTTTCATGTTCATCCCTCCCTGTGGTTAAAGAGAAACCTCAATAAATTTTTCTTTAGTTAATTTTTCATTCAAGCCCAAACAATATCTTTCCTTGCCTTAACATGTAAAGAATCATATAGCAAGCATGAGAGCTTCCCTGCTGGTTCAGTTGGTAAAGAATCTGCCTGCAATTCAGGAGACCTGGATTCGATCCCTGGGTTGGGAATATCCTCTGGAAAATGGAATGGCGACCCACTCCAGTATTCTTGCCTAGAGAATTATATGGACAGAGGAGCCTGGCAGGCTGTGGTCTATGTGGTCACAAAGAGTGGGACACAACTGAGCAACTAACACATAGCAGTCATGCGTGTACTTTGTTCACTTATTTATTATTTATACCCCACACACCAAAGAACAGTTGATGTATTACAGTTTGAAAAATTCGTAACAACAGTACTTTTCAACAGGAAATATTTTCAAGTTAAAATGAAAAATCTTTTGAGTTGAGCCTTCTTCTGTACATGTACTTTTTCTGATTTAGAGTCTATTTTTAAACATACCTATTTTTATTAAGTTGGCCTTAATTAGATATAATTAAACATAACAGGTTTCTGGTAGGGTTTGATTTGGCCTAAAATGAGAATTTAGTCCTTAATGAGTAAGAAATCAAGAGTATCACAAGTATTAGAGATGAACCTTTAAAAAAAATTAACTTGAAACAGTATGTGTGTCCATGCTGAGTCACTTCAGTTGTGTCCAACTCTGCAACCCTATGAATGGTAGCCCACCAGGCTCCTCTGTCCATGGGATTCTCTAGGCAAGAATATTGGAGGGTTTGCCATGCCCTTTTTCAGGGACTCTTCCCAACCCAGGGATTGTACCTACATCTCCTAACGTCTCCTACACTTGCAGATAGATTCTTTACCACTAGCGTCACCTGGAAAGCCAGAGTACAACAGTGACACGTCCTCCTCTTCCCCAACCACCAGTCTTGTGCCCTTGTATGAAGGTGTTCATTACCAGTTATTTTTGTATCCTTCCCAAGTGAGCCCCTATATAGATAAGTAAACACAATATTTGTATTTCCGGGATCATTTTAAGACCACTGACATAAATATTTTGGACTTTTTTCCCCTCTGTGTGATGCATTATGTACTACAAACTACCGTTAAATTACCTGCAATTCATTGAGATGTGTGGTAATTTTATCGCAGAATTTTATTTGGTATTACTCGGTAAAGCAAGAATAGGAATCCCAAATTGAACTTATTGCTACTAATTTTTACAAGTAAATCAACCGTTAATTTTTAGATTTTCTTTTAAAATTAAATTGTACTTGTTTTCCCCCTTGTTGAAAGACTACTGGGATAAAATGCTAACAGAAAAGCATAGAAATGGAAGTGTCTTTTATGTGCTTTCAAAATATAACAACTCTTCTTGACATTACATTCACTTACAAAACATTTCATAATGAAGAAGCATAGTTCACCTCTTAACAGTCATTGTGTAGAAAGCTGGAGCAGATGGTCCACTTTAAGATCTTTTTTTACCTATTTTTTTCATCTTGAATCTGGCTTTACCAGGAACCTTAAAAAAAGAGGTTATCAAAGTATAGACAAAATAATTTCTAGCTTGGGGGTCTTTGTTCTCTGATAGGGGTCTGTGTTTTCTGAAAGGAACCTCCAAAGATAATTCTCCACTAAGAATGAAGATATATAATTTCTCCCCAAATTGGCCTATAGATTCACTTTGCTATCAAAATCCCAAAAGGCTTTTTTCTAGATAAAATTCAAAGAAAGGAGAATCAAGTCAGAGATCTCACACTAATATCAAGTCGTTATGTTTATCAAGACAGTGTGTTAATGGTTTGTTGTCTAGTTGCCAAGTCGTGTCTCTTTTGTGACCCCATGGACTGTAGTCCACCAGGCTCCACTGTTCATGGGATTTCCCAGGCAAGAATAGTGGAGTGGGTTATGATTTCCTTCTCCAGGGCATCTTCCCCACCTAGGAATCAACCCGCCTCTCCTACGCTGGCAGGCAAATTCTTTACCACTGAACCACTAGGGAATCTCTGTGGTAATGGTTTAAAGATACACAAATATATTATTGGAACAGATAGTAGACTCCTTATGTACAACAATTTTTTTAATAAGTGCCAAAGCAATTCAGTGGGGAAAATCTATAAGAACTGGTACTGAAACGATTGGATAATCCATTTATTTTTTAAAAAGTGACCCTAACTGCTACCTTGTACCATACATTAGAAAAAAAAACTAATTTTAAATGGGTCACAGGCCTAAACATAAATGCTAAATCTCTGACACTTGGAAGAAAACATAGGGAGATACCTTTATTATTTAGGATAGGCAAAGATTTTTTCCAAAAATGTTAATAAATTTGACCTCATCAAAATTAAAACTTTTTGCCCATCAAAAGAAGCTGTAAAGAAAATGAACAAGCAGAAGTATAGGCTGGAACAAAATATTCTCAATATATATATTTGTCAAAGGACTTGTTTTCAGAATATACTTTAAAAATCAGTCCTATAAATCAACAATAAAAGACAAACGATCCAAATAACAACAGTGCGTATAAGATGTGAAAAAACACTTGTACAAAAGAAGTTATATAAATGGCCAGTAAGCAAATGAAAAAGGTGCTCAACCTTATTTGTTATCAGGTAATTGTAAATTTAAGCCACAGTGAAACACTGCTTTCAGAATGGCTAAAATTAAACATCTGATAGTACCAAGTGCTGACAAGGATGTGAAGAAGCTGGATTCATAAACTGTTGATTGAAGTGTAAAAAATGGTACAACCACTTTGAAAACTGCTTGGCACTTAAATATGCATCTGCCCTATAACCCAACAGTTCCACTCCTAAGTATTTAACAAGAGAAATGAACCATATCTACAAAGCCTCTTACTAGAATGTTTATAACAGCTTTTTTTATATAACAGTTAAAAAAAAACAAATATCCATTAACAAGTGAATGGGGGAAGATAGTCATTCATTCATACAGTAGGATAATAGCAATAAAACATTTTATTATAGACACAATATGGAAGGACCTAAAAAACATTCTGTTGAGCAGAATTTTGCCAGGGAATTCTTTGGAGGTCCAGTGGTTAAGGACTCTTGTTTTCACTGCCAAGGGCACAAGTTTGATTCCTGATTGGGAAACTAAGATCCCACAAGTCATGTGTTACAGCCCCCAAAAAAGAAAATTGCTAGACACAAAAGAATATATACCTTCCATTTATATGATGTTCACAAACAGGGAAAACTCAGTCTGTGATAGAAATTTGAACAGTGGTTGCTTCTGGGAATCATTATTCCAGAATTGGGTCTACTGTCTGAGTTTTAAAAGCTTTCCAGGACCTCAATGTAGAAAGAAATGAAAACATTCCACTTCGCTGTTGGTTTGTAGTATAGGTCAGTTATTAGTTGGAACTCTTAATAAATTTTTTCATTTCCTCATTATTGTAGGTAATCAAGAATTAACTATGCATGCTAAGGTTATTCACTGCAGCATTGTTTTGTTTTTGTGCATTGTTTTTTTTAAAAGACTGAAAGCAGCTGAAATGTCCTATCAACAAGATACCACTTAATTTAGTTATGGCATAGCCATTGCATTACTGTCTAGCTGTAGATTTATGAAAAAAGTCGTTATTTATTGATATGAATGTCTCTCATATGTATTTATTGAGTGTAGAAGCAGTATGCAGAATTGTGGATATTTAATGTGTATATAGAATACACACAAGTATATTCATAGAATATCTCTAAAGGTAATCAAAAAATTGATTAGTGTCTGCTGCCTCTGAGAGGGTAGCTGGTAATCAGATAAAGAGAGACTTTTTTTTTCCACTTCGTGCCTTTTGAATTTTCTATCCTGAATGTATAGAGCAGATTAGAAATCAGAGAACTCGGAAACTCATTGTCACAGGGCACAGTATTCTGAGCAGAGAAGTCCAAAACTGCGGAAAACATTTTGCATAATGTGAACTTGTTGTCCTACTTGACTTACAGGATCATCTAAGACTGTTGTTCCAAAATGCTAAACTGGCTACATTAGAATCACCTGCAGAGTGTCATCAAAATACCTGGCCTCTCTTCCTAAAATTTTGTTAATATTGTTCAGTAGAATAGGACTGGGGCATGACATTTTTGTGTTTAAAAGCTTCATGCTGCTGCTGCTGCTAAGTCGCTTCAGTCATGTCCGACTCCATGCGACCCCATAGACGGCAGCCCACCAGGCTCCCCTGTCCCTGGGATTCTCCAGGCAAGATTAGCCAGCTTTGGACACCAGCGGTCTTAAACATGATGTGTCCTTATAGGCTTCTACTCATTCTGTGTTTTCATCTTTTCTGCTTGATATAGCCAGAGAATACCTGGTTTTCGAGGGGTGTGTTTGAATTTATTAATTCTCATTCATTTGAAAAACACTGATCACTTACTATATTTGAAGTTTTTAACATATTTAGACTTGACTGTAGGGAAGGTCCCTTAGAGCTACTCTTTGGGTTGTGGGTGAGTGAGTTTGTTTTTTTATTAATTTTCCATTTTCTTTTCCCTACAGATTTCGGAATTGATATTCCCACCTCTTCCAGTGTGGCACCCATTGCCCAGAAAAAAGCCAATAATGTATCGAGGGAATGGCAATCAAAGTCACTACCCTCCTCCCATTCCATTTGGTTATCCAAATCAGGGACGGAAGAATAAACCATATCGCCCAATTCCAGTAACATGGGTACCTCCTCCTGGCATGCATTGTGCCGCAATCACTGGATTAATCCTCACATGTTAGCACCTCACTAGCTGCTTTTGTCTGTTAGTGTCATGTTGAGAGAAGGTAGAATAAGCCTGACTACACATTAAAAGTTCATACTTAAAGTAGTAAAGTTAGATGGGCTAAACCATCAAACTTATTTTTATAGAGAAGTTATTAAGAATAATCTTTTCTTAAAAATATATATGCACTTTAGATATATTGATATAGTTTGAGAAACTTTATAAAAGTTAGTCAAGTGCCTGAGTTTTTAATATTAAACTTGAGTATTTATATATTGTGCATCAGCTCTGTTGCTTATGAGGATACTGTAGGAGTGGATGATCTGTTCTAGCACCTTTGAGCATTTACTTTATGGAAAGTATGTAAGTTATTTATACACATGGAAATCTATTTTATGTTGTTTAGAAGATTGCATAAAATCATGTAGTTGCAAATAAAAAGTAGTTTGAGGCATGACAATGTGTCCTGTTCTGTGCATAAACAGAGAAGAGTGAAAGGGATATCTCACTGCAGTGTGTTTAATTAAATATTTAGCAAAGAAAAAGCAATGTAGCAATTTCCATTTTTCTTTAAAAAATTAATTTTTTATTAATCATAACTTTCCCAAAGGCTATAGTAGCAAGTGATTCATATGAAAAGTGTAAAATTTGTTAGTAGTAACTAATTGAAAATATAAATATAGTGAAATATCTTTCAGTCATCAGAGTCACTGTACACAGGATTTTCTTAGCCTAGAATTTGGCCTGTACAAATGTTGACATCTGGCTTATAAGCCTAGTGCCATTGCATAAAGCAGAAATGTTCTTATAGATGCTCTAAACTCTGCCTTGTGCTTTTTTGTCTTCAACATGTTAAAGTCTTTATTAGTGGTCTAAAATAAAGTCAAACAGTACAGTACTTCAGATTCTTCAGTGCTCCTTCGTATTTATATCGCTTGTAGTGCCATTAGTCTTGCAAGTGTCCTTGAACTACAAAAACAAAAAGAGATAAAAAAAATTTCGATTAAAAAAAAATTGGATTTTTCCCCCGAAGGTATATTTTAAAAAACTAAGATCACTACACTTTCTCATTATCCACATCTTTACATTTCTAGTCCTAAATTATTTGATCAGAAAAATCACCACTTGCTAATAAACATTGGATGTCCTTGGCTGTTCCAGATATTCCTGTTGCCTGGTGATAAGTTTCTGTTGAGTAGTATATAGACTATCAGAAAAGTGCACAAATCATAAAGATACATAGCTCTCAGGGTATGTGGAATTCAAAATGTCTGCAATCTCAACAGAAAATTTAAACCTGAGACTTCTGGTTTCAATGTTTCTGTGCTAGTTAACTGCGGAGACTGTCCAACTTTGGCGACACCATGGACTGTAGCCTGCCAGGCTCCTCAGTCTATGGAATACTCCAGACAAGAATACTGGAATGAGTTGACATTTCCTTCTCCAGGGTATCTTACCGATTCAGGGGTTGAACCCAGGTCTCCTGCACTGCAGGCAAATTCTTTACCGACTGAAATGAAGTGAAGTGAAAGTCGCTCAGTTGTGACTGACTCTTGGCAACCCCATGGACTAAACAGTCCCTGGAATTCTCTAGGCCAGAATACTGGAGTGGGTAGCCTTTTCCCTTCTCCCTGGTATCTTCCTAACCCAGATGGATTCTTTACCAGCTGAGCCACAAGAGAAGCCCAAGAATACTGGAGTGGGTAGCCTATCCCTTCTCCACGGGATCTTCCCAACCCAGGAATCGAACCAGGCAGGGTCTCCTGCATTGCAGACGGATTGTTTACCAACTGAGCTATCAGGGAAGCCCCTTACCGACTGAGCTATGGCATTCTCTTAGTTTAGACTGGATTTCAGTGAAAAAGAAAAATCACTTTATCAAAATTATTGGCCACAAGAGGGCATCAGATGTTCTTTTTCCAACTTCAAACTAAAGGTTTTAATTGTAAATAATCTCCAAGGAAAAGTATTCGTGGTTATAGTTTAAATCACTGCTTTTCCTAGACATCTACATACAGAAATTGCTACTGTAATGGAGAATGTTAAGTATGCCAAAGTTATATATGTTGCTTTACTGGAATCATTTTTGTTAATTTAAAAAATATATATATATAGTTCATTTAGGAAAATAAAAGTACCTAAAAGCACAAAGAGATGATCAAAATTAACTGTAATATTTCCAGCTGAGATAACTATTTTATCTAGCAAATTATTTTATCTAGTAGCTGAGTTACTATTTTAGTGGATGGAGATATTTTAAAAGAAGGAGCTTTTACTTTATAAACTGTTTTGTTGTTATGAAATATACTTACTTTATGGTCTCACCATTTTGAAAATGTGGACCATTTTCTTATATCATTTTTTTTCCCTAAAACATGATCTTTAATATTTTCATGGTATTCATATTTATGTACCTTAATTGATTTAACCAGTCTTTATCATTAGCTGTTAAGCTACCGATCTCTTGAGGAAATTTTTCTTAGCCATATTATTTACATATATATCTCCTTTGTTGGAAGTGGTTGGGGGGAGGGAGGTATTCTTTTGAAGTCCAGAAATAAATAAGCAAATTGGTTTCAGAGCTGCCAGTTTAGTTACATACAGAAAGTCTACAGATGATAAATTTCTTAAGAATCAAGTTAGTAAGTTGTAAAATTTCAACAGAAAAATAGGACTGTTTCACTAAATGAAAAAGTTTTATTTTTGAATCTTATTGATCACTCATGAAATGCATATAAAGACATGAAATAAAATTGATTAAAAATAAAACTTTAAAATTTATAAACTTTGTCTAAAGTGACTGGAACATGACAAATGTAAACTTAAATTTTTTCACCTGAGTTAAAGTGAAATATTATTTCATGTTTCCTAATATTGCCAGTGTTAATAGAGAACATATTTAAAATCAGATATTGATAGCTGATAAGATCAAATTATTTTGTAAATCTGAAAAGACCATCTGTGGATGTTCAATAGTCACTGAAATCTGGACAGAAAAAACTAAAATGCAAGCTCTCTTACAGGGATTTGGCATGCAGATTTACTGTAAATTAACCTCCCTAACATGATTAGGATTACCAGTCAAAAAGTTTAGGTGGGCAACCATTACAAATGATTATCCAATAAACACTTTAAATATTTAAAATGTATCAATATACAGTCAGTCGTCGAATATCAGGACTTCCGTGGTGGTCCAGTGGTTGAGAATCTGCCTTGCAATTCAGGGGAAGAGGATTTGATCCCTGGTTGGGAACTAAGGTCTCATATGCATGCCACAGCTAAACCAGTGCACAATTAGAGAAGCCCACACAGCCAAAAAAATAGAGTTAGGAGACCTGGATTTCATTTCTATTTGCTTTGGTAAATCCAAACCTTTCTGAATCTTGATATTTTCATAAAATGATGTTTGTGTTGAGTTGCTAAGTCGTGACCCCATGGACTGTAGCCCACCAGGCTCCTCTGTCCATAGAATTTTCCAGACAAGAATACTGGAGCGAGTTGACATTTCCTATTCCAGGGATCTGCCTGACCCAGAGATCAAATCTGAGTCTCCTGCATTGTCAGGTGGATTCTTTACCACTGAGCCACCAGGGAAGCCCTCATAAAATGATACTGAATTAGATAACATAGCCCAAGGATATCTTGGGGGTTGTTTGGCTTTTACCAAATTCAACTGCTATGTAAATTTTCTTCACTTACTATATTACAAATCTTTTGTCCATAATATTGTGAAAATTAAAATGCTACAAAATCACACACCAAAAAATCAAACCTACAGAAACATGTGTTCATCAAGTTCTGTTGGCCACTATCCAGTGTCTTGGATGTAACAGACTGTAAAGTTGGCAAGGCAGAGATTATATTTCCTTTCATGTAATTATCTTGCTTTGTGTTCTCTTGTTTCTGTGAACATATAAATCATCTTCCCCCTTATCGGGAGGTCAAAAGGCTGGTGGAGACTGAATGATGGAGGGCTGATTGTCCAAAAGGTTTCAAATCATTGGCACAGTAGTCCTCTGCATGGTGTCACTTTCCACGGTTTCACTTACTTGCAGTCAACCATGGTCCAGACTTCTTTCATTTAATATTACTGTTAGGAATAAACAATTCATAAGTTTTAAACTGCACACTGTTTGGGCAGTGTGATGAAATATTGTGCCACGCTGTTCGTCCTGCCTGGGACATGAAGCATCTTTTTGTCCTGTGTACCCAACTTGCTAGTCACTTAGCGACCCTCAGTCATCAGAACATTCCTGTCCCGGTAACCCTTTGTGTTACTTAATGATAGCTCTAGCAAGTGTAGCGATGCTGGTAATTGTAATATACCCAAGAAAAGTCATAAAGTGCTTCCTTTAAGCGAAAATGTAAAACTTTACCTAATAAGAAAAAACTGCTGAGGTTGCTAACATCTACAGGAAGAATAAATCTTTCATCTGTAAATTGTGGGGAAGAAAAAAAAATCTGTGGTGGTTTTGCTGTCACACTTCAAACTGCCAAGTTATAGCCACTGAGAGGGGCAGGTATTTAATTAAATGGAAAAGGCTTTAAATTTGTACAAAAAGATTTTTGAGAAGGATTACATTCACATAAATTTTATTATAGCATATTGTTATAATTGTTCTACTTTATTATTATTAATCTCTTTCTGTGCCTATTTATAGATGAAACTAACACAGGTAAGTATGTGTAGGAAAAACACAGTAAACATAGGGTTCAGTATTATCTGCAAACCCAGGTGTCCAAGGGGGGTCTTGGACTGTATGCCCCAGGGGTAAGGGGGGACTACTGGATCTTCACCAGTCTCTCAGAATTGCAAGGTCACTCTACTGTTCTCCAGAAATGTTCTCACTGTTGACAGTTCTGGGACGCCATGAGGAAAAATGTCCTACTTAGCAACATAAAAAGAACACAGTGCCAGTAGACAACGTGACAGTTGACCTAACACGCGACCAACACATCATCTTTTTCAAGTGCAAGATAACTCATTTTCACCATTAGTAGTTTGTGCTGATTCCATAAAATTGCTCTGGGCAAAAACTCCAGAAACTTGAAGAAACCAAGGATAGATGATGAAGAAATACACAATGATGGGTAACTTGTGGCAATGAATTGATATGAACATAGAACTGCTTCGATTATTATGAACAAAATTTGAGTGCATGTGCTTAATCACTCAGTGGTATCCAACTCTTTGTGATACCGTGGTCTGTAGCCCGCTAGGTTCCTCTGTCCCTGGGATTTTCCAGGCAAGAATACTGGAGCGAGTTGCCATTTCCTACTCCATCAACAAAGTTTAACTGAGAATCTACTATGCATTTAGAGTTAAACATGATCTGTCTTTGAGAAGTGTTGACATCTGCTTACAGAGAGGAGACAGACAGGTGAAGACGGGGGACCCTCAGTTTCCTCAGAGGGTACAATCTCAAGAAGGAAAAAATTAGGGGAGCTTAGGAAGATTGGGATTACAAGGTCAGAAAAGGATAAGACCATATGCAGAATGGAAGAAAAAGGGTAACCTGGTAAGAGGGGGAAAAAGTGCATTTCATATCACAAAGGGCTAATTTTTATAATATTTGAGAGCTCCAGCTCAGATGGTAAAGAATCTGCCTGCAATGTGGGAGACTTGGGTTCCATCCCTGGGTTGGGAAGATCCCCTGGAGAAGGGAATAGCAACCCATTCCAGTATTCTTGCCTGGAGAATACCATGGACAGAAGATCCTGGTGGGCTACAATCCATGGGGTCGCAAAGAGTCAGACATGACTGAGTGACTAACACACACAATACACACACCAAATAAGAATTGTGATATAAAAGAAATGTGAAAGCATATGAACATAGTTCTCAAAACCACAAATGGTTTTTAAACAAAGGAAAAGATGCTCAATTAACTATACAGAAATAGAATTTTAAGCCATGACAAAATTTTTTTCTCAGAGATCAGGAAAGATAAAAAATGTTGGATAAGAGTATTGGTGAGGAACTGGAAGGAGATAAGAAAAGCACTCTTATCCATTGCAAGCATAAGCTGCTACACTAATTAAAGAAGATATTGTAATAACAGCTTATCAAAATAGGCTTTACTCATACCTCTCCCTTCTGGAAGTTTAAAGATATATTGCACAGAAGAAAACATATATAGACAAATACTACTTATAATTTTATTCATTGTATCAAAAAAATGGGATCAACGTAAGTGGCCAATTGGAGACTGGTTAAGTTACAGTGTAGCACTCTGAAGTAATATTATAGTTTTCAAAATAAGATTATTTTAGATAGATATATAAATGAAAGATAAGAGATAAATAGACGTAGGATGGTCTGAGAGGATTTGTTAAATTTAAAAAATGTTTGCATAAAACATTATTTAAAAAAAAACACACATGTGGGGCTTCCTTGGTGACTCAGTGGTAAAGATCAGCCTGCAATGCAGGAGACCTGGGTTTGATCCCTGGGTCAGGAAGATCCCCTGGAGGAGGAAATGGCAACACAATCCAGGATTCTTGCCTGGAGAATTTCAGGGACAGAGGAGCCTGGCAGGCTTCAGTCCTTGGGGTCAGAAATAGTCGGATACAGCTGAGCGACTGAACACACAATATCCATATACATATATGCAAGCATAATCATAGAGTAAATGTTGCAGTGGAGAGCTAGCTGTGAAGTTTAAAGGTAGGCAGAGTGTGGACTTTAAGTTAGATGTTGTCCAGGAAAACTTTCGAGCAAGGGAATGCACTGAACTGTTTTAAGATTAACTTTGAATTGGAGAGTTTTAATCAAATTTTGTCTGAACAAAGGTAACTATAGAGAAATGGTCATCTACTCACTTCAAATATTGGATAGATTATTTCTATCTAAAGCAGTCAAAATTCACTGGAAGGACTTATGCTGAAAGCTCCAATATTTTGGCCACCTGATGCAAAGAGCCAACTCATTAGAAAAGACTCTGATGCTGGGAAAGATTGAGGGCAAGGTCAGGGGGAAGACACAGGATGAGATGGTTGGGTGGCATCACTGACTTGATGGACATGAGTTTGAGCAACCTTCAGGAGCTGGTGAAGGACAGGGAAGCCTGGCGTGCTGCAGTCCCCGGGGTTGCAAAGAATCGGACACAACTTAGTGAGTGAGCAACAATCACATCTTAGGTCTTCTGAGGTTAGATGCTTCCAGTTCTCTCCAAGCAAGTAGCAAATGAATGGAAAAGGATATTTCTTTTTATAAAAGCAACAGAGCTGAAACAAATCATACAAGCACGCTTTCACTGAATACTTAATTTTAGTCAGCTCTAGTACCAGATGCTAAACAGGCTAGGCATAACACATCATGGTTGAAACCGCATCTGCGCCCTCAGGATTATCTGAGGTCCCTTTTCTGTGTGTGTTAGCCTCCTCCCTCTCCCATTCTTCAATCAAAACTTTCTAATTTCATCTCTTTCCTCAGTCCTCTTACCACCTGTCCACCCATCCCCCACCCTCCCAGAATATGACCTCACCTTTACTTCCTGGAGAAAAGTGAGACTATCTAATTATATTCCATCCACAGTCACAATACTATTAAATCTGCTCCCAACCTGACTTTTCCCCTCAATCTCAGAAGACGTTCTCTTTGATTTCATCAACTCAATCCTACCCACATTCCGTTTTGACCCCTTCCTCTTTCCAGACTCCTTTTCCACAGCTTCACAAAGTAGCTAACCTTTACCTCACTCTAGTTACTGTTTCCGCTGCCTTCCTGCTTCCCTTCATGGCCAAGAATATTGAAAGAATAGTCTAATATAGCTTTCAAATTGCATCTTATGAATCAGACATCTCAAGAGCTGGTGGGGATATCGTGGGAAGACAAACAAGAACCGTTTGGACTTGGTAGGATTTAATCTGAGTAGGGTGTGTTTTGAATGTTAACTATGTTTCTAGATCCTCCTCAGCTTTCATCCATGCTTCAGCCCACAGAACTAAGGGATGGGACAACCATTCCACCAGAACCGGTCTGTCATTATGAATGACTTCATTCCCAGAATGGTTTCTGTTTCAGCCTGTTGTGCTCCAGAGGGCTGACTCGGGTCCTCTTCTCATCCCACACAACTCTCTCCTGAGTGATTTTACCCCCCCTCCCTTTTATTTTTCTTTCAGATTTAATGTATATATATATGCCTTTGGCTTAAAAAGCCAGAACTTCACTTTTTCACCTTACCACATTCCTCAAATTGTGCTTTGCATTCACAAAAAGAAGCTTGTGAAATAATCTAGTTTAGTTGTATAAGAAACAACTAAACAGTACTTTCACTTAAATCCCACAACTTAACTTGCTCTAACAACCCACTGTTTTAATACTTGTGCTCTGAAATACCTCAAAGAATGGGGAGACTCTAGGAATGCAAATCAAATTACATATAACCAAAAAATCAGAAGCAACTTCTAGGTCCAAAAGTGGGGAAAAAAATGAATTACACAGGATCATCTTAATGAAACATCATGCAGCTATTAAAATGGATACCTTTTAACAACAGGTAAGATATACAAATATGATACAATATCAAGTAGGAGAAAGAAATCAAATAGAGGATGTTCACTTTAAAAATAATAGGAATATTAAATATACTAGAAGAGAAATAGAACAGAAAGGTCTTTGGCAAGTGACGTCATTTAGGTGAAATCATTTTTCAACTCATTTACTGTTGTTACAATGTTATCTGGTGGCTCAGAGGTTAAAGCGTCTGCCTCCAATGCGGGAGACCCGGGTTCGATCCCTGGGTTGGGAAGATCCTCTGGAGAAGGAAATGGCAACCCACTCCAGTATTCTTGCTTGGAGAATCCCATGGACTGAGAAGCCTAGTAGGTTACAGTCCACGGGGTCGCAAAGAGTCGGACACGACTGAGCGACTTCACCTCACCTCACAATGTTATCTTAATAAGAAAAGAGTTTTTCAAAATATTCCGCCATTCAAGTCAGATGAAATCAAATTTAGAAGGTGTAATGAGTTAAACCTATTTTGGAACTGACAGTTCTTCACTACTTTCCATACTGGTAAATATTCCTACGTAACACATGGGACAATCCCAAGCGTTATAGTGGTACTGGCGTATGTTCTAGACTTGTAGGAATAACCTAAACATAAAGGAAATTGAATTATATGTAAATATATTGGTGTTGCTTTTCATTGAACAGTGTCAGAAAAAGTGAACACAGAATTTCCTTTCTTTTTGCCAAGGAAATGGCACCCCAGTCCAGTACTCTTGCCCAGAAAATCCCATAGATGGAAGAGCCTGGTAGGCTACAGTCCATTGGGTCTGGAAGAGTCGGACACGACTGAGCGATTTCACCTCACCTCACATCACCATGACTTCATACATGTCAAAGGCAGGGTAATGGTAGATCTTGCTGTCCAAACTGAGACATTTTCTTGAGCAAAACATCTTTTGCTGTATGTATTTACAGTGAGATAACAGGCAAAGACAGAACTGTCTTGGGGAAAGGGATACAGTCACCCAATCTCGTACGATAGGAGGCAAATCCTGCTATTATAACACAGTAATAATCATAATGACAGCAACGAACGCTTACAGAGCACTGATGTGCTCTTAAGTGCCTCAGATGTACTAATCATTCTCAGAAAAATTCCACAAAGTTGGTCCTATGATTCTCATGGTAGTGTTAAGGAAAAGGAGAATACAGGTAAAGTGTTTTGTCTAAGGTTACCCAGATAGAACCAGGCAAGCTGTCTTCCAAACTCATTTTATAGTGTTACCCTGTCTGAAGGCCCCACCCCACCCCACATCTACACTGACTGTAATACCAAAATAAAATGTGTTCAATACATGGATCCCTGCTGGGTACTTTTCTCTCCAACTAAAGCAGCAATCCCCTAAAAAATAAAAATCCAAAATTGAGGAACAGAAACTCTTCAAAATACCAGAAAAACCTTCTCAACGGGAACAGAAAGATGGTTTAAAACAGCTCTTCCAAAGTTTCCAGGAATACTAGCTCTCCACTGGCTGACAGCATTGGACTCCCACAGTATCAAACCTTTCACACACATACACTTTTCCCTCCTTCATTTTCTTACTAGTTCTGTAAGTGAAGCGCCTGGTTTGGTCACTCGTTGTCCCCTCCATCACTTCCTGAGTAACCTCCGAAGTTTTCACATGCATGAGTTCCGTTTTCAGCCCACCCCTCATACTCTAGAGCCACATATCCATGTATCCATCCAACCTTCATTAATACACGTAATAAACTTCTCAAACTCAACATGTTCAAAACTGAACTCCTTAGCTTAACTTTCAAACACTCAGAGTCAGGGCTCCAATCTCCACCTTTATTATTTCTCTGTCATGCTCTATTCTTGTCTTCATGCTTATGACTGCCACACTTATATCTCTGGCCCTGAGTTTTCTATTTAGATCCAGGTTCCGGATTCACCTGCCTACTATCATCCTGCATAGAGTCCAATGATTTCTAATAGAAACAGGATTCAGTGTTTTCATTTCCCACTCAATTTCCCCTCATACCCCTATGGCCATTCCACTTACTATTAGTTTTTTAAAATAAGTATTAAAAATACAAACATGTATCTCTAGAAGTGTGAAGTATTTCTAGAAGGATAAATAAGAAATTGATCATACTTCTCACTACATGCTCTTATACCTTATGAATTTTATACCCCATTAATGAACTTATTGAAAAAAATTAACAAAAAATTTTGTTATGTTTCTTAAAGGAAACTGAGGACAGAAACTGAAAAATGTGAATGAGAAGGTGATTTACATTTCACTCTCTACCATGTGCACTATCTGAAACATTTAAAAAAAAAAAGCTGTTCATTTCACAAAAAACTGTATTAGCAACTTGAAACATAGAACTTTAAAAATCAATTTCCCTGGAAAAATAGTTTCACCTTCTCAGCAAGATTCATAAGAAGATAATCCATAATCATTTCATCAATGACTCTTTCACCTGACAAGCAGATGTGAGGTTAACAGTGTATTATGGTCATTCCATCTTTGAAATAAAGATAGTATACTCCTGGGTTAAGAATGGGGGAGACTGAAAACTATGAACAAACTCTATTGGCATAGTTACTTAGGTGCTCATATTGTCTTTTACCATACCACTAACAACTAAGAAAAAAAGGAAAACTTTCTGGGAATGTATTCTGTCCAACGTTCACTATTTTATTAGTTCTGCTTCACAATTTCCAATCATCACTGCTGTAATGGGTAGAATTGTGTGCCCCTAATTCCTATGCTGCAGTTCTAATCTCCAGTACCTGAGAATGTTACCTTATTTGAAAATAGGGTTGTTGAAGATACAATTAGTTCAAATAAGGTCATTAGGGTTGGGTCTTCATCCAATAGGACTGGTGTCCTTATAAAAAGGGAAAACTAGGACACAGTGACTGACACACAGAGGGACGGTGACGTGAAGTGACCCAGAGAGGACAGCCATCTACAAGCCATGGAGAGAGGACTTCCCTCACAACAGTCAGAAGGAACCAACCTCCTCCACCAAGAAAGCTACTAGAACTAAGAAAGAAACTCACCAAAGTTTTAGGATGCAAGATTAATGTACAGAATTGTGTTGTTTTTCTATACTCTAACAATGAACTATCACAAAGAGGATTTAAGAAAAAGAATCCTATTTACAACTGTATCAAAAAGAATAAAATACCTGGAAATAAACTTAACCAAGGTGATGAAAGACCTATACTCTGAAACTATAAGACAATGATGAAAGAAACTGAAAAGAAATTCCATGTTCATGGATTGGAGAAATATTGTTAAAATGTCCTTATTACCCAAGGCAATCTATCAATGCAATGCAATCCCTATCAAAATATCCTTGACATTTTAAAAAAATTTTATATTTTTCAATTGAAGGATAATTTCACACATGACATTTTTTACAGAACTAGAACAAAAATCCTATAACTTATTTGGAACCACAAAAGATCCCCTATATCCAAAGCAACCTTGAGGGTAAAGAACAAAGCTGAAGAAATCATGCATGCTCACTGACTTCAGACTATATTACAAAGCTATGATAATCAAAACAATATGGTACTGGCACAAAAACAGATAAATGGAACAGGATAGAATGCCCAGAATAAGGCCACACACCTATGGCCAATTAATCTATGACAAAGGCAGCAAGAACACACAATGGAGAAAAGACAGTCTCTTCAGTAAGTGGTGTTGGGAAAACTGGACTGCTACATGTAAAAGAATGAAATTAGAACATTTTCTCATACCATACAGAACTAAACTAAAAATGAATTAGAGACCTAAATATAAGACCAGAAACCATTAAACTCCTAAAAGAAAGCACAGGGAGAATACTCTTTGAAACAAACTGTAATATTTTGTTGGATCTATCTCCTAACACAAAGGAAACAAAAGCAAAAATGAACAAATGGGACCTAATTAAATTGAAAAGCTCTTGCACAGCAAACGAAACTGTCGACAAAACAAAAAGACATCTTATTAAAAGAGAGAAATGTGCAAACAATAAGATGGGTATGGGTTTAATATCCAAAATATATAAAATGTTCATGCAACTCAATATCAAAAAGACAAACAAACTGATTAAAAAATGGGCAGGCGATGGGAATTTGGTGTATGACTCGGGGAACCCAAACAGGGGCTAACAACCTAGAGGGGTGGGGTGGGGAGGGAGATGGGAAGGAGGTTCAAGAGGGAGGGGACATACATATACTTATGGTTGATTCATGTTGATGCTTGGCAGAAGCCAACAAAATTTTGTAAGTTAATTATTTTTTGATTAAAAATAATTTTTTAAAGGGGCAGAAAACCTGAATAGATAATTTTTCAAAAACTTATGAATGGCCAAAAGGTACACATGATATGATGGTCATCACTAATGACCAGAAAAGCAAATCAAAACCACATTACCTCACACCTGTCAGAATGGCTATTACTGAAAACTCTTACAAATCAATGTTGGTGAGGATGTGGAGAAGATGGAACCCTTGTATACCATTGATGGGAATGTAAATTGATACAGCTACTAATGAAAATATTTAGCTACTATGAAAAAGGCTGTATACTGTCACCTTGCTTATTTAACTTATATGCAGAGTACATCATATGAAACGCCAGGCTTGATGAAGCACAAGCTGGAATCA
This sequence comes from Aepyceros melampus, assembly GCA_006408695.1. Classification (NCBI taxonomy): domain Eukaryota; kingdom Metazoa; phylum Chordata; class Mammalia; order Artiodactyla; family Bovidae; genus Aepyceros; species Aepyceros melampus. The sequence continues at coordinate 192,260 of SJXQ01006411.1, forward strand.
AGACTGCCGGGAGAAATATCAATAATCTCAGATATGCAGATGACACCACCCTTATGGCAGAAATCAAAGAGGAACTAAAGAGCCTCTTGATGAAAGTGAAAGAGGAGTGTAAAAGCCAGCTGAAAACTCAACATTCAAAAAATGAAGATCATGGCATCCGGTCCCATCACTTCATGGCAGATAGATGGGGAAACAATGGAAACAATGACAGACTTTATTTTCCTGGGCTCCAGAATCATTGCAGATGGTGACTACAGCCAAGAAATTAAAGATGCTTGCTCCTTGGAAGATAAGCTGTGGCAAACCTAGACAGCATGTTAAAAAGCAGAGACCTTACTTTGCCAACAAAGGTCCGTATAGGCAAAGCTATGGTTTTTCCAGTAGTCGTGTATGGAAGTGAGAGTTGGACTATAAAGAAAGCTGAGCCCTGAAGAATTGATGCTTTTGAATTGTGGTGTTGGAGAAGACTCTTGAGAGTCCCTTGCACTGCAAGGAGATCAGGAAATTCTAAAGGAAATCAACCTTGAATATTCATTGCAAGGACCGATGCTGAAGCTGCAGCTCCAATACTTTGGCCACCTGATGCAAAGAATCAACCCACTGGAAAAGACCTTGATGCTGGGAAACTTGAAGGCAGGAGGAGAAGGGGATGACAGAGGATGAGATGATTGGACAGCATCACCGACTCGATGGATATGAGTTTAAGCAATCTCTGGGACTTTGTGATGGACGGGGAAGCCTGGCATGCTGCAGTCCACGAGGTCACAAAGAATCGGACACAACAGAGTGACTGAACTGACTGACTGACTATGGAAAATAGTATGGAAGTTCTTAAAAAACTAAAAATAGAATTGCCATGTGATCCAACAATTCCATTCCTGGGTATACAGTCAAACAAAATGAAAACACAAATTTGAAAAGATAAGTGTACTCTAATGTTCATAACAGCAGTATTACAATAGCCAAGACATGGAAGCAACCCAAGTGCCCATCAACAGATGATTGATTAAAATGTGGAGAAGGAAATGGCAACGTGCTCCAGTATTCTTGTCTGGGAAATCCCATGGAGAGAGGAGCCTGGTGGGCTAGTCTATGAGGTCGCAAAGAGTGGGCCATGACTAAACCACCACCACATGTATCTATATCCATATATATAAAATTCATATATTTATATATATAAGTTCTCACATATATAATGGAATACTGCTCATCCATTAACAAGAATGAAATTCTGCCATTTGCAGCAATGTGGGTGGACCTGGAGAATATTATACTTGGTGAATTAAGTCAGATACTGTATGATATCACTTGCACATGGAATCAAAAACTAATACAAGTGAATACATATGCAAAACAAAGACTCACAAATATAGAACTTGTGGTTTATCAGCAGAGAAAGAGGGGGAGGAGAGGAGTATGGGATTGAGAGGTACCAACTATTATGTATAAAATAAGCTTACAAGTATTTATCATCCAGTTTTATAATAACTTTGAATGGAGTATAATCTGTTAAAAAAATACTGAAGCACAGTGCTGTACGCCTGAAATCAATATTGTAAATCCACTAACTATACTTCTAATTTTTTTGGTAAAGGAACCAATCCTACCATAACCTTGCTCTCAGATCTTTAGCCTCCAGAACTGTGAGACAGTAACTGTTTTTTAAGTCATGCACTTTGTGGTACTTTGTTATGGCAGCCCCAGCAAACTAATACAACTATACACAGAATTAATCATAAATGACCAGGTCTGTTCGGGAGACTAATCTTTTTCAGAGACTTGAAAACAACTGACATAATGTCATCTGAAACAATTTTCATTAAAAATTAAATCTAAGATATGGTGCTTTATTTACCTAAGTAGGTTTCCCTAAATCCTGAAATATTATTTTGATATTCAAATTAGGCCATGATATCTAAGTTTGATCTCATTGAAGGTGGACTCAAATATTTCTGAAAGTTTGTGAAGCTCAAGAAAAAACATTCTGCAAGTGATGGAGCATGGACAACAGTCATCTGCACAGTTTTCCAAACAATTCAGAAGTTCCCAAGTTTGGGTGATTACTGAAAATAACCTTGGAGAGACACAGACCCACTGACCTTACCTGAACCTACTCAGAATCTCTGAGGAGGGTTTTAGAAATGTATTTCTCCAATGCTTCTACACCGCTCTAGGTTTGTAAATAACTAGGTTGTTTCTGTGTTGGCTCTTATTGAGTCAGTTCACCTAGTCTTCATTTGCACAAGTTATCTTTTTAAGCCCTATGCAGAATTTTCCATCACCACACATACTCACTCACCCTTTTTCTCTTGATATTGCCTTCTTGGAAGAATTCAGACCAACTGTCTTACGAAACACATGACACGTGCCCATAACATCCCTTCCAAAAATTTATTTAGCATTTACTAAGCAATATGCAAATTAGAGTTAAGAACTGGGGATAAAGGTCAGTCAAACTCATCAAGAAGATATATTGAGCATGCTGAACAATTAGAATGCAAAAGGTTCTGTGCCATAAAGATCCATACTGGCAATGTTGAGGGTCCTATACCCCTAGTTTAGCTTGAGTTGAGGGGCAGGGTTGTGAATAGGAAAAATGATTCCAAGGAGACAAGAGTGTGGACGCGGAGAAGGCAACGGCACCCCACTCCAGTACTCTTGCCTGGAAAATCCCATGGACAGATGAGCCTGGTAGGCTGCAGTCCATGGGGTCGCTGGGAGTCTGACACGACTGAGCGACTTCATTTTCACTTTTCACTTCCATGCATTGAAGAAGGAAATGGCAACCCACTCCAGTGTTCTTGCCTGGAGAATCCCAGGACGGGGGAGCCTGGTGGGCTGCCGTCTATGGGGTCACACAGAGTTGGACACGACGGAAGCAACTTAGCAGCAGCAGCAGAAGCATCATCCGTAGGGTTTTTTTGTGGATTTGGTTTTCACCTCACTCTGATGAATACCAAGAATTGTGATTGCTGAAACATATATTCAGAGTACCTTTTGTTGGTGGTGGTGTTGTTTAGTCACTAAATCATGTCTGACTCTTGCAAGCTAACAATGCCAGCCTCATTAATAAATGTTTCCCAAGTTTTGCTATCAAAAAAAAAAAAAGAGTGTGGACGGACATGGGCAGGCAAATATACACTGGGCAGATCAACAAGGCTGGGTTCCTTTCTGGTTGAGGAAATGGAATGTTCACAAAGTTAGAGACCTTGCCCCTTATTTCTAGAGTATGGCTATCACACAGATGCACCTAGAAATGTACAAGAAATAAACCACAGGGAAATGGAATGGTCATGAGAGACCTTCTATATCAGATTAAGATGATCTGGTTTAAATTTCAATATGATCAGATTTACACTTTAAGACAACCAATCCGCGAGGACCACAGACAACAAATGACCTAGGTAAAGACAAAGTCAAGATGATGACGGCTTTTAGCACTTTCCTGGCAGCTAACATCAGATGTCACTTCTGTAACTTCCTGTGTCTTCTTCTCACCTCCTCTCATTCTCCATTAGAGTTAGAATTTCCAAGCTCAGCACGTAAAACAAGAAGCATACTGATCAAGAACCTAGTCCTTAGTTAACTGGACTAAAATTTATTTCTCAGTGCTTCATTAACTCTGGAAATTCTAGTTTCTCTGCGGTTATCTTAGGATGACTTTTTTCCCCTGTAGATAATTTAAAAATTTAGAAAAATCATGTAAGTAGAAAAACAACAAATCCCATATGATTTATACATCAGAAATACCAGGAAGAAAAACAGCTGAATTTCTAGCACTGGCTTTCTGATCTTTTTCAGTCACCTTTGCCACATTTAGAAATTACATTTGTTTACACCTTAGAGTTGAACCATTTTTATTTACTAACAAATTATTTCATGCTCAAATTTGAGACAAAAATTCTGTTTCGATTTCAACAGTTTTGCCATTTGGCACTTAATTATCCAGAAGTATGATCTGGCCTTCAGAAATACATGATTAACATATGATCTAAATGAAAAGCATTAATAGTTTCACTAAGCCTATATTATTGTAATCTTGATGCTCTGAAAATCTGTGCTTCACTCTCAACATCCCAGAAAACAGGGACAAATGTAAAGAACTTTCATCGTTATATCAATTTGATTTCTTTAAAATCTTCCAACATCCCCTGTGATGGAGGTATTTTTATCCTCGTTTTAAACACCAGGCAACTGAAGTAAAGTAAAGCATCTAGTGATAAATGTACTCGGATATGTCTGACTCCAAAGTCTATGCTCTTCAATGTGAGTAGAAAGCTTCACATTAGTATAAACCACTAAGCCTCAATCAGGGGTGGTTTTGTCCCACCCCAGTGACTATTTGGCAACACTGAAGACATTTTTGGTTGTCACCTCTTGGCGGGGAGGGCAGGAGCTATGGGCACTTTGTAGGTAAAGGTCAGCAATGCCACTAACATCGGCAATGCACAGATAGTCCTCCACAACCAAGAATCACCCATCCCCAAATGTTAAAAGAGCCAAGGTTGAGAAACTATAGTAAAAACAAAATATTTCTCAAAATATCTTCTTACAAAAGCAATACTACCCCATTTTTTTTTTCTGAATTCACTGTTTAGAGTCAATGAAAATAGCTTTAAAGCATAACTAGATGTATGTGTATTTAATACATATATGCATGAACATTTTTTTGTTTTGGCCATATCATGGGGCATGGGGGATTTTAGTTCCCCAACTAGGGACTGAACCCAAACCCCCTGCATGGGAAACATGAAGTCTTACCACTAGGCCAGCAGGGAAGTTACTGTACACACATTTTTAATGTTTCTGAAAACTCTTTGTGACATGATCCTCCATGGAATTTTGGAGGCTTCAACCCCAAAAGCATTGTTATACACTGTCATACAGATGCACAGGACTGGAGAAATTTTCATGGATAAGTTTTCATTGATGTGTGATTGTTCTGATCTTTACTTTGTTTAATAAAAGATGAAAGGGGGCTGTGGGGGAAGAAACCCTGGCTCAGGAAAGCAGGGAGAACAGTATATTGAAACATTACAAAGTAGACTTTTTCTTTTTAAATAAGAGGCACAATGAAGCCACACCATGAGGCAAAAAATTGCTTTCTTGATTTTATTTTCAAAGTACACAAAGTCACAAAACTAGAGCAAGTTTTTGGCTTTTTCGAAACCTAACTTTGTTCTTACAAATTTCAAAATCTGCACCATTGGATATGTAAGCCAGAAACTTGAAATACAAAAAAATCATTTTGAAACTGACACTCGCAGTTCTCTACTTGCATATGTGAAGTGTCAAAATATTTCTTTTCAGTATTACAAGTGTATTTGTCACAAAAATTCACAGTTAGGGATGAGAATAGGAGAATCAGTGAATTGTGGCTCTCTCAACACTTGTGTCATAAAATAAGTTAGTAGAAAACAGAGTTCTTTGGAGCTTTTAGTGTTTGAGGTCTAAACCAGACTCAACTGACATTTACCACACTCTGAAATTACAAACTAGGATATTTTGCAAAACTAGATTTTAATTAACAGTGAGAAGCCAAAACAACAAATGTGTATTGGTGTTACCTTTCGTAAGACAAACAGAACCACAATTCACCTATATATATATATATATATATATATAGTTCATTCCTATTTCTATTAGGTAGAATTTGTCCTCAGTTATGAACCATTTTAGTGTCAAATGAGTAAAAAAGCTCTAACTACAGAACATGTCGCGTTTATTGCAAGAATATCCAAACGCATTTGAAATATTAAAACTTGCCCAGAACATTTATACTACTAAACACAGAAATATTATAAAGATATATATATATATACACATATATATAATGTATGTCACAAGCCACTAAAAAGTTAAAATTGTGCCAACATTTTCTACAAACTACTCCTTACATGACACATCAAAGCATTAACCACAAAAAATATGAATTTTTTTTCTTTGCACATTGGAATAAGGCCATCTGAAAGCCCTAAACACTATGGAGATGAAAAAAGATTAGAAAAGAACTTTAAACGTTTATATAACTTCAAATTTACATGCTGCACGCACACAGAAAGACAGAGAATAGTTAAGAAGTCATACATTATAGGACTGGATATCCAACTTCATGCAATGAATTCTTTTCATATTTAATCAAACTGTTTTATCTGCCCCTTCACCTGCTACAAATTTCCAGAACTCAATCCTAAAAATCATCTTTTGAATAAGAACCAGGTCTTCATACCAGTAATCTAATTGTGTTTCTTGAATTAACCTCCCCGTAAACACACTCAGTCTGCGTTTCCATTGTAACAACTCCATGACAGCCCAAATTTTAAGTTATCTGCCTGGAATAACTGGCCAGTTTAATCAATATTGTTTTTGATCTCCAAACAGGGAAATATTAGTAAGGTTGCCATAAGAAAACAAGCACCTATAACCTACATATTCAAAACACAGAATTATAACCTCTATATTTCCTTTAAAGGTACCCCAACTAACTCAAAAAGACAGTGTCACTCTCTTAGGTACAAAGTGGAATGGAACAGCTCTGCTGTGATGATTCAGTGCTGTCCTGGACTGACGTTTCGAAATGCTTGAATAATCTTTTGTTGACTTGCTTGATGATTACCAACAGTAATTCTAGAACAAATATTTGCTCTCTAGTTCAGTGGAAACTATCAGTCAGAATTATTTAGGAAGGTATCAGTACTATCTGACTTTTGGATTCACTGAAATTTACGAGTAGCTGGAGCTATAAACTGAAAACTGAGTTCTGTCCTCTAAACTCAACCACATCTCACAGGTCTCTTGAGGTCATGACAGTGGCCTTTTTTCCTGAGCTTGTTTCTCAGGCTGTAGGTGGTAATGGACCTGGATTGGAAGGAAGCATTCTGGAAGGGACTCTACAGCCAAATCCTAGATTAACTGCGAAGTCTAAGGGAAGAGAAAACAATGGGGGGCTTCCCAGATGGCACTAGCGGTAAAGAATCCACCAGCCAAGTCAGGAGACACACAAGAGACGCGGATTCGATCCCTGGGTAGGGAAGACCCCCTGGAATAGGAAATGGCAACCACTCCAGGATTCTTGCCTGAAAAGCACTTTTGGAAGAGATTCTACAGCCAAATCCCAGATTAACTACGAAGTCTAAGGTAAGGAAAGCCTTACATATGTCCACTTTTTGTAGGGATTTCTACTTATACTGATAGCATACTTTTCATTATAAAACTGGGACTAGGAAGGACCAAAATTCTTATTAGTAATGTCTGTGGTCAGTTATTTACTTCTATAATACCTTATACATTTATTGATATAAAACAGATCAGAGATCTGATATTCAAAAATAGTTATTATTATAAAATCAGAAACACAGTCAAAGAGTGTAGAGGATGTTGACATTTTAAAAACTTTGTATGAGTAACACAATCAGTTACCTTGTATCCAAAAAGAACAGGAAGAGGCAAGACTGAAGGTATGAGGACAGATCGGTATCACAGTGATGCACTTTCAGGAACAGTACCTTCACCTCTAAGCACCTTTCAGGTGATAGCTAGCTCATAGGCACCAGAAATGCATAATAAAACTAAATTACCCAAAAGGCACGGATGAAAACGTTAACAGAAGTACAAAAGCAACATCATGTAACGTCAAAAACCTATGTTAAAAATGCTTCCAAATATGTAAAACTATACACGAATCCATTACACATTCAGCTTTAATTTGCCATTAAAAAATGTGTACAATACTCTGCCTAATCATAAATACATGCCAACATTAATGTATAATGTAGCATTTACCACCACAGCACCCAAAGAGATGAATAGAAACCAACTCCCTACTAAAATCTAGGGAAAAGGTTTTAGAGCTAGTGAAATAATTTATTGCAGACCTTATTACTATAAAGAAACTGTTGGCTCATTCTACTAAATCCACACTCCCTCACAATCTTAAGGGAAGTACAATAAATTCACTTTCATCTACTAAAACAGTATTTAACACATTTGGCAGTAGGAGTATTTTTCTAATTCCTTTTCCTTTCATTTCTCTCTCTTTTTTTAAAAAGATTAAGTCACTTCCACAAAACTAAGACAAACTTTTCCAAGCTCAACTTGATTTTCTGAAACTACACAAGACATGTTGGCCATACAATAGCAACTGTACATCCTCCCAAGTCTGAAATACAGAATTGACAGAGGACACTTACTAGTTTAAAATGTAGTTCATCATTCTACGTCTATGAAGAAAATATCCTCCAGGAACTGCATTCAAGAGGGTAAATTTCAGGTTACCTTTCTAGAACATATACTACGCAACACCATCACAAACACCAAAAACCGAACCAGGAAAACACAAAATTCTTCAGTTTAGAACCAATAATTTAGAGAATGACAATCTGTAATTGCCAAACAATAAATGAGTTATAATTTTTTTTCTTATTAGGAAAATATCACCTAAAGCGCAGGGGCAGCATTTGCTTGGGAACAGCAAAATACTCTACATCTTTGACAGCAGGCCACTATTCTGCAGACCACCACAGGCTTGGGCCACTAGAACATTAATCAGCAAAATCCATCCTCACTATTGCACCACTAGTGTCATCACTGTACACAGGTAACAGCAAATTTTCTAAACAAATCAGATAAATGCTCCTTTAATTTAGCATACCAAAGAGCCTATGTCCCTGCCACCCACAGCAATCTATCCATTAAATACTTGAGAAGTCATTTCATATCCAAGACTTATGAATTACATGGAACTAGGTGATTTCTAGAACACTGTAGTGTTTTCTAGTTATTAGAGACATTTCAAACACAAAGCTTTCAAAGACGTGAAAACAAGAACAAACATAAATGCATGTAAGTATTTTTGCCATGAATCGTTCTTTACCAATTTTGAGGGGATTAGGGGAACACTATAGGATCACATAATTAAGGATCACATAAATTAAGTGGGAAAAAAGCAATCTAAAGACAATGGCAGAAATTTCAGATGATTCAAGTATCAACTTGGTGTGCACGAAAGTTCACCAATTTCCTTCTTCACCTCTGATTTCATATTCAAAGTGCCACATCTGACTTAAGTATTGATATTCAGAAACCTATAAAGTCAAGCTCTTAAAGGAAAATTATTTAAATAATGAATCTATCCTCAGAACTTCAATGCCTTTACTATTTCAATATACCCAAATAAAACTTTTTGATGTATTATTCTTACAGTTTTTGGTTAGCTTTTTTTTTTTCTCATGTATTTTGAGGCTGGTAGCAAAACGCACGGGTGTTCATATTTCCAGAGGAGAGCATGGGTGCCAGGCACAGAGGCTCTACACTATGGACCCGTCCTTGCTCTGCGCGGGATCATCACAGGCACCGCCCCCATCCTACTGAGATTAGGGGCAGCTACCTTAGCGGGTGGGAGCGTCGGACTCTGAGGAGCGCGTTCCAAGTCTTCGCTTGGCACTTGGTTGTACTGAGTCTTGGAATATCCTTCCATGTTGGACGGGGACATGGATCCCAGGGATGAGTGATTGCTGCCGATGTAGCTTCTGGCAGTGGACGTACGGCTCTTGGGAGGAGGCACGTCTTCTCTAGAAAGCGAAGATCCCAAAGAACGTTTCTAAAAAATCTTAGACTATGTGAGCTGTGAATTATGGGTAGGGATGAGGGAAGAGCCGCTATTTAAGCATCAAGTGTGTAAAAGTGTGAGTGACACACAGAAAACAAGCAAAGGAAGGCATAACGTCATCAACTGTGTGTTTGGCCCAAGTTTATCAACACAGAGTTTCTGTCTTCACACACAATGAAATGTGGGTTTTACAAAAATGCATGACTATAACGTTGTCTCATAAAGAACAAACTTCAAATATTTTCATATTCTAGTATCACTCATCTAGATAGTCTGGTTATAGTCGTGTAATACTTCATAGTCAATAAACTGACAGATATTTCAACCAAAAAAAAAAAAAAGAACAAGATTAAATAACCTTTTTATTATGAAAACTACTCATCTAAGACTTTAGCTGAAAACTTAGCAGATTTAAGTTTGCAAAAACTGAGAAGCAGGCATAAGAATTTTCATAATAAGTACTGACACAGAATATATATATGAGTTACTTCTGGTACACTTCAAAAAGAAAAGTGCCAGACCCCACCCCAGACTCAGCAAATGTCAATTTTCTGGGTGTTACTTTGGTCATATGTTGTTATTTTTACAAGTTCTATAATTCAATGTTATAATTCACTTCTAGTTAAGATCTACTGGTTTAGAATGTTTTTAAAAACTTAAATCACATTACCAATAGATCTATTAACTAGCTACTAGATACAATCAGACTTTTAAAAAACAAACTAACCAATCTTAACATCTTTATTTCTTAAAACTTCATGCCTGTACTTTATTGGGAGAAGGCAAACAGCCTTGAGATAACCATTTGGCAGTGGTTCTTAAAGTAGGGCCCCAAGTAAGGGAGAGGTTAGTTGGCTCCACGCACTTGAAGTAAGTATTAAAATGCTTTCAAATGTGTTAAGGGGAAAAGCTACAGCTTTCATCCAATTCATATGCGGCCAAATGCTTCAGATGGTTAAAAGAACTAATGCTTTAAGGATGTAACAAAGTCAGTGTATCAGTCAACTCCTGTGTACTTAATTACCTGATATCATGGTGAACTTCCTTTTCGTATTTTTCTTCTCTGCGCTTTTTACGACAGCAAAAGACAATAAGAGCAATGAGCATGAGTGCAAGCAAAGTTCCTATAACAGCTCCTGCAATTGTCCCGGCTCTGTTTGAAGCTAGAATAAAATGGTAACAAGAAACAAATAATAGTAAAAACAACACAGAACAAAAATACTTTTTACCTAGTCATACTGAAGGTAATGAACAGATTGATTTCATTGTATATATTATTTAAGAGACATATTAGCTAGCTTTTTCTGGTCAGGGGAAAATCTACTAAACGAACTTTCTTCTGAACTGTATAAGCTATTTCAAGGATAAAAACAATAAAATCACTCTGAAATGTTTTACTATTCACAGCTATCTAGGTTGGCATAAGAATGTTCTAAATAATTTGTCCTTAGTCACACACATGCTAAATCACTTCAGTCATGTCCACCTCTTTGCCACCCCACGGACTATGGGCCACCAAGCTCCTCTGTTCATAGGATTCTCCAGGCAAGAATACTGGAGCAGGTTGCCATGCCCTCCTCCAGGGGATCTTCCTGACCCAAGGATTGAACCTGCACCTCTCACATCTCCTGCATTGGCAGGCAGATGTTTTTTTTCACCACTAGAGCCACCAGGGACGCCTTGCTTACCTTGGCTGAATATGGTACAAGAATTAACAACTCCTGCCTCCATGATGGTGCTACAATAACGGAGGTTTTATTAATAAAATGTAGACTTCTTTCCCTTCCATGTCTTAAAAAAGCGAGTAACCAAGCCAAAGTGCTGTGCTCAAAGGCAGCATCCCACTGCCCATCACACACACTTGCTGATGGAGCCACAGGTGACTCCATAAACGTCATGAAACCCTCATCAGAGCACAGGGAAGATACTTACGAGGAACCACATCCAGGCGCAGCAGGCACTGATCAGAGCCCACTCTGTTTCTGACCGTACAGCTGTATGTCCCGGAGTATTCGGCACTGGCATTTTTCACAGATATAACAGATGACGTCATTTCTGTGGGAAGAAAGAGGGGGTGAGGGAGCAAAACCCATTCTTATAATAACAGACTGCTGGGTTTCTAGTAAAGGCAAACCCTACTTGGTTGACAATCCAGGTAAAAGTGAGACAATGAAGTGAGACGCAGAACAAACGCAGCAAGACACGAGCATGTCTCCCGAATGCAGACCATCGCGCCTCTGGTTCATTCATGTCAGAGCCAAAGTAATCATGAACCTTTCGGTCAGGCACAGAGTCTCTGCTGAAACAGAGCCACATTGATTATAAAAGAATACTCCGTGGCATGAAAGCTCTTGGGTGCAGCAGCAAGATCTGCAAAATGTACCTCATCCCCCTAGACAGAAGAAACAGAAGAGTAGACGGGGTCCCACTGTTCAGCCTCTTAGTCTGAAAAAAGACAGCGGTGGAGATAGGACAGGGCGTGGAGGAGGAGCAATCAGTTGGAATAGATTAATTATAACACACAGATGAGCGATCAGATTTAAACAATTCGAATCATTGTGGTGTTACACAGCTATTGTTTTTGTTTGTTTTTATAGACATGCCATGTGTAAATAACCATATCTTCAACCTGAATCGAGCCAAAACACTCAAGATCCATCTCTCCTTGTAGCTTAGCCACTAATTTATGATAATGAAGTTTCCATCAATATTCCTGGTAATTAAAAATACACACCAAAGAAATCAATTATAAAACCCTAAACAGTTATAAAATGTCTCTTCATTTATACATGACCCAAGTTGTCATTATAAAACACTAATTCCCTTAGAATCCTGATTGCTCTGTCTAGGAAAGGTAAGGCTTTCGGGATTAAAACATCTATACATACATGCACAAATCCTACCAGGCTTAAGTTCAAATCGATGACACAGAATCAAGCTGTATAATCAGCAGTACCTGGTAACCACGAGGTGGGCAGTTTCTGTGAGTCGGACAACTTCTGCCATTCATATCGCAGTGGGAGTGAACCTTCTTTTGGTTCACATTTGAGTTTAAAGTCATTTCCAATTTCTTCTGATCCATCAACGTAACATCGTGTACCTGAAGGCTTAACTAAGAAAAGACATTAAGTTATAAGTTCATACAGGAACACAGAATGTATGTTTCTAATGTTGATTTAAACAAACAGAGCATGTCGCAAACCACTAATCAAGAGCAGCGGTCCTGGGTTCGGAGTAGACAAGACTGAAAGACTAAAACAGGTTGCCAATGCCAGTTTCCTTAGCTGCGTCCAGCTCAGAACAGGCGAGAATGAGCTCAGGCAAGCAGCCGTTGTGTAAGAGGCCAGGCAGCAGCTCAGATGCGGGTCTGTGCCCCTCCCACGGGCACATCTGAAAGAAGCAAGAATGATGCGGGCTGGGCTGCTTCAGACCCAAGGTGCTTCCCCTCCAGTCCTAAACCTATTCCACTTGGAGCTTGACACGTAGCATAGTTTTCCGGGAGTGTGTAGCCCCCTTGGAGTGTGTGTGCACTGTTAAATCTTCTGTTGGCCCACAATCAGGGTGGTTATGATAAGGTATGCTGATAAAAGGGACAACTCACATAAGAGCAGCAAGGGCCAACTACATTCCATGGTTATAGCAATCCAAGCCCCTCAGAGAGCAGTGTTATAAAAAGGCAGTTCTGAGGTTATACTCCAGGTCTCTCTGGGGCACTGTTTAGAGCAGCTGCTAATAGCTCCATTACATGCAGCCCACCTCCGTACTAGTTAACACCTTGGCAGGTCATACCCTCTTGCTGAACTGCATAATCGCTATGGTTGGTTCTGCTTCTCTGTGAGTCACATAAATGGAATACACAGTATGCCCTTTTGCTTCTTTTATTCGGCATAAGGCTTCTGTTATTGCTTTTCAGTAGCTCAGTCATGTCCAACTCTTTGTGACCCTGTGGACTGCAGCACGCCAGGTTCCTCTGTTGTTCACTATCTCCGGAGTTTGTTCAACTTCATGTCCATTGAGTCGGTGATACTATCTAACCATCTTAGACTATGTCGCTCGCTTTTCCTCCTGCCCTCAATCTTTCTTAGCATCAATCTTTTCCATCAAGTCAGCTCTTTGCATCAGGTGGCCAAAGTATCAGAGCTTCAGCTTCAGCATCAGTCCTTCCAATGGAGTCAGGGTTGACTTCCTTTAGGATTGACTGGTTTGATCCTCTTGCAGTCCAAGGGACTCTAAAAGAGTCTTCTCCAGCACCATAATTTGAAAGCATCAATTCTTTGGTGCTCAGCCTTCTTTATGGTCCAACTCTCACATCCATACATGACTACTGGAAAAACCATAGCTTTAACCAGATGGACCTTTGTTGGTAAAATAATGTCTCTACTTTTGTCTAGGTTTGTCATAACTTTCCTTCCAAGGAGCAAGTATCTTAATTTCCTGGCTGCAGTCACTGTCTGCAGTGATTTTGGAGCCCAAGAAAATAAAATCTGCCACTGCTTCCATTTGCCCTTTCTATTTGAAATGAAGTGATGGGAACGGATGCCATGACCTTAGTTTTTTGGCATGTTGAGTTTTAAACTAGCTTTTTCACTCTCCTCTTTCATCCTCGTCAAGAGGCTCTTTAATTCCTCTTTACTTTGAGATTGATCCAATTGATCCATGTTGTTGTATACATATCAGTTATCTGTTCTTTCTTATTGTTGAGTTGGATCCCATTGACTGTAACATGAATTTGCTTTTTCATTCAGACACTGATGAACACTGAGTTTGTCTAGGGGTTACTACCAAAATCCAGTTAGACCAGGAGCAGGCATGAAGTCAGCGGGAATCAGCTGGACTGGAAGGAGGCACTGTGAGAAGCGGTGGCATGTCACTGGACAAGGCAGCAAGAGAGTCTGAAGGTTCAGGGAAGAGTCTTCAAGAGCAGAGACCAGTTCTGAATCTGATGCCCTTTCTGGGGCAGGATTAGAAGAAGTGGGGATTAAACTGGAGACTAGCACAGTCCAGCAACCTGAGCCCCCCAGGATAGGAGGAGCAGTGCAGATGTCTCTGGGGGCAACAGTGAGGAGACAGCGTAGGCCAGAGTTTACCAGTGCTCCACACCCTTGGACTCTCGACCTGACTGCAGCCATCCTCCCAGTTTGATAGATAGCAGGACTGCTTTTTCTTTGTTGAGTCTTTCAAGTTCCGGTTGGGCTTTTATTTTTTCACTACTAAGAATAAACGTGAATGGGTTTTACAGTTTTGCACCGTTATAAACAACAACGCTGCTTGTAAGTGCTGGTATATGTTTTCCTTTTCCACATCAGGTTAGTGAATGTTTAACTCTATAAGAAAATGTCAAACTGTTTTCCAAATCTGACTGACAGGGTCTGTCATACCCAGTGGGGCCTCTTTAACTAAGGGTGTTGATCATGGTCTCACTTCACACATTTCTTGATAATTCTAAAATTTAATTGGATTTCTCCCCTTTGTCTGTTATTCTGTTACAACGTACACTTTTTAATAAGGATCAACAGATGCATTTAACTGTGTTGATTTTCCTAAGCAAATCTGTTTCCTTTTCACATCTATCAGTTGCCCTGGACACTACAGCATTCGGACTTTTTAATCAGCTTTGCACAATTATTTCATCCTGAGTCTTCAACAAAATGAGTCTTGTTCTCCATTTTTTCAAACTACCAATAAATCCTTTATTACACAGATGAGCAGTAAGTGAGATACTGAAGCAATGCTTTGGACATCAAGCATCTATTGGTAATGCAGCATTCTAACTCTAAACTTTTTTCCTACTGAAAATGTCCCCCTCCCAAATATATCCAATAAAGGGCAGTTATTTACAGTGGCTGCTCAGGAAGTCAGGTTCCACTGAGTTTGAGATTTCAAGATACTCCAGCCACAACAGAACAAGATTTTACCAGTTCTGAGTATCGCTTAGGAGTGCAGGTGTGCTAGCTGCTTCAGTCATGTCCAACTCTGTGTAACCCCATGGACTGTAGCCCACCAGGCTTCTCTGTCCATACTGGAGTGGGTTGCCATATCCTCCTCCAGGGGATCTTCCCAACCCAAGGACTGAACCTGAGCCTCTGATGTCTCCTGTGTTGGCAGGTGGGCTTTTTACCACTAGTGACACCTGGGAAACCCCGCCTAGAGGTGGCTACCTGCTTTCCAAAGGGAGGAGAAAGTGCAAGTCTTTTACATGGCAACCCCAACCACTAACCATCATAATTTTACCCATCCTAATATAGGGAAGACTAACTCTTAATGCATGACACCTTGCTGGACTGGAAGATAAAACCAGAAAGGGAACAAAGATCAAGTTTTCTCATCTAACATTTCTTTGGTCTGGGGGTCCAGGATACCCAGCCATTGTACTCAGAACATCTGTCACGATGCTCAGTGACAAAATCAATAAATAGCCCTTCTCAGTTAGAGACCTATGACTTCCCACTTGCACTTGGTTGGCATCCCACCAATTCAGTAATGCTGAGTTCCACCTGTGTGTCATCACTGTCCCTCCAAGCTAGAGGCCCACTACCTCAGACCACAGAAAATACTCCAAATCTCTATTTGGGACAGAATATACTTTTATCATCATGTCACCCACCCAGGAATAGTACTTTTGCTTGGTTCAAAATACCTCGACTTCTGGTGAAATCCATGCATAGATGCTAAAAATCAACAGGCAAAAAGTTTGAGGAGAAAGGATATTTGCAAAGTCTCCAAGTGGCTCCCCCACTGAGATTTTTTTTTAAGTTTTCAAACTTTTATTTTATATACAAAGAGCTATTATTTTTGTTATTATTGTTGAAGTTTTCAAACTTTTATATATGAAAAGGGCTAGTTTTGTTTTTTTTTGAGGTTTTCAACCTTTATACAAAGAGTGGTATTGGGGATTTGGTGGGGGGAGGTATTTTTCAATCCCAGAGGGAAAATCAGTAATTTTATAATGGAGAAATCTATCAGATAAAATTTAAACCAAGTGATCATGGTTAACAATAAGACAGAACAACATGTGCCCCTTGACACTAACTTGAAGAGACTAAAGGGGACATCAATTCAGCATGGACCTTCGACTTGACCCAGGAACAAAAGGGCATTAATGGGAAGCTATAAAGTTCAAATTAGGCCCATAGTTAATAGCATAGCTTCAATACTTATTTCTTGGTTTTAGTAGTTGTATTATGATTTTGCAAAATGTTATCTATCATTAGGAAAAATTAGGTAATGGGTACATTCTCATGAACTTTCTGCTAGTTTTGCAACTTGTCTGTAAAACTAAAATTATTTCAGAATAAAAAGTGAAAAAAAAAAACAAATAAATCCCAGTGTTGACTGAATCCCTGCACAGGCCCTTCTCGTGGTGTGGGTACAGTCTGAGTACACCATATACACCAAAATAGCCAAGTCTGTTTACACCAAAAGGGCCCAGTGACAGGTTTTTCTGGAGTTCCCAGGGAAGGTGCTGGCAGTGAGCAGCCACCATACTAACCCTTGTCATCATTACCCCTGTCCAGCTTAGCAACAGAGCATGGGATAGCAACACGCCACCCCTCACACCCAGGCAGCAAACAGTCATCCCCGTTTACGTCTGTACAGCAACCAGGGCTCTGAACAAGCTTCCTGTTTCTTCTTAATTGTTTTTTGGCTGTGCCACGTGGCTCTTAGTTCCCCAACCAGAGATTGAAGCTGCGACCCTTGCATTGGGAGCTCAGCGTCTTCATCACTGGGCCACCAGGGAAGCCCCTGAACAGGTTTCCATGACTCTGGGGACACCACGGTGGCACCTACGGATTTCAGAGAAGCAAGTCGAAGTGAAGTATCAGGCTAAGCCTCTGCCAGTGAAGCAATCAAAAGCTCCACTGGACAGTCTGGTCTCTATAAGGCATCTTGTTTAATCTTTCCTCAGACTGCCTAAACAGTATTTTCAGGAAAAAAGCAAACAAATTAAGTTTCTATCCAGCTCTCACTTTCAAGAGAAACTTCTAGTGTTTTCTACCACAGCGGTCCTGACTCATCTGAAAACATGGAGGAGAAATGAAGAAATTCTCCTCTGGCTCTGAGACAGTCTCACCAGGCCAGAGGTCATCCTCACGGTCAGAGGTCATTCCCGCTTCCCCCTTCAGCCATCAATGTCCCCTCTCTCCCCTCACCCCTCGTTCAGTCTCTCCCTCCCCGCTTGGTTTGACACCAGAGCTTGCTTGCCATGGTGATCCCAGACAGAGCTAACGAAAGCAGTTACAGTGTCAGCGTTTCCCACCCATGCAGGCTGAGGAAGAAGATGTCAGAAGTGTGAGGTTTAAAGTAAAAGGCCATGCCTCCTGCCCGACAGTCATGGCTGCTGCCTCAGGTGTGCCTGGCCAGAGTCTATGACAGCCCCTATGAGATCTTTCTCTCTCTCTCTCTCTCACACACACACACACACACACACACAGATACACAGAGTATCTGTCCACACCTCTTTTGGGAACATGTGCCAATCACATCCCTCCCAGTGTACCTGCCCCCATCAAAGAGGGACTCCACAGTAAATAATTCTGACAAACATGTATAATCTGCTTGGTACATCAGGAACCAGTTAAAATTCCATATATATCCTAACTCAACACTTCCTGGAAAGCAGTGACTGTAGCCTGCCAGGCTCCTCTGTCCATGGAACTCTCCAGGCCAGAATACTGGAGTGGGTTACCATTCCCTCCTCCAGAGAATCTTCCCAACCCAGGGATCCAACCCATGTCTCCTGCACTGCAGGCAGATTCTTTACCATCTGAAATCTCCAGGGAAGCCCGAAAGAAGATACACTCAGGGTTATAATTTCAGGTATGTCATGGTCTGGGATAAGAGTTCAGACAAGTTATTAAACTTTTACCAGCTTCCACACTTATAAAAAAGAAAGGCAACTCCACGTTTGCTGAATGTAGACACAAAAGCTAGAATTTTCCAATGTTACCATATTGCCTTTCCCGGTTCTTCTTTAGGTTCACGTGCTTTCCTACCAGAAACATATTCTGAATGAGTTCCACTCAGCATGGAGTGCCTCTTACCAGGATGCCCTTGACGATGTTGCCAGAAGACTGCCTTATCAATCACAACAACCCTGGGAGTTGTTGCTGGGATGCACAAAAATTAGTCTCTACCGGCTATTTTTCTGGGCTCCAAAATCACTGCAGATGGTGACTGCAGCCATGAAATTAAAAGACACTTACTCCTTGGAAGGAAAGTTATGACCAACCTAGACAGCATATTCAAAAGCAGAGACATTACTTTGCCAACAAAGGTCTGTCTAGTGAAGGCTATGGTTTTTCTAGTAGTCATGTATGGATGTGAGAGTTGGACTATAAAGAAAGCTGAACACTGAAGAATTGATGCTTTTGAACTGTGGTGTTGGAGAAGACTCTTGAGAGTCCCTTGGACTGCAAGGAGATCAAGCCAGCCCATCCTAAAGGAAATCAGTCCTGAATATTCATTGGAAGGACTGATGTTGAAGCTGAAACTCCAATACTTTGGCCACCTGATATGGAGAGCTGACTCATTTGAAAAGACCCTGATGCTGGGAAAGATTGAGGGCAGGAGGAAAAGGAGACAACAGAGGATAAGATGGCTGGATGGCATCACTGACTCAATGGACATGAGTTTGAGTGAACTCCAGGAGTTGGTGATGGACAGGGAGGCCTGGCGTGCTGCGGTTCATAGTGTCGCAGAGCTGGCCACGACTGAGCGACTGGACTGAACTGAACTGACCTGCTCTAAATAAGTCTGGAATCTGACACACTTAACCCCTGCTCAGTTCTCTAAGTTAAAAAGAACAAAAGGTAGAAGTTGATGTGAGGGAGACTTGTGCAGATGAGTTATTTCCAGGGAAATAGAAGGCAATTTCAGCAGTCCGCATTTCCTATGCAAAGTGGGTCCCCAAGTATCCCCCAAACCTGACACCTTAGGTCACATGGGAATTTCTGTCATATAATAGGGCCAGACTATTGAGATTCTATACATGGCAGCTCATTGTACTTTTGGGCAAAGCTACAACAGCAAGATTTTAGAAATATATTTTTGAGCAATGCCTTTCAGAGTTTCTCAGTTTACAGGGCTTTAGGGTGCTTGTGCATGACCACAGAATCTAGAGAAGGATAATAATCTTTTCAGTCTATGATGTTCACAAAGCCCTAGCAGCCATCTGTCTAGCCTCCTTACTTTTAAGGATGAAATAATCATGATGCTCAGGGAGGTTAAAGGACTGTTCGAGGTCTAATGGCCTTACCCCAATTCAATATTCCAGCTACCATATTCCATCTGCTCTACTCTAAATACTCCAATTAGTCATCATAGAAATCTCATTTATTCCTTGGGACATGCGGTTTGATAAAGCTTAAAGCACATGTCACAATTTTGAGCTGAATGAGACTGCATAGAGATTTAATGATTATTATTTTTAATGTTTCAAAAATGTAGGCTGAGGCCCAGGAAATGAAGAGGTTCTATTTAATTCCCAGGGCAAACCTGAGAACAAGGCAAAAAGTCTGAATCCCCTACCCCTGCCTTATGGTTCATCTCCCATATCACAGAACTCCTTCATTGACTTTTAAATGCTTTCATGAACTTCACAAAGAAGCTGTTCACTTATTTTTTCTATTAAAAAAAAATTGCCAGCTTTATGTTTTATGCTATTTGAGGACAGTATGTCATATATTTAAACTTACTACTCTAGAATTCTAAGTTTTGTCTCACGTAAATGCTGCTACTACAGTACTGTGATCCCTTACCCTGTTAATAAGTAACACTGATACAAATAACTTACCAAGAACTGTCAGCTGAATCTTCTTATTTCCAACACCAGGAGCTTTTTTCACTTTGCACTGATATGTGCCAATATCTGACAACTGTAAATTTGTCACATTTATTGAAGCATCACCAGCTTTGAGATCATTACTTGTAAAATGTACTCGTCCTTTCAGATCTTGATAGTAGTCATCATAATTTTGTCTCCGGAATATAAAATAATCTGAAAGAAAGCCAAAATAAGACAATAAGAAAACAAGCAAGCAAGTGAACTCCCTGTCTTGTTAAAGGAGTTCTAGATACACCACAGTACTGTAGGGATCCAAAAACACAAAAAAAGAACACAATATCCTGAGCAATCTACAGCTATTCAAACCACAGGTTAAGCAAACGGAAGGAGGATGTGAGGGTGATCTGTTTGCAACATCTGTCAGCCCACTGATGGCCGGGGCTGACTCAGCTGATCTGGCTGGCTAGATGAGCCCCTCCCTCCCTCGCCACTCCAGGAGCACCCCTCCCGAAGCTGCACACTTGGTGGGAGACGAAGACCATCCCCGATAGAGGAGGATCGGTCTTCAGTCAAGGGTTTAATGAGTAGCTGTGCTCTCCTACTAGAATCTCCAAACGAGCTCTCAAGAAAACGGAAAGAGGCCAATATGATCCGTAAGTATGGTAACACGTGGTCATTACAGATGGGGAAACCAAGACCCGACATGATTAAATAATACAGCCTTCTATGCGAGCCATTCGGTGAGACCCACAAGAGCGTGGATTGTGAATTCTTATACAGCCTGTCTTTCAGCTGCCTCAGAGAAAGAAGTATGCCAGTCAACTGTATAAAATCAGGGTATCAACCACCACTACTCCCTAAAGAGGGCTTATGATAATTTATCTGTGGAACTTAAGAACAGTAACAACAACAAAGACATTTTTTTATCTTAATATAATAAGCTGGGGGCACTTGAAGGTTCCAGGCTACAACAGATGAAATCATAAACCTGTTAAGATGTGTCTGCCCGGCCTGGTTAACAGGACCTTCCAGTTAATCTTCAGAGACTAAAAGCAAAGACCCTTTACGACTGAGCGACTGAACTGAAAATTAATTTAAATACTTCATACATTTTGTTCACTCATGAAGTCCTTCATTCTGGCCATCTGAAACCCAAGGGCCAAAGAGCAATAGTACCAAACGTAAATAATAATCAGAAAACTACAGCTTCATCCTGCAGACATCTGGTATGTTCAGTAAGATCAGAATCGGCACTATGTGTAGGAATTTCTCCAGAGCACAGACTTGGGTTTTCTTTCATCAGCTCCTCTACCATGTTGCCCTTGCTCCTAATTCACTAAAGATCTTTTGCTTACATATTAAGAGTCAGCACTGAGGAAGCACTCAATATCAGCTTGCTAAGTAAATAAAAGCAGTTGAAGGGTCCACAGCTGACGTGCTCCGTAAACATAAGCCATCACTTTATTTGCTCCATCTCTGCCCACATCCACCTGTCAACAGCAGTACTGAGAACTCCTTAAGTATATCTTCCTCTGCATTAATCCATGGACTCTCTTATTGTGAAAAGCCAGGAAGTTCAACCCATGATACTTTGAACCCTTCATTTTTACACATACACACACGCCTTTCTAGGAGGCCCTGGTTGTCAGTCCCTAAGTCGTGTCTGACTCTTTGTGAACCCATGAACCATAGCCGGCCGGCATCCTCTGTCCATGGGATTTCTCAGTCAAGAATATTAGAGCGGATTGCCATTTCCTTCTCCAGGGGATCTTCCCAACCCAGGCATCAAACTGGAGTCTCCTGCATTGGCAGGTGGATTCTTTACCACTGAGCCACCTGGAAGCCCAGCCTTTCAAGGAGGGCCTGACAAATACGTCTTCACGGTCAGTCATTTTTGTAAACTAATTCGGTCATGTTCTCATGAAAACAATTTTACAAACAGTAGCTAAGAAATGGGGAAGTAACATGTACCAGGCAATTTTGATTCCTCTTTACAGCCCAATGGGGATAGAGGCACGATCCACATTTAACCTTTTAATTCTGTGGAAGGCAGTGGCTGTCACAGACCAACTCTCTCAATACAGCTGCGATGGAAACCACATCCATCCGGCCTGGCATTGCAGGCTGCCTACATGAACATTTCTGTTATGACTTATAGACTCAGAAAACACTAAACCATACAGTATTTTCAGAAAATTCTTATCACAACCTTGAGAAGCAGGTGTACCTGTCTTAGTTTACATATGAGGAAACAGAGGCTTATGAAATATAGGAGGCAGTACATGATACTGCAAAAGATAATCCAGATGGGGTCAGGGTGGGGGATGGGAGGAGCAGTCGGGAAAGATCTGGGCTCTAAACCCTGGCTGTGTCTGTTGCCAGCTACGTGACCCTGGGCATGTTCCTTCAAATTCCTGGGCCTCCTTTTCCTCCTTCTCAAATGTATAATGATCTTCATTCTGGGGTGTTGTTTTAAAACTTAAGTAAGTATATATAAAGTATATAAAACCCTGTCCAGAGTTTATAAAGCATATAAAACCAAGCACACGGTAAGTGCATGAGTACATCATAACTGCTGATTAAAGAGATCACACAGGGAATGAGGAGGGAAATTTCTCCAGCCCAGGCCCCCATCACACTGCCTGCTAGCTTAAAAATATTACAAGAAGGATTCAGCAAGCATAATACAGCTGTAACTCTATGCACACATCCTCCTATGCATCAATCTCTCCCTAACCCTTCTTTCTTTTTGCCTTATTTACTGTGCTTTAGGTCAGAGGCTAGGTGTCTTAACCTAGAAATGGACACTTCAGCCCAGCACCCACTATCACATTTGTCTCTCAGGTCCTGTGGACAGTGAGGCTTGGGCCTCCCACTTAGCACAGAAGTCCTTGGATTCTCCTTCCCTGAATGGAAACACAAGGCTCCAGGACACACTGGCCTTTTTGGTCTCAAGAGGCACCTTGTCACAAGGCTTCACCCCTTAGCTTTAAGCCAGGATCTGTGCTCTCCATTCTCGCATCTTAACCATGGAACCAGAGTCCTGGATTCTAAAGGAGGTGGGCACTTCACTGGCAAAGGAATGAGAGGCATGCAGGGGCTCAGGCAGAAGCCTGAGTTCAGGGTGTTGGCACTGTCATGGGAAGAAGGGAGGGATGAAGAGCAAGATGGGAGGGGACAGGGTATCTGGGCTGAGTAGACAGGAGGAGTCGGGCTCAATTTCTTTCCCTTCAGGGAGAGCAGGAAGTTCTCAATCAGAATCAGGGTAGAGATATATCCTTGGAGGGAGTGGCCCCAGCCATTTACAACTCAGGAAAGCACCTTAATTTTTTCCTTCACAAAAACATCATGGGCACACTATTTGTATTTGCCAAAAACAGTTAATTACCTAACTGCATGGATTCAGCCACTAACTGCCTGGATAACCCCCTTTTAAAATATGGACCACAAGTAAAAATTTCCCTTCCAAATATATATATATATATATAGTACATTACTCCAAATATTTGAACTTCTTTTTCTCTCCCTGGTTTAATAGTATTTGTTAATGTTGACGTATTTTTAAGTATGTCAGACAAAGCTAATATGAAGCATTCTAAATGAAGTGAAATATTATGGTACCATTAAAAGGCAAAGTGTGATACATGTATTTGCAGGTGGGGCTGAAATCGCACCCCACAGGGTTAATGGAAACTGGTGACTAACAGGAAGACTTGAGCTTGTCTTACAGAATAGTATACAAGAGAACAGCTAATAAAAACCCTTCCACTTGTATCCTGCCTTCACTGGCCAAGCGTGCCTTAATTAATTTTTTAATTCCTTGATCACCTTTATAAAAATGCCTCTGATTATGGGTCACAGAGGAATGGGGTTTTCTACCTTAGGTCCCTGTTAAAGTGTAACTAGAAAAAATTCTGTGACAATACAGTCATCCCTTGGTAACCATGGGGTTGGGGGGGTGGTTCTAGGACCTCCTCCCTTTTCCCCTCCCCTTCCTCAGATGCCAAAATCCACAGATACTCAGCTCCCTCAAATAAGATGGCATACATAAGTTGTTGTTTAGTCGCTGAAGTCGTAGTCAACCCTTCCGTGACCCCAAGGACTGTCGCCCACCAGGCTCCTCTGTCCATGGGATTTCCCAGGCAAGAATACTGGAGCAGGTGTTGCCATTTCTCCAGGGGATCTTCCTGAACCAGGAATCGAACCTGTGTCTCCTGCATTATTAGCAAGTGGATTCTTTACCACTGAGCCACCAGGGAAGTCTGACGTACTATAGATGGTAAAGCATACGCATCCTCCCGTATCTTTATCTAGATGACCTATGATGGCATCCCTGACATGTCACACATATCCCTGCAGACGATCATGCCTGCTCCTTACATGTTTCCCATGGCCCCAGGCCACACACACTGCCAAGGCTAGATTTCCAGAACATTCTCAAGCTCCCCTTCTTCCTTGCAGCCCCCTGTAAGAAGTCTGGTGACCTTTCCTTCCTCTGAAATCTGAGGTCACTTATCCATTATCCCATATACTTTATCCAGATTACCTTTATCTAGAATACTTAATACAATGTAAATGCTATGTAAATTGTTGCTGGCATGCGGGAAGTTCAAGCTTTGCTGTATGGAATATTCTGGAATTTTTTTTTTTCCTGAATATTTTCAATCCATGATTGGTTTAATCCACCAACGCAGAACTCACAGATCTGAAGGGCCAACTGCTATTTTGTTTTTTAAGGCATTCAACATACAGGATATTTAACTTGCAAACATATGGGAAATAGACTGTAATAATATGTACCTCTGTTAGACTTGACCCTTATACTGGTGATGGAATCCTTGTGTGAAGCTTGGAAATGCAATTCCATCTAACCTTTCACAACATCCAGTTCACCCCGGTTCCCCCGACACGTCCCGCACTTCCCTGCAGACCAACAAGCAAGCTCTGTGCACACCTCCCGCCCCTGGGCCAGATACACTTCCAAGGCCAGATCTTCAGAACACGCTCAAGCTCCCCTTCTTCCTTGCAGCCCTATGTAAGGAGTCTGGTGACCTCTCCTTCCTCTGAAATCTGAGGTCACTTATCCATCTCACTCCATTACATCAGGGCGCTTACTTTCCAAGCATCTGCCTTTCTCCCCTACACTGCAAGCTGAGGAAGTCTCAGGCTCTCTTCCCAGCTCCCCGTGTCCCCCCACCTATGGTATCAACATAGTGACAGACACCAAACACACGTTCCCCCGACATCTGCCGAGTGAGCAGCACTTACCACTTGATCCACCTTCTGATTATCGGCTGTGACAGCAGCCACTCGATGTCCAGTGGCCCCTGGTCTTCTGGACCGAGGGTAAATTTGCATGGCAAATAAGCAGTTTCCCCTTTGGCCTTTTCAATCATCTGCTCAGGAGTAGTGATACTCAAACCTCTGGTGAAATCTAGAAAATGAAACACAAATGGACTGAGCATCTGCTCCCAGGCTGGCAGCACCCTCAGGACACCTTGACTGTTTAGAGGGACCACAGGGTGTGGGGGAAACAGGACTTTACTGGGGACCAGAGTGATGAAACTCCAACTCAGTGGTCCCAGTTTGTGTGTGTGCGCCTCTGTAGAAACAGAAATACTAATACACATCCTATTCAATGCAATTTTGTTTCAGAGCACTGGAAACTTCCCAGTATTATTTGGAATAACAGCATTCTCACATGAGTTGGAAGAACCTAACGGGATTTTTATTATTCAGGCAGGTGTTTAAAACTGAACCTGACTAGTCTCTGAAAGGTCAGTTACATCAGTCTAATTCAAGGCCACATTAATTCATGCTTGCCATGGTGTCAGAAACACACTTGGAATTCCTATCACTGGGCACATGCTGATGAATTCTGACACATTTTGTGTCCAGGCTTCTATAATTCCAAATTTTCATTAAATTTGATTTTGTGACTTTTATTGAAATCTTAAAAATATTCTAAGCAATAAATTTTGATGACAATTCAAAAGGAGAAGAAATACTGTCAATTTATATAGTTTTAAACATACCAAAATGTTGACCTCAAATATTATCTTTAAGACATTTCTTACTTTATCTCTTATTTCCCTTCTGAAAAAGTCAGTTATTACATAATTTTAAGAAGACATCTTAAAATTCTATAACTTATTTTCAAATTTGTAGCCTATGAAACTTCCACTGAGATTACTAAGAGAATTAATGCTGAATAGCAATATTTAAAAACTCTCTAAAAGCAAAATAGATGTCCAGAGCTCCAAACAAAAATTCCAACACCGTTTCTGCAGACTGATTTTTTGAGATGTCAAAAAACTCATACTGGGCTTCCCTGATGGCTCCCACGGTTAAGCGTCTGCCCGCAATGCGGGAGACCCGGGTTCAAGTCCTGGGTCAGGAAAGTCCCCTGGAGAAGGAAATGGCAATCCACTCCAGCACTCTTGCCTGGAAAATCCCATGGACGGAGAAGCCTGATAGGCTACAGTCCATGGGGTCGCAAAGAGTCGGACACGACTGAGCGACTTCACTTCAAACTCAGTACAATCCCATAAGAATTGAAAAAAAGTCTCCTTCTTGTGGTTAACGACTTCCTGTAACAAAACTAGTATCCATTACATGCATAAAAGATGGAACAAACTATGAATATAATGATGCTCTTTCTTACCTATAAGGGAAAAAATATCCAGTTTAATCACACACATAAAAATAGGTCAGTTCACTACTTATGCCTTATAGTAAGACTGCAGTTTGAACAGCCAATAATTTAACATAAAATGTAAATTCAGTCTGTAAATGAACTATTACACAAAACTTAATTTTTTTCTTACTATTTACACTATAAAAGTTTGCACAGCACCAGTCTATCACTGCACGTTTTCCTTGTGATAACCCAACATTTTGTTATGTGTAAAGTTAAATGTGTAATGAATGCAGATCTGAAGTTTCAAATGCACACACTGGTTTCTGTTTAGCAGCTCTACCACTTCGACCTCTGCATCATCTGACCCTGACTTTCAGGGCTGAAAGATGACCTGGAAGGGGCCCCAAGTGCTAAGATGATGATACATGGGGCTTGCTTCTCTCCCCTCTCCCTGTTCACATTAAAAATAAACACAGAGCAAAATTAAAAGTAAATCCAGTCCAAATTCACCATAATGATGATTTCATTGCTGGTTTTCCAATGAGACATTCCAACAGAACAAACCAAAATGAAGAACTGTATTATCAGCCATTGTATGATCCTTCCTATTAGCCCTTACAAGAGGCTTAATACACATGGATTATCAGCTGTAATAAAATGTTAGTAAGGCTGAAGCCAATAGATTTGAGAATGAAAGAAAATCAAGTTACATTCAAGACCATTTATGTTCATGCACCATCCTAAGGCTTTTATCACATTTAAGTGCACTCATCAAACAACAAATTAAAACTGGACACATGGTTTCCCTGGTAGCTCAGGGGTAAAGAACCTGCCTGCCGGTGCAGCAGACACATGCTTGATCCTTGGTCTGGGAAGATCCCGCATGCTGCAGGGCAACTAAGCCCGTGTGCCACAACTACTGAGCCTCTGCTCTGGAGCCACAACTGCTGAGCTCATGTGCCCTAGAACCTGTGCTCTGCAACAGGAGAAACCACCACGAGAAGCCAGTGTACTGCAGCTAGAGAGTAGTACCCCCTGCTTGCTGTAACTACAAAAATACCAGGAAGCAACAGAGATCCAGCACATCCAAAAATAATTAAAAACAACAACAACAAAAACTGGACACAGACTCTCTGCACAACTTCCCCTAAACGAGAAGCTGGCCTTGCTTTTGGCCAATGGCCTGTGGCTTGAGTGCTGCTGAGCCTTCCACGGCCAGGCTTCAGGAGGTGTTGCTGCTCCTACTCTGGCCCACTAGGACCCCTGCCACCTGTCACCATGTGCATGACATAAGAGAGAGCTGAGGTGTGAGCACAACAGCTACCAGTGCCCAACACACAGCCACCCTGGAACACAGGCCCAGCCCCACACCAGCCACCTGCAGCCCCAGGACCAAGCCCGGACAGGATTGTGAACTACACACGATTGTTGTTTTATAGCCTCTCAAATTTGAGTTGGATTGTTAAACAGCAAATATTAATGATACGCCATCCAAAATCTCTGCTGCTACTGCTGCTGCTAAGTTGCTTCAGTCGTGTCTGACTCTGTGCAACCCCATAGACAACAGCCCACCAGGCTCCCCTATCCCTGGGATTCTCCAGGCAAGAACACTGGAGTGGGTTGCCGTTTCCTTCTCCAGTGCATAAAAGTGAAAAGTGAAAGTGAAGTAGCTCAGTCATGTCCGACTCCTAGCGACCCCACGGACTGCAGCGCACCAGGCTCCCTGTCCATGGGATTTGCCAGGCAAGAACTGGAGTGGGTTGCCATTGCCTTCTCCGACAAAATCTCTGATTCAGCCCAAATGAACTATTTACTATCCCCCAAAGTCCATACTACCCCAATCTCCATTTCATGTACACATTTCTAGTTTAGATGGTATGATTTGATACTTATGTGTATAATTACCGCTAATTCTCCTGATTAATATTCAATTCTCTGAATGAATACTTTCTGTCACTTCTAATAACTCAGTTCCAGTCCTGCTTCATTCACTTAAGGCATTCTGCTATCTTTTCAGACTACAGTTATTTTTATTTCTGTCTTCCTGGAATGCTTGCAGTACTTTACTTTCTGCTATCTGTATTATCACTCGTTCGGCACTCAGTGTATACTATTTTTTTTATTTTCCCTTTTATAAACTTTACTGTGAAATGACTCAGGCTCCAAGGTTTTTGCCTTATCTTCCAGACATCAGTGTACTTATCTTCCCATACCACCTTGTATTTTTAAGAAAATTTTTAAAATGTATACCCTGATTCATTAGCTCCATCAGGGTTTGCGGAAATTGTGGCTTTTATCTCTTGCTGGGTTCCTTGCACATTAGTAGAAAATAACTGGTGACTGGATTGTAAGTTTGATCAATTTTAGGAATGTTGAAAAAGAGCATTAATTTGTCAGAAGGTCCTGCTTTTGAAGATCTCCCATCTACAGCTACTATAACTGTTGCCTGCATCTAATTGGTCTGGGAATGAATACCATACAAACGATCTAAGAGAGAGAATTCCATTTCAAATGAATTAAGACAGCTCAAATATATGGAGGCAAAAATGAAATATGCTATAGAAAAAATAATTAAAACCTCCTAGTTACTCTGTGCTTCAAGTTTTTATTTTATAAAAATCAAATTGAAAAGTCAAGAGGCATCACTGAGACATCTAAACTGAGTAAAAGTTCCAGTCCTCCAGAATGAAATGTAACTTTGTTTTCATGATAGTATCATCCATTCTTTCCTGTTTGATACATAAATTACTTCTCTTTCAAACAGTATCTTAGAAAACAGTTACATGTGTACAAAAGTGATCTGGATAGACAAATTGTTAGTTATTTTTCACAACAGAGATTTTAAGAAAGGTGAATTTTATAATGAGATTTCCTTAATAGGTATACTGCTATAAGAAATTTTAAACAGACTTTTAAAGACTTGCAGTACTTCATTTTCCAAAAATGTTTAAAACATTCAACTACTCTTCCTTGTGTTGCACTAGAAAGGAATTAAAATCTCAGGATGGTACAAAACAGTTATTGGGTTTCCTAGCAACTCTGTAGGGGCCTCTTGGCATGGAGGCATAGTTTTTCAATATTGATGCATGCGTCAGTCAAAAACTGTAGAAGACAAAAGCAGACACTTGGTCTCATGTTGCGTCTCTGGATATTCTTAATACTGCCCAATTCTATTTATGCAGCACATGAGGGATAGTTTAACTCGCAAACTACTTTCAAGTTCAAACATGATGTCTAAACTAAATCATGTAACAAACCTTCTTAACAATTTTACTCAACCTTATATTCAGAATGTGATGAAATATGTAGCACATGATCAACCCTAAGTGTTTGCAGAGTCTTGTTAGTAAGAGCTCAGTATTGGATTATGTAAATAAACTAGCTGAGTCATGTCCCTTTTTGGCAGTGACTGAAATAACATCTCCCGGTTTTCTGCTTGCTTTTTCTAATCTCCAAATTCCGAATTCCTGCCGTGCAGTGAGCAGGCTGAGCTCGGATTCCGTAACACGTTCAGGCCTCTATTGTCTCTCCCATAGGCTAAGCCTGAGGTCTTCCCTGCACCCACTCTGCTTCATTCTAACTATGTCCATGCTTCACCCAGAGTGTTCCCTACACATTGCTTTTTAAACTGTATCACTGCCTGGTCTGAAAACCTCTGTTGGGTCCACACTAGCTCAGACGCTTTTATTCTCCTCAGCACCATTTATGACCAGGCACCTCCCCACCTTTAGCTGCTTAGTACCCCCACTCTGAGCACCCACACACTTACAACACTGCCTTCCCTGCTCAAGCCCACCTTTTAGGACAATCATGTTAGTTTGGTCTCAGGCCAGGCCCTTTCCCAGAAAGCATTCTTTGTGCCCAATTAAGGGGTTTCCTGGTGACTCAGTGATAAAGAATCCGCCTGCGATGCAGGTGACACGGGTTCGATCCCTGGGTTGGGAAGATCCCCTGGAAAAGGAAATGGCAACCTTCAGTCTTCTTGCCTGGAGAATTCCATGGACAGAGGACTTGATGATCCTTGTGATCCCAAAGTCAAACATGACTGAGCAACTAAACACCAAGAGACTGACTCCAAAAACAGCAGTCCAACACCTGATAGTCCAGTGCAGGGTCATGACCACAGCTCCTCAGCACGCCCTGCCTCAGAAGGCCACAGAGTAGAGAGGCAGCCTCGGTAAAGCAGGGCCAGTGCTCGGGATGGAGGCCTTATCGCTTGACTGACTGACGGGATAAGGCCTTCATCATGAGCACTTGCCCTGCTTTACTGAGGCTGCTGCTTTACTGTACCCACTCTGGTGTTCTTGCCTGGAGAATCCCGGGGATGGCAGAGCCTGGTGGGCTGCTGTCTATGGGGTCACACAGAGTCGGACACGACTGAAGCGACTCAGCAGCAGCAGCAGCAGCTTCTTTACTGTGCGTCCTTCTGCCGCAGTGCATGCTTGCTAAGGCGCTTCGGTCAGTTGTGTCTGACTGTGCGACCAGAAGGACCATAGCCCCCCAGGCTCTTCTGTCCAGGCAAGAATACTAGAGTGGGTTGCCAGGCTCTCCTCCAAGGGATCTTCCAGACCCAGGGATCAAATCTGCATCGCTTATGACTCCTGCACCGGCAAGTGGGTTCTTTTCCACTGGTGACACTTGGGAAGCGCTCTTTTGCAGAGAAGAAGCCAATTCTAACTCCATGTTAGAACTGTTTCTTTACCTTGCTTTTGTTATTATAATCATACAGAATGGCCTGCCCCTAAGACTCCTGCCCCTCTAACTGCATGTTAAACTAGAGTGCCTTTGTCAGAACCCTGTCCACCTGTGCATGGCAGGAAGGAAGAAATTAACACATGCCCTGCCTGAGGCTTACTATTCTAGGAGATGTTTCCAAGATTAATGGTATTTTTACTTTGCTCCCTCACCTCCCCCCATCTCTGATCTATAAAAGAACCTGGTATCCACACCCTGATAAAATGGTTATTTTGGGGAGCTAGCCTGCCATCCTCTGTCAGCCAGCTCCCTGAATGAAGTCTCTTCTTTTTGCCTCAACTCCTCCTGTCTTGGATTCATTGGCCTGTTGTGCGGTGAGCAGAGCAAACTTGGACTTGGTAACACTTCCTACCCTACACCCTAGGTGAATAGTTCACATTTGACTTAGAAGCCAAAGCTTCTTGATTATCATTGATTTCCTTTAGCGGAGCAAAATTTCTAGTGCTCGGGTTAAAAATAAGGAGAAGAAAAGCTACGGCACAAGTATGTAGTTCCTTTGTGTAAGAGGAAGGAAACAGAATCTACCCGAAAGAAAGATATTCCATTTCAAAGCAGTGAAGAAAAATTAACAAGGTGCTGCTAAAAGTCGGTGAAAATAAGTTAAGGTCTTTTTCTATCAAAGATGGAATCACAACAGTGAAGGCATCCTGGTCAGGGGCCAATCACCAAATGAAATCAAAGACACTGAGGAAGCACCGAAGGGGGAAGATAGAATTAACTGCATACACACTGTGGAGCATCTGTGTTTGTACACATTTCCCTTGTCTGCAAGGCCCACCTTCTCCCACTGAAAGCACCTGGCAGCCACTCCACGCCTCTCACCCGTGGCCTCCTCCCCGCCAGATCCCCACAGGCAGTGTTAATTGCTTCCTGCTCGCAATTACGCAACCTGCTCCTCTACTGCAAGCACAAAGCGAGTTCCCACCCTTAACTGAGGGCTTCTTCGAAGGCTCAGGGGTATAGAATCCATCTGCCAATCCAGGAGACTTGCGAGGCGCAGATTCCACCCCTGGGTCGGGAAGATCGCTTGGAGGAGGAGGTGACTCCCCACTCCAGATTCCTGCCTGGGAAATCCCATGGACAGAGGGGCCTGGCAGGCTCGGACATGACTGAGCACGCACGCACACCCTTTAAGCACACACTTTTAATTGCATAACAGGGTCCCAGGGTATCATCTCTGGAGGGCATGTTCCAAGCCTTATTCAACACACCCTGGACCTGCCTCAGAAGAAACTGCTTAGTTTAAGCGCAGAGCAGGAGTTCCCGGCAGAGTGAAGGTGAAGGAGCTGTTTGCAAGAGGAATGCTGATGGGAGAAAAGATCATGAAGCCTTCTGGGAAAGTCATGGGAAGGAGGGCCATGGGCAGACTATGTATCTAGCCGAGTAAAGGAAGAGCGAAGCCACTGGGATGCATGGAGCTCAGAGGGAGCTGAGCAAGCCTGGCTGTATGCTAACAGGAGCAAAGATTGATGATTATTGCTTTAATATTCACATCACAAGAAATATTACAGAAGGAAATGGCAACCCACTCCAGTAATCTTGCCTGGAGAATTCCATGAACAGAGGAGCCTGGCAGGCTACAGTCCATGGGACTGCAGAGTCAGGCATGACTGAGCAACTATCACTCATACTCATTCTTAATAGTGCCCTTCCTAAATACCATGGGGAATACAACAGTTTCTAGAGAAGCACTTTGAGCACTCAAAGCTTTGTTTTCTAACTGGTATTCCTCAGCCACTTGCCCACCAATTACTCCTATAGTTCTAGCATATATCTTCTGAGAATTAATAGCAATGTTTAGAAGCAAGGTTTCACACTTAACCGTGATTAATACAGTTTATGCCTGCATATGCTCTAGATTTGGAGGATGGTGATACATTTGATAGGAGATAGTATTTAGATCAGCCATTGTTATGTGCATTTTGATACATTTTTAGCTTCTCAATAAAAGGTGATTTCAAGCCTCAGTGAATTCTTCACAGATTTAAAAAATAATGTATATGTGTAAATACAAGTATTTTACTAGAAAGCAAGTATCTTTAAGGGATTCTGGGTGTATAACATGGACCCATAACTTTTTCGTAAGTAAGGAGGCTAGATAAATGGTGCTTGATGATAATGTACTCCGCCTCCTATTGGAAAATTAACATTATTTACCAAGAAGGAACTAGGGGCACAGGGGGCAGAGACTTGCATTGCTGAAGAGTCAAAAAAAACCACTGAAAATATTTTCTACATGCAAGAAGGAAACATGTATATTGAGAGCAAAGAGAACAAGTGAAGTTGCATGATAAAGCTTTTTTTTTAATGATGAAAACTTAATGGTTCATTAGTGTATCTAGAGCTTAATTTCTAACAGGCAAGCTGGGGATTTTAGGTACAACGATCCAGTTTAGTTTCTCAAAGCCTAGCTGCTAGAGCCACAGTATACTGTATTGAAAGGTTGCAGCTTCTTAGAGTTCTTTTTAAGAACAGACTATGGTTATTTTTAAGTTGTTGCTTTGAGGGAACCGAAGAACCTAAAATAGTCCCTGGCCAGTATTACTCTGAGGTCTCAAGTGTTATTTCTCTGAGAAACTTTGTACATGGTACAGGAGTTTAAGAGTAGCATTGTCTTCTTGCCTTAATTTCTGTACTGGGAATTTCAGCAAATAAACTATGATACGAGGAATTCAAACACATGGTCTATCTTACTTTCATTTAATTATTTTGAACAACTGAAATCTTGTTAGACACTGGTTTCTCTGACTGAGTCTTTATAGCCAACTGCTTCTTACTCAGTCACATTTTCAGTAAGGGGCTCTCAGACTACCAGCTCAAACTCCTTGGTTATTTCACAATTTGTATGGAAACACAAAAAACCTCGAATAGCCAAAGCCATCTTAAGAAAGAAGAATGGAACTGGAGGAATCAACCAGCCTGACTTCAGGCTTTACTACAAAGCCACAGTCATCAAGACAGTATGGTACTGGCACAAGGACAGAAATACAGATCAATGGAACAAAATAGAAAGCCCAGAGATAAATCCACATACCTATGGACAGCTTATCTTCGACAAAGGAGGCAAGAATATACAGTGGATTAAAGACAATCTTTTTAACAAGTGGTGCTGGGAAAACTGGTCAACCACTTGTAAAAGAATGAAATTAGATCACTTTCTAACACCATACACAAAAATAAACTCAAAATGGATTAAAGATCTAAATGTAAGACAAGAAACTATAAAACTCTTAGAGGAGAACATAGGCAAAACACTCTCTGACATAAATCACAGCAGGATCCTCTATGATCCACCTCCCAGAATACTGGAAATTAAAGCAAAAATAAACAAATGGGATCTAATTAAAATTAAAAGCTTCTGC
This sequence comes from Aepyceros melampus, assembly GCA_006408695.1. NCBI lineage: Eukaryota > Metazoa > Chordata > Mammalia > Artiodactyla > Bovidae > Aepyceros > Aepyceros melampus. Next base: position 227,407 of record SJXQ01006411.1, read on the forward strand.
ACAACAAAGGAAACTATAAGCAAGGTGAAAAGACAGCCTTCTGAATGGGAGAAAATAATAGCAAATGAAGCAACTGACAAACAACTAATCTCAAAAATATACAAGCAGCTTATGCAGCTCAACTCCAGAAAAATAAATGACCCAATCAAAAAATGGGCCAAAGAACTAAATAGACATTTCTCCAAAGATAAGATTTCAGTTCTGTTTTTGAATCCTGACTGGATGTCTCTGCTCTCACATTCTCTTGGCTTTTCTTTTTTGATCCACTTGTCAGTTTTATCGCTTGACCTCCTCATGGTTTCCCATTCAAACTAGAGGAAGTTAGGTAGTTGATGACCAACTACTGCCTTGTGGATGATGTTTTATTAAATTCTGCTTTTGCTGAGATACTGAACATACTTAAATAACAACCCAAACATTTAAGTTTGGATAGGAATGGGTTGCTTTATCAAGTAGGACAGTGTACTTATCCTTTAGGAGAAAATACTCAGGAGAGTAAGGGAGAAGATGAATGGGAATTTCACTTTACACGGCTTAGGACAACATGACTCAATAAATGAAGCTAAAGTTTCTCCTGGATCCCAGAATTTAAACCATATTTATATAATTCAACTACTATATGGTTTAAATGGGCTTGTTGGGCTAGCCTGGGAAATAAAACCGTTTTTACCATTTTCTACAGAGAAAGTATTTTCCAACTTATATATCAGACAACTCAATGAACTTTTAAAAAACAACCAGTTTTTATGTTGGAACTATCTGTGCAGCAGTTTCTTTACAGTTGTACATAAAGTGTTTTTACTGTAAAACTGAGTTAATGTGTACAAATAGATCTTTATGCCATAATAAAATAACTAGTACTTACAAAAAAAAAAAAAAGATATATTACAGATGTGAAAAGAAATTAACACGGATTCAACTGTATAGTTATATTGTGTGTAAGTCATTTCAGTCGTGTCTGACTCTTTGCGACCCCACGGACTGCAGCCTGCCAGGCTCCTCTGTCCCCGGGATTCTCCAGGTAAGGAAACTGGAGTGGGCTGCCATGTCCTCCTGCAGATCTTCCCTATCCAGGGATCTCTTACATCTCCTGCATTGACAGGTGGGTTCTTTACCACTCATGCCACTTGGGAAGCCTGCAAATTTATGTTAACATGAAAGAAATATGACATTAAAACTTTAATTTGTGAATATTCTAAAATCACAACCCTTGTGGCTCAGCCAGTAAAGAGTCCACCTGCAATGCGGGAGACCTGGGTTCCAGCCCTGGGTTGGGAAGATCCCCTGGAGAAGGGAAAGGCTACCCACTCCAGTACTCTGGCCTGGAGAATTTCATAGACTGTACAGTCCACGGGGTCACACAGAGTCGGACACGACTGAGTGACTTTCACTTCACTAAAATCACAACTAGGGATGAAGAAAAAGTTGCTTGTCTATTTTGCAACTACCTCCAGAACAACATGAAGCAAAATGAGAAAAATGTTATATACTTATGCATGTTTTCTCAAAATATCTGGAGTCATTCCAAAGATACTAACAGAAAAGAGAAACTAGGAACAAAATATTTAAGAGCGCAGATAATATTAAATTAAATATTTAAATTTAAAGATATTTAAAAGCTCTGCGCTTTTAAACTAGAAATAAAAGTAAGAGTAATTTAACTTCATTTTCCAAAGGTCTGGCATAATTCTTTGGTTGCTTGAAAAGGGATATGTTATGATGATCTTAGTGTCAATTTTTATAAAAAAGTTATTTGATATTGACTTTTGTGAGAAATATTAAAGAATGTCATAAAGGTTACTATTCAAATACAGAAGACATTCAGTTGTATTGCTTAGTTCAGAATACGGAGTTCAGGAACCTTACATAAAAACACAGAAACACTGAAAAATGATTCATAGGGCAATGTTAAAAAATAAACTGGGAAAGTCAGGAAGTGGTATGTTTAAGAAGTTGATTGGGACAAGCATAATTTTGTTGTGTATGTCTGATTAACAAATACTACAAGTCAGATGTCTGGATTAGCAAGCAACTCACTGGGACGCTTTAAACCCTGTTTTAAATATTGCAAAATTGCAACTGCCAAGCTATTTAGACCCTTTCCTTGACCCTAAATCTAACCTGCCAATTTCCTTCTCGCCAGGGAGCTGCTTTGGGATTAGCAATGTTAAAAGTCACCTAAATACTAAGCATTTGTTTTTAGGAAAGAAAAAGAAAAACTTACTATATGTTAAGGGTAGTTAACTACTCCAACTTCGCCTTTAAACAAACATTGCTCAGGAAGAGAAAAAAAAAACACTGGAAGGTAGAAATTACCCTCTGTGCTGCCCAATGTGTGAGTGTTAGTCATTCAGTCATGTCCAACTCTCTGTGATCCCATGGACTTTAGTCCACTAGGCTCCTCTGTCCTTGGAATTATAGTTAATTCCCATGCGTTACTCAGTACAGTGTGTTAATATGTACTGTTGAGTTAAGAAAATAATACTGAGAGTCAGATAAGTTAATAACAATGAGAAACAACATTAGGTATACTTATTTGCTTTTCTATGCTGTTTTTTAAAAATCAACTCTCAGCTCCCCACCCTCAGTGAGTAATCAAAAAGCAAGTGCCCAGAAAATAAACTGAGATGGAAATAGGGAAACCATCACCTTAACCATAAATAGTAATGAGCAATGACTGAGTACCTATTAAGTGCCAGGATTAGTCGCTCAGTCGTTTCTCACTCTTACCAACTTCATGGACTGCAGCCCACCAAGCTCCTTTGTCCGTGCAATTTTCCAGGCAAGAATACTGGAGTGGGTAGCCATTCCCTTCTCCAGGGGATCTTCCTGGGGACTGAACCCAGGTCTCTTGCACTGCTGGCAGACTCTTTACTGTCTGACCCACCATGAGTGTTAGATTATGTGCCAGGCACTTTTCAAATATTTTATACACATTAACTCCTTCAAGTCTCATAACAACTCTGAGGGCGTTACTACTATCATCTCAATTTTACAGTGACGAAACAGAGACGATAAGAGGCACCTAAGCTACTAAGTGAGCAAGATACAAATCGAGGCAGACTGGCTCCCAAGCCACACTCACCCTGCAAGCAGAAGTCCATGAGTCAATAGCCCTGGACATTTCCTTTTTAAAAAAAACACTACAAAATAATACAGTGAGTACATTATTAGACCCTATTCCAGTCACTGTGGTGGAATAAGGTTTGGAATTTTCGCTATTCCCCTCCTATATTAGATTTCCAAGAAGACAGCATTTTAGGTAGCACAAAGTTCAGGCGTATGGGCTGACCCGTTTTAAAAACAAGAGATATACCAGACTAGGATCTGTTGTCAAGTTTGTCACAAAAAAACCTCTATCACTTTGGACATGTTGTTTCTCCGGGGCTCAAACATAAATTAAGGGTGTTAAACTGAATTATCTCTTTCAGATCTAAATATGTCCCAAGTTTAGACCATCAATCAAGCAACCAACCAACAAGAAGCCTTCTCCCAACACCCATTCCCTCCCCTCCCTGCACAGCTCAATGCCAGTAGTGACAGTTGTCTGGGCTTACCTCACAGCAAGTGCAGACATTTCTGAAATATGAGCAGGCTAAACCGTGCAAGCATTTCTGCCTACAGGTAGCGGGGGCTCTGAAGTCCGAGCTGTGCTATAATTCAAACCGAGGTTACCAAATGCTTGCATGCATGCGTACTTAGTCATTCAGCTGTGTCCAACTCTTTGTGACCCCATGGACTGTAGTCCACCAGACTCCTCTGTCCATGGGATGTTCCAGGCAAGAATACTAGAGCAGGTTGCCATTTCCTACTCCAGGACATCTTCCTGATCCAAGGATCAAACCCAGGTCTCCTGCATCGGCAGGTGGATTCTTCAGCCCTGCGCCATCTGGGAAGCCCTACCAAATGCTTAGCAGGGCAAGTTTCTAGTCTTTTAAGTATTATGTTTTCTACTATAAAGTGAGCATTTGCAGTAAGAATGCTTACTTCCACATAGAGATTAAATACAATAAGGCATGTAAAGCTCTTAGGTATCATCCCTTCGATAAACAGTATCCAGTATGACAACTTCCTGTTGTCTTCCAAAACCCGTCATTCCTACTAGGAAATGAACTCATGTAGTGTTGGGAAGGTATCTTTTATCCCTCACACTGAGCAGCACCTTAGATACAGAACTCAAAATCTGTTATGTAAATAAAGGACACAGACTTGTATATACTAGATCTGGCAAGCAGAACCTCACTGGCAACCTAGACCAAATCTAATTTTTTTTTTGAATTAAAGGCTTCAGGTGGGGGAGGGATATTTCTAACTATAGAAGTTGAGTATGTGAGCAGAGACAGAAATGTCTGCTATTTTGAGGAACGTGGCTCTTAAGAGTAGGAGAAAAATAGCACTGTGATATGTCATTAAGGAAAGGTTGTTTTGAAGGGAGAAATGTAGAACATGTTTATAAAGTCAGAAGGAAAGGTGAATGGAAGGTTAAATACACGGAACACTCAAAGACTGAAGGAAACAATGAGACCTAGAAAAAAGGGATAAGTCAATTTTAAATGAAATTTGAGGGAAGGGCATTTCTTCTGCTGTAACAAAGGAGAGACATGAAATATTTACCTAGAATATAAGAGGCAGAAAAAAATGTGGATAGAGAATTCCAGAAAAACAGCTACTTCTGCTTCATTGACTATGCTAAAGCCTTTGATTGTGTGGATCACAACAAACTGGAAAATTCTTAAAGAGATGACAATACCAGACCACTTGACCTGCCTGTTGAGAAACCTGTATGTAGGTCAAAAAGCAACAGTTAGAACCAGACATGGAACAACAGACTGGTTCCAAATTGGGAAAGGAGTACGTCAAGGCTGTATATTGTCACTCTGCTTATTTAACAATGAGACCTAGAAAAAAGGGATAAGTCAATTTTAAATGAAATTTGAGGGAAGGGCATTTCTTCTGCTGTAACAAAGGAGAGACATGAAATATTTACCTAGAATATAAGAGGCAGAAAAAAATGTGGATAGAGAATTCCAGAAAAACAGCTACTTCTGCTTCATTGACTATGCTAAAGCCTTTGATTGTGTGGATCACAACAAACTGGAAAATTCTTAAAGAGATGACAATACCAGACCACTTGACCTGCCTGTTGAGAAACCTGTATGTAGGTCAAAAAGCAACAGTTAGAACCAGACATGGAACAACAGACTGGTTCCAAATTGGGAAAGGAGTACGTCAAGGCTGTATATTGTCACTCTGCTTATTTAACTTACATGCAGAGTACATTATGAGAAACACTGGGCTGGAAGAAGCACAAGCTGGAATCAAGATTGCTGGGAAAAACATCAATAACCTCAGATATGCAGATGACACCACCCTTATGGCAGAAAGTGAAAAAGAACTAAAGAGCCTCTTGATGAAAGTGAAAGAGGAGAGTGAAAAAGTTGGCTTAAAGCTCAACATTCAGAAAACTAAGATCATGGCACCCAGACCCATCACTTCATGGCAAATAGACAGGGAAACAATGGAAACAGTTACAGACTAATTTCTTGGGCTCCAAAATCACTGCAGGTGGCGACTGCAGCCATGAAATTAAAAGATGCTTGCTCCTTGGAAGAAAAGCTATGACAAACCTATACAGCATATTAAAAAGCAGAGACATTACTTTGCCAATAAAGGTCCATAGTCAAGGCTATGGTTTTTCCAGTAGTCATGTATGGATTTGAGAACTGGACCATAAAGAAAGCTGAGTACTGAAGAATTGATGCTTTTGAATTGTGGTATTGGAGAAGATGCTTGAGAGTCCTCTGAACTGCAAGGAGATCAAACCAGTCAATCCTAAAGGAAATCAGTCTTGAATATTCATTAGAAGGACTGACGCTGAAGCTCCAATACTTTGGCCACCTGATAGGAAGAAGTGATTCATTTGAAAAGATCCTGATGCTGAGAAGGATTGAAGGCAGGAGGAGAAGGGGACAAGAGACGAGGATAAGATGGTTGGATGGCATCACTGACTGGATGGACATGAGTTTGAGCAAGATCTGGGAACTGGGGAGGACAGGGAGGCCTGGCGTGCTACAGTCCACGAGGTCCCAAAGAGCTGGACACAACTGAATGACTGAACTAAGAGAGGTTTTTGGAGACTGGTTCAAATCTTCAATATGTGAAAAGGAATGGGAGAAGAGTGGAAAGACTGCAGAATGGTACCATGAGTCCAAAGGCAATGAGCTGATGGCTGATGAAGAGAAGCAAAGACATTTATCCCACTATTTTTTGGTATGATAAATAACATTTATCATATAATTTTTCTAATTTTATATCATAACATCATACCATTTTTTTCCTAGTTTATATATATTTGAAATTTGCCATAATAAAAGCATTTAAAAAAGAAAACTACAATGATGTGGCACTATACTCTCACCAGAACAAAATGAAGAAAGGCCATGATTTGGAGCAAGTTTCATCTCTATAGAGTGTCAACTGGTAGAATTAATTCTGGAAAATGTTTGGTAGCATCACCTAAAGCTAAACAGATGTGTAATCAAGACTCCAGAAATGCCATTCATAGTTACCATGTGCACTAAAACACGTGGCTGGGAACGTCATAGCCACATTTTTCATGAGAACAGAAAACCAGAGGAAAAACATGTCTATCAACAGTAGAATGGGCAAATCAACTGTGGTACAGTCACATGACGGAATACCATACGGCAAAGCGAATGAATAAACTAGAGCTATCCAACAGAAACAATTGTACAAACATGACAGGAAGCCAAGTTTAGGCAGAAAAACATACATTGTATAATTCTGTGTATACAGTGTCAACGCCAATCTATGCCATTAGAAATCAGAGAAGACAGTGACGGAAATCACTGCAGGGGGCATGAGGGGACTTTTGATGGTGGGTTTTGTTCTGTCTCTTACCTGGATAATGTATAGATGTGTCTGCTTTGTGATAATGCTCTCTCTCTGGTAAACAATGCTCTAAACTGCATGCTTTTCGGGCTCCCCTGGTGGCTCAGGCAGTAAAGAATCCGCCAGCAATGTGGGAGACCCGAGTTCAGTCCTTGGGTTGGAAGATCTCCTGGAGGAGGGCATGGCAACCCACTCCAATATTCTTGCCTGCAGAAGCCCCATGGACAGAGGAGGCTGGCGAGCTACAGTGCGTGGGGTCACAAAGAGTTGGACACGACAGCACAGCATGCTTTTCTACAAGTGAAAGAAAAGAAAGAAAGTGAAGTTGCTCAGTGGTGTCCGACTCTGTGACCCCATGACTGTAGCCTACCAGGATTCTCCATCCATGGGATTCTCCAGGCAAGAATACTGGAGTGGTTGCCACTGCCCTTCTCCAGGGCATCTTCCCAACCCAGGGATTGAACCCGGGTCTCCCACATTGCAGGCAGACACTTTACTGTCTGAGCCAGCAGGGAAATCAAAGGTTTATTTAAAAATAAATTTTTAAAGGTGAAGGAATTAAAGTAGAAAACTTGTCTTTATTTTGTCTTTGTTAAAAAAACACGATGTTCTGGTAATTCCCGGGTGGTCTAGTGGTTAGGACTTGGCGAGCTTGCTGCCACTCCTGGTCAGGGAACTAAGACCCAATAAGCCTCGCTGTGGGCTCCACCCTTTATATTTCTGATGTTTTATAAAAATGTACATTAAAAAAAAAAACTGTAGCCAAATGGACAGTAAGAACAGTAGGCTGAAGGGCTGGCATACAAGGCGAAGGAGGAAATGGTTTGGAGAAACCAGTGGGTCCTCAAGAGAATAATCAGAAAACCATATGGTTTTTACATCACATAGCACATCTGCCCTAATCTGCACCTGTTTTTCTTTATTTATTCATTTACTTATCTACTCATTTATGGTTTATTTATTTTATTCAGGATTAAATGCCAGTCACCCTCCTCCAGACTGAAGCTTGCCCACAGTATTGGAATGACATCTTCCTCCTGTCTCCAGAAGAACCTACTGCCATACCTAACCCACATGTATACATATTATTTATTCCCCCAAACTTCTTCTATGGCGATTGCGGTCCTGTATGAGAAACTGAATATGTAACTTATAAATCAGGAGCAGTTAAAGCACAAATTCAATGTAAAGCCAAACAGGGGAGTTAGGAATGTGAGCACACAGACTGTATCTGTGGAAATGGACTGCGACCCACTCCTTCCTCCTCTCCTCAAGGGCACACAGACAGACTCATCTAAGGAAAGAACTCAAATTTCATTTCTTGATTAAAATTAAGTCTCAGCCTTTTTCAATCTATGTAGTATACTACTTTCCTCATGTTCTTTAATACAGAGATGCTAATTTCAGAATTCTCTGGCAAAACAAATGCAAATTGGGTATTTTGCATTATGGGTAAAGCAGATCTGTTGCCATGGTGAATATTTTCATCACCTTCAGAGAATAGTATGTATCGCTCCATTTTAAGAAATCTGCCTTTGCCTCCTTGCTCAAAAAAACCTCAGGCTCTCTTTTCTTCCTTTAATTAACATGAAAGAGGAAAAAGTGAGTACTTGGCGAAAACAACAACAACAACAAACTCCGCTGAAGTGTCTTAGAGAGATCACAGAAAATAAAAAAGCAAAGAGATTATAGCAAAACAAGCAAATAAACTGATCTTACGAAAAACCGTCAAATTAATTAGGAAAAGGTTACCCCCCCAAAAAAAATTCCTGTTGTAAGTATATTTAACTTGACTGCCTTAATCTTGGCATGATTTCCTTTCTAATATCCTAAAATGAATTCAAATTTCCCTAGCAACAACCATCACCAGGGACCACTCTATCCTTACTTTTGATATTTCCATAAATGCATTTATTTTCCTCATGGGCAAGCTAAAAATATTATTTTTCCCCTATATTTGGTTTTTGGCCTTATATCTAAAATATAAATGCATATAGCTATCAAATAAAGACAGTTTATATAATTCTCTAATGATTTTAAGAAACTAAATATGAAGTGAGACTTTTACTTAACTTGTTGCCAACAGGAATATTATGTGACACAAATATTTTAGATAAAATCTCATGACAGCAATTCCAAAGGCACTTCCCCCTGAGGAAGCTGTTCTGATGGCAAGCCACACCCATGCTATTTTAAACAGTAGATGTTCTGAAACCAAATATAGTGGAAGGTGACTGGAATTAAAGCTCTGGGTTCTGGACCTGTGCTAACCAGTGTGGCAGCCACACCTGACTACTGAGCATATGAAATGTGGCTAGTGCAAACTGAGATGTGCTGCAGGTAAAATACAGACCAGATTTTGAAGACTTAGGATGGAAAAAAAAGTTATTGATGTTCAGTTTGACCACATATAGAATTAATATTTTGTATATACTGGGTTAAACAAAATTATATTTAAATTAATTTCAACCTTTTCCTTTTCACTTTTAAATGTGATTACCAGAACATTTTAAATGACATATGTGGCTTGCATTATGTTTCTACTAGGACGGCACTGTCTGGACCAACGCCATAATTTATTGGACTTAGGCCTTGGCTTTATGACTTGATTCCTGATTTAAAAAAAAAAAAACAAACAGTGTCCCTTCTACTCATAGGCTGTCAGGAGACTGGATTCAAATGAGATGCGTGTGAAATTGTCTTTAAAAACACAGTAAGATACTCTTCTAGCCCCGAGTCACCAGTTCCTTCTATAAGTCTCAGATTTCACGTTGTACAACCAAGTAGGTCAAAGAGTCTTCTCAATTCTTACTGTAGAACTAACCAGGGCACAAAACACTTGAAAGTTTTTGTTTGGTTCATTAAAGAAAAGCCCCCTGGGAATCGCCTGGTATTCAAGAGTTCAAAGCACTCTTCACTGGGGAGTCTGAGAGACTGAGGAGGGTCAACTCGAGTCACTCTAACAATTCAGCAAAGACGTGGCGCAGCACATCTGATCTCACGGCATCTGCATACTCCTTGAGATTCCTTGAGAGCATTTTTATCTGTGTTTCTTGCTTTGGAGAAACCTATAAAACTCACATAAAACATACAGTGACACTATGGGAAGTGAAAAGGGAACCGTGATGAGTTCTGTTGCCTCTTCTCGAAATCTAAACACAGTTTTATTGATATTTTTTAGAAATAAATGAAACAAAGTTATTCCCACTCCAATCTGTAAAGTACTTTGAAAGAATGGAAGTGATTTAATAGTCTCTAAAGAAAGTGCATTGTCTCAGTATGTAAACACGGGTTAATGTGACTATTAATCCTTTTTCTCACCAACTATCAAAGGACAAACTGAACTATGTCCCCGATCTCACACCCACCCTAAAAATAGGCTGTTACTGTCCCTTATCCTACCTTCTCTTGTTCAACAGAGCAGGCAATCATCTTTTCTTCTACCGGAATCCTACCAATTAAAATGAACTGCAAATACTGCTGAGTCAAGCAAAGGCCTTTAAGGCTTAAACTTCAACTGGCTAACTCATTATTAGAAACCAGAAAGGGTGAGTCCATGAGGGGAGGGAAAGCCTACAACCAGTGGAAAAGGACTAAAGAGATAAAATGTCCCTTTAAGTCACCATCTCACCACTCAATGCAGAAACATTTTCAACTTCCTGCCCATTTTCTTCCATGTGGAGACAACAATGAGTTAACAAACTGAACAAATTACAAGGAACACTGATAACAGGCTCCCAAGAGATCACCAAACCAGGAACTACCAGTGTCCTGCATAGATCACTGTGCCAGGGTGAGTGCCCCACCCCCTCACTCTCTGCCATTTGTAATTTCAGCCCCACTGAATAAATTAGGTAGAAGATAAAGGAACCAGAGCTAGAGAAGGTGACTGCTCGTTACTTCCACTTAACATCACACTCTTAACAATCTAATTTCAAAATCAATCTAACAACTATTCTACAACATTACTTTCTTTAGAAATGCAAGGTACTTCCGTGGTAGTCCAGTGGGTAGGACTCTGTGCTCCCCGTCCAGGGGGCCTGGGTTTGATCCCTGGCTGGGGAACTTGATCAGTGTGCATGCCAAAATGAAGAGCTCTGGAGACACCAATGAGACCCAGCAAAGCCAAAATAAATAAATAAATGACTATTTTAATAAATCATTTAAAAAGCAAGGTGGATGAAAGACAGTAAGATAAAGCCATAAGCTCATTTTAGTTGACTTTTAATTATTTTTGAGGCTACCTAATAATTAACTACTTTGTGCTGTGTGCTTAGTCACTCAGTTGTGTCCAACTCTTTGTGACCCCATGGACTTTAGCCCGCCAGGCTCCTCTGTCCATGGGGATTCTCCAGGCAAGAATACTGGAGTGGGTTGCCCTGCCCTCCTCCCGGGAATCCTCCCAACCCAGGGACTAAATTTCAGTCTCTGTCATTGCAGGCAGATTCTTTACCATCTGAGCCACCAGGGAAGCCTGTTAATTACTTTAATAATTATTAAATTAAAGTTCATATCCATTACTTGCTGGCCACCAAATGAAGCAGGGTAAAGGAATACTTAGGGAGTTCAGGAAGGTCTGTACACACTGCTAGATTCAAAATGGATAGCCAATAAGGACCCACTGTACAGCAGATGGAACTCTACTCAAAGCTCCATGCCAGCCTGGATGGGAGGGGGTTTGGGGGAGAATGGATACATGTACATGTATGGCTGAGCCCCTTCGCTGTTCACCTGAAACTACCACAAGGCTGCTAACTGACTACACCTCAACACAATATAAAAAGTTTGAAAAAAAAACAAAAGCTCTCAGTCTCAACTCTTACCTCTACTTAATTACTTACATTTGAATATGATAGAGGAAAGGAGGAACTGAATGGAGGAGAACAGGCTGCAAACAGAGGATTATGATGAGACTGGAGGAGTAATACAAATGCACCCCAACACTGCCCACATGGCAGAACTGACACACAAAGCAAGCCTGTGCAAGACACTGGGCCCAGCCCTGCTCACCTCTTCAAATGATATACCTATTCTTGATCTTCAAATGCTTTGCCCCTGCTCCAGGTCTCTTCTGAAGCCAATATGCAGAAATTCCTGCCTGGTCCATCTTTCCCCATTTATTCACTCAATGAGAAACCACTTAGAAAGCTATTTCAACCATCTTAAGAGATGGCAGTACTCTCTGAACTACGAGTGGTGGCTGGAAGGATACAAGTGACCTAGAAATATGGGTGTAAGTTGGGGAGAGAATAGGAAAAGTCAAGTAAGGGCCTAGATTTCTGCCTGGGGAGTCTGATGGCTGAAAATGCCATTTAATGTGCGAGAGAACAGTGGTGTGGAGACAGGTTCGACTGATTGGTGGTGCTCGTGCAAAGTGTAAGCAGCGCTGTTGAGTGAGTGGTTTGACATTATGGGCAAAGCTTCGGGTGAGTGAGACCAGAGACCAACTGGAGGTTGTAGGGACAGAAATGGTCACCGAAGCCAGAAACGGATCTTTAGGCAGAGGGAGGAGAGTGGATCCACTAAAGACGATGAGGGATGACTCAAGGGGAAAAGAGCTTAGTCAACAGAGCCATTCTCGCTTTAAGAGGGTGACAGTGTGACATGTCCACTGTGCGATGCAGCCACGGCAGCCGCTGCAGTTTCACAGGAGGAGGGGGTCTGAAAATGAGCTTCTATGGGAATGAACATGAAGGAAGTCACTGGAGTCAGCAAATGCAGCAAACTCCTTCAAGAGATCTGGTGGAGAAAAGAGAGGGGAGTGCTTAAGGAGGGATGTAACGGATATAAGGGTTGAGGGCATGTCAGGAAGGATATTCAAGCTTCCTTAAAGTTGATGGGAATCCCTACATAAGAGACAAATGAGATGGGAAGCCAAAGGGTTCAGAGTCCTGAAGTGAGTATAAAGAGAAATACACTGTTCCAAGGAAGAATGATCATGTGAACAAGGTTCCAAGTGGGGGTGGTTGGAAGTGAGAGTTCTAAACAAACAAAAGACACCTACTGTATAGAACAAGGAACCATATTCAGTACCCTGTAATAACCTAGAATGGAAAAGAACATGAAAAAGTGCATGTGTGTGTGTATAAACACACACTTTGTTAAACATACTTACAAGTTAGAGCTCTTATCTGCGGGTTTCTACATTCTCCCATGGAGTCTGCTACTGTCCCCTGAAATTAAGGGCACATGTGCAACATGCACTGTTTTTTTGTTGTTGTTTTTACTTTTTTATGTTTGTCTTTTGGTGGCATGTGGGATCTTAAAAGGGCTTCCCAGGTAATTCAGTGGAAAAGAATCTGCCTGCCAATGCAGGAGACGCCGGTTTGATCCCTGGGTTGGGAAGATCCCCTGAAGGAAGAAATGGCAACCCACTCCTGTATTCTTGCCTGGAGAATGCCCATGAACAGAGGAGCCTGGCAGGCTCCAGTCCATGAGGTCACAAAGCGTCGGACAAGACTGAGCATGCACACACACATATGGGATGTTAGCTCCCAAACCAGGGATCAAACCCTTGCTACTCGGCAACAGAAGCATGGAGTCTTAACCACTGGACCGCCAGCGAAGTCCTAGCAACACACACCATCAAATCAACGGCAAGTGAAAAGTACACCTCTAAGTACATTGTCTACTTACCTGATGTCCACTCCTCAACGTACTATAATCTAGCCTTACTTCTCAGTATAGGAACTGTCCTCTCTCTGGAATCCATAACTTCCCAAATGTTCTCAATTTCCTAATGTAAGACCCACTGGTCTCACTTCTTCATCACTTTCTGGGACCCCCTCATCCTCTAGTTCTCTGACATTCCCATCACTCCTTACCGTCCCCAGCTCCTCACTTCCCGCCATCTAGTAAGATGCTGATGTTTCACAGCTTCACGTTTCACCTTCTCTTTGAGTCCTACCTGCTTTTCCTGGTTAACCTGACATAGATGCCAAACTATCAGTAGTGATTCTCAATTCTGTACCACCCATCTCCGCCTCTCTCCTGAGATCCAGTCCTTTGTTGGAGTCTTCCCACTCGATTTCTTTCACCTCCATTCCCCTCAGGCATCCACCGCAAATACTACTGGTCCAAAGCTCAGTTATCTAAGATTTGCCTCTTTTTTTCTTGATTCCCTGTAGATTAGTGACATCACCACTCACTCAAGCCAGAAGCTTTACTCCTTCCCTCCAGCTTTTTCTTGCCCACTCATTCAACCAGATACTGCTTGGGCTCCACTGCACCTCCCTCAGAACAACTTTTCAGATGAAAGAGGGGGCCCAGCATCATCACTCTTGCTGTATTTCCAGGGACTGCACATGTCCAGGCATCCTAGATGGTATCCTGCCTTGGAGCTGTGGTTCTCCCTGCCTCCAGATCTACCGTGGAGCTCTACACTCTTCAAGAGAATCACTCTCGGTGTACAGGCTGTCTTCTTTAACACCTCCACGAGCTTCTTAGTGCCACCCCTGGGCTGCAGGGGGCAAGACAACAGTTTACTTGACAGACAGCGATCCTCCTCTAAGCTCTCCACACAGTCTCCAGGCCTTTGCCCAAAGTGCAGTCATCAATGACATCACGTGGAACCTGTTAACATGCAAAACCTTAAGCTCCACCCAACACATCCCTCTGACTCAGCTCAACATCAAAAGAAGAGCTAATTAGATACATTATATGCCCTGAACGTCTCAGCTCTCAGGGCAAGTTGAGTTTCCTTCCAGATCTCTATCTGCCGGGAATGCACCATCAAATCTTGTGCATCTTGCAAAATCCTGTACAATTGTCAGGATATCCGGCACAACCACCGTATGCAGCAGGCCATAAATATTTGAATGACTGGACCATTCAATCAGTTAACTAATGCTAAGTTCAGCTGAGGACCTGCAGAGTCTCAGGTACTCAAGCGCATGCAAAGTGGAAGGCTGAATGTTGAAGGCAGTTGGAAACAGTGGCCCAGAAATCAAAGGAGAGGTGAGCCAACAACATTTTAAAGTCCCTAGTGACTATTTTTTGAGAATGCAGTGATGGATAGATGAAGTCATCCAGGTTTCAGATGGAGACTGAGAAGGTGGCTATGGATCAAATCATGGGGGAGGCTGATATTTAAGGGACATAGCGAAGAAGGCAGAGAAGGGCAGGAGAACACAATGGGAAGGAAGGAGCCAAAACAGATGTCATGGAGGTCCAAAGAAATGGATGGATTTGGCACGTGATTATTGATACCTTTGACAAATGACTCCCCTGGTGGCTCAGATGGTAAAGCGTCTGTCTACAGTGTGGGAGACCTGGGTTCGATCCCTGGGTTGGAAAGCTTCCCTGGAGAAGGAAACGGCAACCCACTCCAGTACTCTGCCTAGAAAATCCCGTGGACGGAGGAGCTTGGTGCAGGGGGTTGCAAAGACTCAGGCACGACTGAGCAACCTCACTTTCTTTCAGGGCTTCCCTGGTGGCGCAGAGGTTAAAGCGTCTGCCTGCAATGTGGGAGACCTGGGTTCGATCCCTGGGTTGGGAAGATCCCCTGGAGAAGGAAATGGCAACCCACTCCAGTATTCTTGCCTGGAGAACCCGTTGGACGGAGGAGCTTGGTGGGCTACAGTCCACGGGTTGCAAAGAGTAGGACACGACTGAGCGACTTCACTTCACTTGACAATTGAAGTAGGGGGGTGAAACCAGGAGAGAATGAGAGATGTAACTGATGACAGCTGTATCATATCCTTAAGCCTAGTGGCAAAGAGGCTGAAAACATCTGGTCGTTCAACATTTGCTGTACACTTGCTATCTGCTAGGCACCACAAGCTAACACTGGGACTGTAACAGTGAATAGCAACACAGATAAGGCCCAAGACCCAGTGCAGTAAGATATATTGGGTAATTTTATGGAAACTCCACAACAGATAGGGTAAGGAGCCAATGCTGGGTGGCTTGCCTTGGAGGAAAAGCAACTTTTGCCCAGGTATAATGGGGACTTTTGGTGGTGGTATAAATACAGGAATGTACTTAAGAGACAAGCATATGGAGGGGATAAAGTTCACATCTAATAATCTTCTTCTTTTTTTTTTTAAAGTAAAGGAAAATACTTCTGGTAAAGCAAAGCAATAAGTATTCTTGACACATAAACCAACTGAGGCTCACAGAGAACAGGGTCCTACTGTCACTGAATGGCTAACAAGTAGTCTGGAGACCAGACTCATTGGCCAGTGCTTTACTCTCACTCAGACTGATACTGTGAAAAGCAGCAGCACCTCAAATTTTTAACACTGCCATCCCTAGAAGACAACAATGCTGCTGGGTCATGCGCCATATAAGCTTGCAACACCAGTCCAAGCCCTGGATCATGTCAGAAAATATTCGACTAAGATTATAAAATTATTATAAAAGGCTACTAATAAAAGGCTTCAGTACCTGGCATGTGGTCAGACCAACAGCAAGTTCTTAATAAATGACAGATAACCAGTGACATTAATTTAGGGTGTTGATCAGAGGTAATCAAAGAGGAAAGTGATAGCACAGTGATAAAAGCAGGGATTCAGGAGGAAATTTATGATCTTGGCAAGTAAAGCTATACAACCACATTGTGCCTCAGTTTCTCCATTTGTGCAGCTGGGATCATTACAATACATATCCTCCAGGGCTGCAAGGTACATTAAATAAGTGTATGTAAAGCCCTTACAACAGTGCCTGGCATTTAATAACTGCAAAATCAAGCCTTACTTTTACTATCACTGCTACTACTCTATTACTACTGCAACTACTAGTGGTACGGCTTGCTACTCGGAAGGCAATGAAAAGTGTTCCACCAGGAACCAGAGTACACCACAAAACTCTGCAACCCACACAGACAACGCTAGAGGAAGATCTACTTATGGCTCATTTTTAATGACAGCCTCCACCTTATGTTGCCAACTGTAAAACAGATTCCAATTGTGTTACCACTCTAACAGTTCACGGCAATAAATTTCTCAAGTGTCAAGAAGTATCTGAAGAAATACTCAAAGCCATATATCAATTACAGCTTTTGAGTTGTTGCTTAAGCAGGAAAACTGAAGTAAAACTAGTTTAGTTGAAGACAACAGTCCTTTAAAGAGATGTACACCGTACCATAGTGTGCCATTTACAAGCAGCAGGACTCTATACCTATCAAAATATCCTGGGTTTAGATTGGGCCTACCAAAGTGAGGCATTCAGAAAAAATGAAATTATCCTGATATGGGGGTTGGGGGGAGGGGAGGGAGAATCCTCTATAAAGTTTATATTCCTCCACTTCTCTGCTTTAGATGTAGCCTAAAACATTTTTCTCCTTTTTTTTCCACAGAGATCACAATGTTCTCAACTTCTTCAGTTTAGTCCTAGACCAAAACAAGGTGAAAACCTATCACCTAAAATGGTTACTGATCTTCATCTTTTCCGGAAGCTTTACTTTGGCTATTTCAGCCATGTCGAAATGACAAGCATTTAAAAAGTGTAGGTAATGCTATAAAGACGCAGATCGAAAATTAGACTTGTTAATAGAATGTTGATCCCATGAGTAATGCTCACAGCTGTGGCATCCAACAATGGAATTAACGTTTCAACAGGAAGCAGAGAGCCATCCCAACACAACGGGCCATTCCATCCAGCTTCAGAATGCTTAAAATTATCCTTCCGGGGCTACACAAAGTGTGCGTTCTAGGGTCCCACCGATGGATGTTTTGTTGTGGGTGGTTTACTGCAATCTTTTGGTTCAACAATGCGACAAGTGCTTACTTTGAAATAAGGAGATCAGTCGGCTAAAGCCCGGACATGGAAACAAATCCGTTTTTTAAAACTATCAAATGAGCACGTCTTTTGTCCACATTATTTTAAAAGCCTTTTCCCCCTCCCTTGACAAAGGCTCAGTCGAACATGTACTTGGCGGATCCTTTCGGAATTACCCCGTACAAGTCAGCCTATCTTATCATCAATATGAATCAAAACATTATAAACTCAAGGTTACTAATTTCTCCTTTGCACTCGGACGGCGACTGCCGAAATCAATACTGCATTTTTTTTTTCTGGAACCTACTTCCGATTTTCCACGGTTTACTTCTCCGAGTTACCGTCTAGCTGTACAACTCGAGCTCGCCTTTTCCCAGAGACTGAGAATGCTCAGCCTACAGATCGCTCTGCGCTTCTTTCCTGGAGGTAGCCTGGACGATCAGAGGCGCTGAGCAGCTCTGTGTAACATTTAATCATGGCGTTTGTAACTCGGTCTCCTGGCTTGGGCAGCTCGACACCTGAAAATCCGCTGATGCCCAAGGCTTTTGAAATCGGGTGACCCTGGACGGACACGGCACAGCAGCCCGCAAGGGAAAGGGCGAGAGCAAATAAAGCAAAGCCTGCACCGGCAGCAAAGAATAGCCCGGGAGCAGCGCCAGGCGCACCCAGTACGCCGCGCCCACCCGCCCGCGCCAGGGGCGCCCTTCCACCGCCGCCACCCCCTCCTCCCGAGGC
>SJXQ01006411.1:246007-285415 GCA_006408695.1 Aepyceros melampus
CCCTCCACCAGGCACCCCACGTCCCCGCCTGGCTCCCCTCCCAGCGACCCCCACCTACGAGGCTCGCGCGTCGGGTCCTGCAAAACCACCCCGGCGCAATTGGGCGCGCACCGCCACCGCCGGCCGCAGCGCCCCCAAATCGCCCCCTCCCCCTCGCCTCATTGTTCCCGGGTGGCCGCGGGCAGCGAGCGCCCGAGGGCTGGCCAGGCGAGGAGGACCCGAGGGGCAGAACCGCCCCTCCGACTCACCCGCCACTCCGCACAGGAGCACGAAGCGCAGCAGAAGCGCCATGGTGGCGGCCCGGCCTTGGGAGACGACGGCAGGTAGGCGGCTCTCACCCATGGGTCTCAGTCTCCCGTCTCCTCGCGCGCTCCCGACTGGCTGGCGGCGGCCGCACCTCGCAGCCCGGTCCCACCCCGCCCTCGCTCGGCAGGTGAAATACGTCACTTCCGGTAGTAGCGAAGCCCTGGCGGCCCGCGCCATCCCCGTCGGGTGCGTGGGGTTGCTATGGCAACGCGGAGCCCCGGGAACCCTCCTGGGAAAGCACTCCTGCCCCCGGGAGCTCGGGAGTTGAGGTGCTCCAGCAGCCACTCGCCCCAAGCCGGAGCCTGGATCCACGTCTCCACGCCTTCAGTTAAATCGGATTGGTGCACGTGGGTCGGACCAGCTCTTCTCCCCAGACGATTTAAACTGCTGTCGCACCCTTGCTTAAAGGCAAGGCACGAGACAACCCTCGCCTACCTGACTCCAGACGCAAAAGGGCTGCTAAAGCAGATGGCCCAGCCTGCATTTACCCCACCCTCGGGGGAGAAGGGGTAGGAGCCTCCAGCCACGCCTCCTGCCTCTGGGAATTTGCTGCTGGGGCGGGCTCTCCCACCTAAGGATCCCGGAGTGGGCTTGTGTGCTTAGCGTCCTGAGGTTCATGGGGTTGCAAAGAGTCGGACACGACTGAGCGACTGAACTGAACTCAACTGTCCGACTCTTTGCGACCCTGTGGACTGTAGCCCGCCAGGCTCCTCTGTCATGGGATTCTCCAGGCAAGAATTCTGGAGTGGGTTACCATGCCCACCCCCAGCGGATCTTCCCAACCCAGGGATCGAACCCGCCTCTCATGTTTCCTGCATTGGCAGGTGGGTTCTTTACCAGTAGTGAAGTGAAGTCGCTCAGTTGTGTCCAACTCTTTGCGACCCTATGGACTGTAGCCCACCAGGCTCCTCCATCCATGTGATTTTCCAGGCAAGAATACTAGACTGGGTTGCCATTTCCTTCTCCAGGGGATCTTCCCGACACAGGGATCGAACCCCTGTCTCCCGCACCGCGGGCAGATTCTTTACAGTCTGAGCCACCAGGGAAGCTTTACCACTAGCGCCACCTCGAAGGAGGAAGCCAACTGGGGAGCCCGTGGGCGTTTGCTCCCATAAGGTAGGGTCCTCTGGGCTGTTGTATTAGAAGGCTAGAGGCTTTTCCGAGTCTTCAATAATGACGGAGCTAATTTGGGAAATACCCAGGTTGGGTTTCCTCCCTTTTATTTGAAGGTTATTCCAGCCCTGAGATTGGCCAAGGATCAATGAGTTTGAAAAGTGGGGATAAGTAGGGACGGCTAAAGGCTTGAGGGTGGGGAAGAGGGCGGTGACTGGGAGACCTGGGAATGAGATCTTGAATCTCCAGACTCTCCCTGTCAGCCCTGCGATGTCGCTTCTGCCTCCAGGGGCTGGCCATACTTGTTCTGTCATTTTGCTACTTCTCCTTGGTTGGTCTTTGCAGATAATGTTTATTTATAACTGAAAGTGAAAATGTTAGTCACTCAGTCGTGTCTGACTGTGTGATCCCGCAGACTGTAGCCACCGTGGCTTCTCGGTCGGTGGAATTCTCCAGGAAAGTATATTGGAGTGGATTGCTATTCTCTTCTCCAGGGGATCTTCCCAACCCAGGGATCGAACCTGGGTCTTCTGCACTGCAGGCAGAGTTTTACTGTCTCTGACAGTAAACTACTAAGAGACTTTGGTGTTCCCAGGAGTTCCTTATCAGGAGTGAATGAGAGGAGAAAGCAGTGGGTGAGTTCTTGGGCTCCGGAATGGAGCGATAACTGGGCAAGTAACTTAGAAATAGCACCTACCTCATGGGGTTTTTCCTGGTGGCTGGGTTGGTAAAGAATCTGCCTGCAATGCGGGAGACCCAGGTTCACTCCCTGAATCTGGAAGATTCCCCTGGAGAAGGGAATGGCAACCCACTCCAGTGTTCTTGCCTGGAGATTTCCATGGACAGAGGAGCATGGTGGGCTACAGTCCTGCTGCTGCTACTGCTGCTAAGTCGCTTCAGTCGTGTCCAACTCTGTGCGACTCCGTAGACGGCAGCCCACCAGGCTCCGCCGTCCCTGGGATTCTCCAGGCAAGAACACTGGAGTGGGCCACCATTTCCTTCTCCAATGCATGAAAGTGAAAAGTGAAAGTGAAGTCGCTCAGTCTTGTCCGACCCTTCGTGACCCCATGGACTGCAGCCTACCAGGCTCCTCCACCCATGGGATTTTCCAGGCAAGAGTACTGGAGTGGGGTGCCATTCCCTTTTCCGTCCATGGGGTCATAAAGAGTCAGATGCCACAGAGTGACTAACACTTTCACAGGTAGCTATGTAAATTAAATGAGATAATTCACGAAAGAATGCTTGGCACGTTGCCTAACAGTAAGTGCTCGTCAAAGTGGAAGCTAATAAGAAGTGATGGGAAAGTCTTGTTATTTATCGAACCAGCAAAGAAAGTGAAACAGTTATCAGGAAGGCCAAACTTGCGCCCCTGCAATTTAGCTGGGTGGTTTGCAACCTTGGCTGCACATTAAAATTATTGGAGAACTTTTATAAAATACAAATACCTGAAGACCAAGTCTGGCAATTCTGGTTTACCTTGTCTCCAGTGGAATCTTGGCTGATTTAGGAAGAGTCCAGAGTAATTGCTAAGGACTTCCTGTTAGTTGAGGGAACAAGAATTCTACTGGATATAACTGAAGGTGATGGTGATGGGTTAGTCTCTAAGTGGTTTCCCACTCTTGCGACCTCGTGGACTGTAGCTTGCCAGCCCCTCTGTCCATGGCATTTCCCAGGCAAGAAGACTGGGGTGGGTCGCCGTTTCCTTCTCCAGGGGATCGTCCTGACCCAGGGATTGAACCCTTGTCTCCTACATCTCAGGATTCTTTACCACTGACCTACCAGGGAAGCCCATAATTGAAGGTACTGTATAAAATGTTTGGAAGTTGAATTTTTATGCACCAAATTATGCTTTAGCATGCACCCTGGTAGCACAGAAGGTAAAGAATCTGCCTGTAATATGGGAGGCCCCAGTTCCATCCCCGGGTTGGCTAGATCTGCTGGAGAAGGAAACAGCAACCCACACCAGCAATTGGCACTTCACTTCACATTATACTTTATGAAATGAGAAAAAATTGTGACCTGTTAATCCCTCAGTCATGTCTGACTTTTTGCAACCCCATGGACTATAGACCGCCAGTCTCTTCTGTCCATGGGATTCTCCAGGCAAGAATTCTGTGGTGGGTTGCAATGCGCTCCCCCAGGGGATCTTCCTGACCCAGGGTTCAAACCCACTTCTCTTATGTCTCCTGCATTGGCAGACAGGTTCTTTACTACTATCACCACCTGGATGGAGGAAGCCAACTTGGCAGCCCCAGGGATGGAAGCTGGGTCTCCCACATTGCAGGCAGATTCGTTACCATTTGAGCCACCAGGGACGTATTAAAGTTTCAGACTGTTTATGAGGACTCTTCTAGTGAATCACTTCCAAGCAGCACACATTTGTTATAAAGTTTTTGCTAATATCTTGAGTGTTTCCTTCTGTAGAAATCAAACACACCCTCCGGGGTCATCTCAGTCACTTACTAAAGGAAATCTTTAGAAATTACCCCAAATTATTTTTATCTTAATCTCTTTTATTCTGATACTTTGTCTTACAATTCTTGCTTTTTGCCTCCTTCTGTGGTAAGCATTTTCATTCCTATCAATCACTTCTCTTTCCCAAATATTTCTAGAAGGCCAAATTACTCATCTTTTTTACTCTGGAGAGCATAGCCCACAGTAGGTTCCCTGGATTTGTTGAATTGATTCATATGTTAATTAGTATATTGACTATATTAATAGAGTATGTAAATATCCATACAGTAACTCATAAATCATTACGGCTTAATATAGCTTTTAGAATGTACTTCTGAAAGGTAAATTTCACTAAATTAATGTTTTCTTCTTTAGATTACTGAACATAGATTTTTCCAAATGAATCATCTCTAAAGGGCTTACCAGGTAGCACTGGTAAAGAGGGCTTCCCATGGGGCATTCATGGTAAAGAACCCACCTTCTAATGCAGGAGATGTAAGAGAGAGATGAGGATTAGATCCCTGAGTCAGGAAGATCCCCTGGATTGGGGAATGGCTTCCCAGTCCAGTATTCTTGCCTGGAAAATTCCGTGGACAGAGGAGCCTGGCAAACTACAGTCCATGGGGCCACAAAGAATCAGACACAACTGAGCATACCCACTTGAGTATATCTAAGAATTAAATAACTTTAAAATGAGCTGGTTATCCTATTTAGTGAAGTATTTTTGTTTTAGAAATTACATTAAAACTGGGGAAAAAGGGAAAAAAATTATTTGAAATCCTCTTTAGACTTTGGTTTACTAGTGCATTATTTCATATAAACAGTAGCTGAAATTATGCAATAATCTGAAATTTATTAGATAACCTGACACCTTAAAAACCTTTGTTGTTACTGTCTGCTTGGAAATTATGTTCCTAGAATGGGCAGTGAGATAATCTCATTAGTTCTGGAACGTGCAAATTATGGATTGTTTGGTATCTGCAAACCAAGCTTACAGATAATTCACAGCTGTTAAATGAATTGCCCTTTCTTAGTAAGGGACCTAGCACTCACAGACAAGTGTTGGTTGGAAAGGAAAGGCTGCTTTATTCGGGAGACTAGCAACCTGGGGAGAAGGCAGACTTGTATCCAACTCCCAAGATTCTGCTCAACCAAGAAAACTTTTAAAGTGAGAAAAAGGAAGCTAACTGTAGTTAGTCATTTGGGGAGGAGATGAGTCTTTGTTGGGCTTCCCTGGGGCTCAGACAGTAAAGAATCAGCCTGCAGTGCAGGAGACCCAGATTTGATCCCTGGACCGGGAAGATCCCTGGAGAAGGAAACGGCAACCCACTGCAGTATTCTAGCTTGGAGACTTGCATGGACAGTGGAGCCTGGTGGGCTACAGTCCTTGGGGTTGAAAAGAGTTGGGCACAACTTAGTGACTTAACAACAGTAACAGGCTGATAATCTAGAAATCTTGTTCTCAGACTCGTTACCATCCTCCACCTGCATGGACGCCTTATCCTGAAGAAGAACTCAAAGATATTGTTATATATATCCTTTGAGGAGGCCCCAGGACCCTGCCCCGTGGCTGCACTATTGTTTCATATATATATTTCTCCCAGCAGTCTTGATTCCAGCATATGCTTCATCCAGCCTGGCATTTTGCATGATGTGTATAAGTTAAATTAGCAGGGTGACAATATATACAGCCTTGACATATTCCTTTCCCAATTTGAAACCAGTCTGTTGTTCCATTAGTTCTAACTGTTGCTTCTTGACCTGCATACAGATTTCTCAGGAGGCAGGTTAGGTGGTGTGGTACACCCATCTCTTTAAGAATTTTCCACAGTTTATTGTGACCCACACAGTCAAAAGCTTTGGCATAGTCACTAAAGCAGAAATAGATGTTTTTCTGGAACTCTCTTGCTTTTTCCATGATCCAGTGGATGTTGGCAATTTGATCTCTGGTTCCTCTGCCTTTTCTAAAACCAGCTTGAACATCTGGAACTTTACAGTTCATGTATTGTTGAAGCCTGGCTTGCAGAACTTTGAGCATTACTTTGCTAATGTGTGAGATGACTGCAATTGTGAGGTAGTTTGAGCATTCTTTGGCATTGCCTTTCTTTGGGATTGCAAGAAAGGCACTGATCTTTTCCAGTCCTGTGGCCACTGCTGACTTTTCCAGATTTGCTGGCATATTGAGTGCAGCACTTTCACAGCATCATCTTTTAGGATTTGAAATAGTTCAACTGGAATTCTGTCACCTCCACTAGCTTTTTCGTGTGATGCTTCCTAAGGCCCACTTGACTTTACATTCCAGGATGTCTAGTTCTAGGTAGGTGATCACACCATAGTCATTATGAAGATCTTTTTTGTATAGTTCTTCTGTGTATTCTTGCCACCTGTTCGTAATATCTTGGGCTTCTGTTAGGTCCATACCATTTCTGTCCTTTATTGTGCCCATCTTTGCATGGAAAGTTCCCTTGGTATCTCTAATTTTCTTGAAGAGATCTCTGGTCTTTCCCATTCTATTGTTTTCCTGTATTTCTTTGCACTGATCTCTGAGGAAGACTTTCTTATCTGTCCTCGCTTCTCTTTGGAACTCTGCATTCAGATGGGAATGTTTTTCCTTTTCTCCTTTGCCTTTAGCTTCTCATCTTTTCTCAGCTATTTCTAAGGCCTCCTCAGACAACCATTTTGCCTTTTTGCATTTCTTTGTCTTGGGGATGGTCTTGATCACTGTCTCTTGTACAATGTCATGAACGGAACCTCCGTCTATAGTTCTTCAGGCAGTCTGTTTATCAGATCTAATCTCTTGAATCTGTTACTTCCACTGTAGAATCATAAAGGATTTGATTTAGGTCATACTTGAATGATCTAGTGGTTTTCTCTACTTTCTTCAATTTAAGTCTGAATTTGGCAATAAGGAGTTCACGATCTGAGCCACAGTCAGCTCCTAGTCTTTTTTTTTGCTGCCTATATAGAGCTTCTCCATCTTTGGCTGCAAAGAATATAGTCAGTCTGATTTCGAGATTGACCATCTGGTGATGTCCATGTGTAGAGTCTTCTAGTGTGTTTTTGGAAAAGGGTGTTTGCTATGACCAGTGCGTTCCCTTGGCAAAACTCTTTGCCCTCCTTCATTTTGTACTCCAAGGCCAAATTTGCCTGTTACTCCAGGTATCTCTTGGCATCTCTGCCCCTATGGTATCTCTGCCCTTATTCCAGAAAGCAAAGAAGAACTAAAGAACTGCTTCATAACACTGAAAGAGGAGAGTGTATAAGTTGACTTAAAACTCAACTTCAGAAACTAAGATTATGGCATCTGGTTCTATCAATTCATGGCAAATAGATGATGAAACAGTGGAAACAGTGACAGACTTTATTTTGGGGGGGCTCCAAAATCACTGCAGATAGTGACTGCAGACATGAAATTAAAAGATGCTTGCTCCTTGGAAGAAATGCTATGACCAACCTAGACAGCATATTAAAAAGCAGAGGCATTACTTTGCCAGCAAAAGTCTGTCCAGTCAAAGCTGTGGTTTTTCCAGTAGTCATGTATGGATGTGAGAGTTGGACCATGAAGAAAGCTGAGCTCCAAAGCATCTATTGCTGTTGATCTGTGGTGTTGGAGAAGACTCTTGAGAGTCCCTTGCACTGCAAGGAGATCCAATCAGTCCATCCTAAAGGAAATCAGTCCTGAATATTCATTGGAAGGACTGATGCTGAAGCTGAAGCTCCAATACTTTGGCCACCTGATGTGAAGAACTGACTCACCGGAAAAGACCCCGATGCTGGGCAAGATTGAAGGTGGGAGGAGAAGGGACAACAGAGGATGAGATGGTTGGATGGCATCACTGACTCAATGGACATGAGTTTGAGTAAGCTCTGGGAGTTGGTGATGGACAGGGAAGCCTGGCATGCTGCAGTCCATGGGATCACAAAGAGTCGGACACAACTGAGTGACTGTTTGGAGAAGACTCTTGAGAGTCCCTTGCACTGCAAGGAGATCCAATCAGTCCATCCTAAAGGAAATCAGTCCTGAATATTCATTGGAAGGACTGATGCTGAAGCTGAAGCTCCAATACTTTGGCCACCTGATGTGAAGAACTGACTCACCGGAAAAGACCCCGATGCTGGGCAAGATTGAAGGTGGGAGGAGAAGGGACAACAGAGGATGAGATGGTTGGATGGCATCACTGACTCAATGGACATGAGTTTGAGTAAGCTCTGGGAGTTGGTGATGGACAGGGAAGCCTGGCATGCTGCAGTCCATGGGATCACAAAGAGTCGGACACAACTGAGTGACTGAACTGAACTGTTAGATATATATATATATATATTTATATATACACACACATAATTTTATTTACTTATTTTTTTGGCCATGCTGGGTCTTCATTGCAGTGTGAGGGCTACTCATTGCAGTGGCTTCTCTAGTCATGGAGCACAGGCTCCAGGGCATGCAGGCTCAGTAGCTGCAGCTTGAGGGCTTAGTTGCTTAGAGGCATGTGGAATCTTCCCAGACAGCGACTGAACTCATGTCTCCTGCATTGGCAGGCGGATTCTGTACCACTAAGCCACCAGGGAAGCCCTACACTATTGTTTCTTGATTGGTCCTCCTTTGTCTCTGCATTCCCTCACTTTTCTTTCTTTCAGAGATTATTTATTTATTTGGCTGGATCTCAGTTGCAGCACATAGGGTCTTCTAGAGTCAACAGGAAGACTCTTGTGGCATGCAGACTCCTTAGTTATGGATGTGGGTTCAAATTCCCAGACCAGGGATTAGACCCTATGCCCCCTGTTTTAGGAGCTTGGAGTCTTAGCCACTGGACTATCCAGGGAAGTCCCTCCCTCACTTTTCTAATTTGCAACTGTTTGAATCTGCCTTTTGGACTTCAGGGAAGGTCAAGGAAAGTGAATAATGCCTATTTCCAACAAACAGGGAATGGGGACACATTTGTACCCAGGAGGACCAAAAAGTATTTGTACTCAGGAAGACACTACAGGGTTCTGTTTGGTGTCAAAACTATTTGAAGCTTCACTTGGACCACTGCTGGCTTAGAATTCAACTTTCTTGAGTGCATTCAGTCTATAAACTTTCGTCATCAAACTGAAGTGTCTATAATGTTGGTATTGTTAGCTTCTGTCCTTTTACCTTTGTCCCTATGCCTGGAGGCCTTTTCAAAAGTTCCATTTACTATAATTTATTGAGATTTTCTTTGGGGAGGAGTAGAGGCAAATGCATATGTTTAATTCTCCTTTATTCAAAACTCTGCCCTCAGTTGGGGCTAAATGTCTCATGCATATTGAAAATTTTAAGGCCTGAAGAAAATTGACATCTCTACTCTTCTCCAATAATATGAGGATCTTAGACTGGTTTAACTCCTACCAAATCCCTCTTCTAATTTATTGTAATCCATTGTTTTTGTTCTGTCTACCTCATAATTATATATTGCCATTTTTTGTTGTTGTTGTTTTTACATAGCATTGTTTAATTAGATTTGTCTTGTGGAAAGGGAATGTTGCCTGCCATTCCAGTAAACAAAGAATTTTGCCTGCCATTCCAGTTCTACAAGGATCAAGCCATCAACAACTGCAACTACCCTCCTCCTCTACCCCCCACCCTGCCTCCGCCAGTGTATACCTGGAGGGTAGATCAGGATGGAGAAAAACAGGAAGCATTCTGTGCTTTGGCTATAGGCCCTGGATAGTAAAGAAGCATTCAGTTCAGTTCAGTCACGCAGTCGTGTCTGACTGTTTGCGACCCCATGAATCGCAGTACGCCAGGCCTCCGTGTCCATCACCAACTCCCAGAGTTCACTCAGACTCACGTCCATTGAGTCCATGATGCCATCCAGCCATCTTATCCTCGGTTGTCCCTTTCTCCTCCTGCCCCCAATCCCTCCCAGCATCACGGTCTTTTCCAATGAGTCAACTCTTCACATAAGGTGGCCAAAGTACTGGAGCTTCAGTTTGAGCATCATTCCTTCCAAAGAAATCCCAGGGTTGATCTCCCTCAGAATGGACTGGTTGGATCTCCTTGCAGTCCAAGGGACTCTCAAGAGTCTTCTCCAACACCACGCTTCAAAAGCATCAATTCTTCTGCACTCAGCCTTCTTCACAGTCCAACTCTCACATCCATACATGACCACAGGAAAAACCATAGCCTTGACTAGACGGACCTTAGTCGGCAAAGTAATGTCTCTGCTTTTGAATATACTATCTAGGTTGGTCATAACTTTTCTTCCAAGGAGTAAGCGCCTTTTAATTTCCTGGCTGCAGTCACCATCTGCAGTGATTTTGGAGCCCGCCCAAACAAAGTCTGACACTGTTTCTACTGTTTCCCCATCTATTTCCCATGAAGTGATGGGGCCAGATGCCATGATCTTCNGGAGTTTACTCAAACATGTCCATTGAGTCAGTGATGTCATCCAACCACCTCATCCTCTGTCTTCCCCTTCTCCTCCTGACTTCAGTCTTTCCCAACATCAGGGTCTTTTCCAATGAGTCACTTCTTCACATCAGGTGGCCAAAGTATTGGAGCTTCAGCTTCAGCATCAGTCCTTCCAATGAATATTCAGGACTGATTTCCTTTAGGATGGACTGATTGGATCTCCTTGCAGTGCAAGGGACTCTCAAGAGTCTTCTC
This sequence comes from Aepyceros melampus, assembly GCA_006408695.1. Classification (NCBI taxonomy): domain Eukaryota; kingdom Metazoa; phylum Chordata; class Mammalia; order Artiodactyla; family Bovidae; genus Aepyceros; species Aepyceros melampus. The sequence continues at coordinate 256,512 of SJXQ01006411.1, forward strand.
CAATACCACAGTTCAAAAGCGTCAATTCTTCAGCACTCAGCTTTCTTTATAGTCCAACTCTTACATCCATACATGACTACTGGAAAAACCATAGCTTTGACTAGATGGACTTTTGTTGGCAAAGTAATGTCTCTGCTTTTTAATATGCTATCTAGATTGGTCATAACTTTTCTTCCAAGGAGTAAGCGTCTTTTAATTTCATGTCTGCAGTCACTATCTGTAGTGATTTTGGAGCCCTCCAAAATAAAGTCTGTCACTGTTTCCACTGTTTCATCATCTATTTGACATGAAGTGATGGGACTGGATGCCATGATCTTAGTTTTCTGAATGTTGAGTTTTAAGCCAACTTTTTCACTCTCCTCTTTTACTTTCATTAAGAGGCTGTTCAGTTCTTCTTTGCTTTCTGCCATAAGGGTGGTGCCGTCTGCATATCTGAGGTTATTATATTTCTCTCACATATAGCAAAGCACTAAAATTACTAACTTGAGATGTCTGTTTTTTTTGTTACTAGTAGTAATATTTTGATGTTTGACCACATGTATTTTTTTTTCTTTTTCAACAGAAAATTGGTATATAATGTATATCCTAGCTTTCCCCTTACTTCCTCGGAGCAGATACCTGTAACTATCTGAGAGACTGCTCCCCAGGCTATAGTCCTCAGTATGGTCCACAAATAAATAAATAAATAAAACCTCACTCACAGCTTTCAGGTTCTGCATTTTTCTTCAGTCAACAATTTTCACATTCTTCCTCATTTTTTCCTGTATGTCAAACTACTTCTTTTCCTTCTTCCAGAAGAATGTCCTTTACAAATTCCTTTACTGAGGAAACTTTGTTTACTGAGAAATGATTTCTGTTTGTCTAAAAATACATCTTTATTTTGCCTTCCTTCTTAAAAAGTAGAGTTCTTGGTATAGAATTTGGGTCTTGTCAGTCTGTTCTGTCAGTGCTTTCAAATTCTGTTCCACTGTATTCTGTCTTCCTTTGCTGCTGGAATGAAGTTAATATAATGATCTTTGTAGTTAATCTGGCTGTTTTTAAGGTCTTCTCTTTAATTTGTTAATTTCATTACAATGTGTCGAGTTCGGAGTTTCTGTTTATTTATCCAGCCAAGGATTTCCTGAACCTGAATTACTGTCATCCTTCAATTCTGGAAAAATCTCAGTATTCAAAATTTTGTTGCGTATTCTTTTCCCCATATTCTTTTACCATCCTCTGAGATATCAGTTAGATATATATTACACCTCCTCATTCGAACTTTCATATCTCACTCTCTTTTATTTTTCAAGTATTTGGTATTCTAAGCTAAATCTCAGGTAATTTTTTCAATTTTGTCTTTGAGTTAACAACTTTGCTCTTCAATTGTGTTGAGTCTTCTATTCAGTTCTCTGAATGGATTTTAATTTCAACTACATTTTTCATTTATAGACATTTAATCTTTTTTCCTATTTGTTTGGTTTCTTATCCTTACTCATACTTCCAAATACCTCTCATATTTCCCTAAGTATATTGAATATAGATTAGGTGTACAGTAATTACTTTATTTGAAATCTGTGTGTCTCATCTTTTTCCTTGTTGTTTATGCAGGTTCTTGATTACTTTAGGCTTCTTTTTTCATGTTCTATGATTATTTCTTATCGTTGGCTTCTTATTTGTGGAACTTTGTGTGAATCATCTGAGGGATTTTTAAATACCTTCCTTGAAAGAGAATTTGTATTAGCTTCTTTTGGGATCTTAGGGGCACTATCAATCCAGGAAAATTTTTAAAATAATTTTTTGCAATAGGCTTATCAGAGAGCACAGTTAATGCAAATTAGGGTCAGAAACCAGCATGAGGAAGAGCTTGAACTTATAAATTCTCAATGAGACTCATCACTCGCATCGCTTCAATAGCCCTTTTAGATAAAATAACAATCCTGTGCTCTCTAGATTAGCTATATAGAGAAATCAAACCATGTCTTCCTTTGTTGATTGCCCTCCAGATGTTTTCATTTAGCTGGCTCCTTTTGGTTTGTTGAATCACTTGAAAAACATTATATTCAGTTGTTTTCGTGAGATTCTGTAGTGCCTGGGTAGAATAAATAAATCCTTGTCAATGATTTTCTCAGCAATTTTATTTTAAAATGACTAAGTTAATGCATTTCCAAGGCCTCGTGCTAACTTTCACAGGCCCTGGGTATTTTTGCCTCCATGAGCCCCTCCCACCAATAAAAAATTTTTTTTACATTATCTTTTATGGCTGTGTTGATATAGAGACAAATTTAATCCAGACTAGATCATTTTAAAAGAACTGAAAAGATTTTCACAGGCCCTGGATAAGTTTACTTTGGGCCTTGGTTCTCTCTCCCTCCCTTTCTTCACCCCTAAGCTAAGCTATTCCGAAGATACCAATAATATTAAAGGTTTTCTTTGAAAGGAAAGAAGAGGAGTTAGCTTGCAGACTTCCTTCTCATCTCTGTCTTTATGTTACTTCTTTTGCCCAAAGTCCTATCCTCATCATTTGTTCATCTACAGTTCCTTTTCTTTACTTTTTCTCTTACGCCGCAATAATACATAAGGTATTCATTTTCCCTGTACTAAAGAAAGAGACAGGGGCTTACCAGGAGGCACTAGTGGTAAAGAACCTGCCTGCCAGTGCAGGAGACATAAGATACATGAGTTCAAGCCCTGGGTCGGGACGATCCCCTGGAGAAGGAAATGGCAATCCACTGAGAGAAGACATTTACCTGGGGGGAAAGTTTATTGCCTCCTTTTTTTTTAAAAAAAAAAACAAACAAAACCTCTTCCTTCATCTCCATGTTCTTTTTTTTTTAATGTCTTTTAAATGTGGACTATTTTCTTGGAGTCTTTACTGAAGTTGTTGCTGCAATATTTGATTTTTTTTTTTTTTTTTTTTGACCATGAGGCATGTGGGATCTTAGCTTCCCGACCAGGGATCAAAAACTCACACCTCCTGCATTGGAAAGTGAAGTCTTAACCATTGGACTACCAGAGAAGTCCCCATCTCCATGTTCTATAGTTTATATTTTGGTTTTGAGGTATTTTTGTTTGCTTGAGTGAAAAACAAACAAACAACAGGACTGGCAGAATAAACCAGGAGGTTATATCCTCTTCCAGAGAAGACTATGGCACCCCACTCCAGTACTCTTGCCTGGAAAATCCCATGGGTGGAGGAGCCTGGTAGGCTGCAGTCCATGGGGTCTCTACAAGTCGGATAAGACTGAGCGACTTCACTTTCCCTTTTCACTTTCATGCACTGGAGAAGGAAGTGGCAACCCACTCCAGTGTTCTTGCCTGGAGAATCCCAGGGACGGGGGAGCCTGGTGGGCTGCCGTCTATGGGGTCGCACAGAGTCGGACACGACTGAAGTGGCTTAGTAGTAGTAGTAGTAGTAGTAGTAGTAGTAGTATATCTTCTTCTGGGGATCTTACCCTGCGTTGGGTGGTGACCTTTAAAAAGAAATGTAAACTTTGTGAACTCGGTCGTAACTCTCAGGAATGAATTATGGTGCTGGTGTTTTGAGAAGAGATGACCTCATGTTTGCAGAGTGCTCTGGGCATTTTAGATCAAAGATGCTGAGTTTACCCAGCATTAAACCCATTTAATTTATACTCAGATTATGAATGTGTTATAGAAGTAGTTGGAGCCTCAAATACTTTATACTTTGCTGGCTTCTTTCTGACTGGAGACAGCTTTCTGTCTGATAGGTAATAACAATGCTTTACATTTATAGGCTGTATGGCATCTTTCATCCAAGGAGTTCAAAGAGCTCAGCAATTATGACTCATTGTTTCTTAAAATATCTCACAACGCTTGAGACTGCACTCACTGAAGTAAACTGGTAATAGGTAAAGACACTTGAGTCATGGAGGCATTATAGGGTAAACAAGGCATCCCAGAGATAGAATTCAGAAGTTCCCCTGTCTTGCCTGGTGACTCAGAATCTGCCTGCAACTCAGGAGACCCAGATTCAACCCTTGGGTTGAGAAGATCCCCTGGAGAAGGGAATGGCTACTCCAGTCTTCTCCCCTGCAGTGTTCTTGCCTGGAGAATTCCATGGACAGAGGAGCTTGGCAGGCTACAGTCCATGGGGTCTCAAAGAGTCTGATGCAACTGAGTGACTAACACTTGCACTTTCCCCTCCCTTTGATTAGACCATAATCACACATGGTCGCACACATGCCTTCCCACTAAGGTTAGCTCTTGAAGGGCTTCCATTGTGTTTATGATAATGATAGATACATCTTACCTATGAATGGGATTAGCTATTACCTACCTCTCCAAGCTCATCTCATACTCCCACTTTGCAGAATCTGTTCTCTCTGCCTGGAATACTTGACTTTCTCAAGTAGATATCTCCTAGTCATCCTTCCTGCTTCAGATCAGGTGTCCCTACCTAGGAGACCTGTGGATTAAGTTGAATTTCAGCTTTATAGTTTTTCAAAATACCAGGCACCTCCCCTTCAGTGCACTTGCGGTTTTATGCTTGAACGTGTTATGTGATTGTTTGGTTAATGCCTATTCAACTCTCCTCCTGTAGGCTCCAGGAGGGCAGGAAACATGCCTGGTTTCCTTACTATTGTAGCCCCAGCACCAATTTTAGTGCTTGCTGCTAAATATGGGCTCAACATATATTTGTTTATTGAATTAATTTGAATTTTAGGAATTTGAACAAAATTCTTTGAGAATTTGAGCATAAAGAAAATGGTGGTATTTTAAGTCATTATTCTAATTTATCTGAATAGGAAAATATATAGACTGTTTTAATAACTTAATTCAAACTGAAGCCATTTAAATTCTAATAATACGACCAGAGACAAATCAGGAAAGTGGTGAAAGGGGGGAATGCATGAAAACTGTGATTAAGAGGAGCTATCACAACAACACAACATTTCTCTCTGGTCTTTGGAAATCTGAGATTAGACGAAAAAGCCAGGAGATTGTTTCTGTAGCAGGAGTCCCCACTTGAACCCAAGAACTGGTCTCTTCTCTGTATTTCCTTTTGTCTCTGTGGCCTCCAGTCATCTTGTCATTTTTATTGGATCTGTCAAGAGGGGCTCACTCTAGAGCAAGCCTGAGAGACTAGAAGTGTTCAAGCCATCTGTTCCCTGGCCTTATTGTAGGACTCACATCAGAGCTTGGGGGTTTTTTTGCCAGCAAAAGCTGCAGAGGTACTAACCAGCTGAATGACACAGTGTGGGCAGTAATCTCTCTACATGGTGACCATTTGGTAACATGGAAATACCGAATCGCTACCCTGTGCACCTGAAACTTACTTAGTATTTTAGGTCAATTACACGTGTGTGCTCAGTTGCCCAGTTGCATCGCACTCTTTGCGACCCTGTGGACTGTAACCCAGCAGGCTGCTCTATCCAGGCAATGTACTGGACTGCGCTGCCATGCCCTTCTCCATAGGATCTTCCTGACCCAGGGATCAAACCCACGTCTCTTGCATCTCCTGCACTGGCAGGCAAATTCTCTACCACTGCACCACCTGGGAAGCCCACAGGTCAATTATACTTCATTGAAAAAATTATTTTAGGACTTCCCTGGGGTCCAGTGGTGAAGTGCTACTGCAGGGGACGTGAGTCCCATCTATGTTCTGGGAAGACTCCACACTCCATGGGGCAACTAAGCCCACATGCCGTAACTACTGAGCTCTCACACCCTGGAGCCTGTGCTCTACAGCAAGAGAAGCCACTGCAGTGAGGAGCCTTCATACCACAACTAGAGAAATCACATACACAGCAGTGAAGACCCAGTGAGCCCCAAAAATAAAATAAAAATAAAATTTAGACAATTTATTATATACCTAAAAGGGGCTTCCCTGATAGCTCAGTTGGTAAAGAATCTGCCTGCAGGAGACCCCGTTTAGATTCCTGGGTCAGGGAGATCTGCTGGAGATGGGGTAGGCTACCCACTCTAATGTTCTTGGGCTTCCCTTGTGGCTCAGCTGGTAAAGAATCCACCTGCAATGTGGGAGACCTGGGTTCGATCCCTGGTTGGGAAGATCCCCTGGTGAAGGGAACAGCTATCCACTCCAGTATTCCGGCCTGGAGAATTCCATGGTCCGTATTGTCTCTGGGGTCACAAAGAGTCGGACATGATTGAATGACTTTCACTGTCATATACCTTTAAAAAAATAATCTTCTGAAAGCAGGTGGGGTGGGTGTGTGTGTGTGTGTGTGTGGTGGTGGTGGTAGTGTTTCTATTGCCTTTTGTTTTCAACAAGGCTTGTCATAATCCTGTATTTTCAGAAGAGGCTGTACCAAGGGTAGATCTGAAGAAAGTAGGGAGAAACAAAGGAAGGAAATCATTGAAATTATTGTCATAGTCACAGAAAGGCTGCTGGAGTCTGCACTAAAGCTGTGGTGGTGAGCGAGGTTTGGGCCACATTTCAGGAAAAGGCCTAGCAGGATGTGAGCCTGTGAGGAACGGGAAACCAGACAGCCGTCTCGGGTTTCTAGGTCTGGACAATCAGTGGGTAAAGTGCTATTAACTAAACAGGGAATAGAGGACAGGCAGGTACGGTGCAGTGTAAATGTTAGCTTTTTGGCACCTCGTGGACTTCTAAAGAAAGTGCCAGAAAGAGAGACGACCTGGCTGGAGATCCAGATTTTGGAACCTAGATTACACTCCTTTGAGGAGTTAGTTTCTTTTTTTATAGTGTTTGTAAATCCCATAGCAGCCATGCTCATTTCCCCAGAAAGCCCACAAACACTCATTTAGACTATTGTGTTCCTGATAGAGCAGATGAAATGTCATTCATCAGAATGCTTCTATGGGGACTTGAATTTATAAGGCCAACCCAGGACCCCTGGAGAGCAACATCTCTAGCTCAGATTATAGAATTGGGAGCGAGAATTCTGTTTGTTAGTAGCTCAGCTGTGTCCAGCTCTTTGTGACCCAGTGGAATATAGCTGGCCAGGCTCCTCTATCCATGGAATTCTTCAAGCAGGAATATTGGAGTGGGTGGCTGTTTCCTTCTCCAGGGGATCTTCCTGACCCATGGATCGAACCTGGGTCTCCTGCATTGCAGGTGGATTCTTTATCATCTGAGCCATCAGGGAAGAGAAGACTGCTATACCAAACCTTATTCTCTTCCCCAGGGATAATGGAGCGTACAGTGTTTAAGGGCAAGTCACATTTTTATGATGTAGACTAGTACTGTTTGTAGTTTTAGGGAGAGAGGACTATATTTGCATTTAAAGAAGTGAGGGAGAGAATTGGTAGATCATTCAGGGGGGGATAAGAGATCTAACATGGCTAGATGCTTGTAGGGATGCTGTGGAAAGTTGGAGTGAAAGACCCTGGTTAGAGTTAAGTGCCTAGCAGGAGTGGTGAATCAGGAAAAATAAAAAGCCTGGGACCACAGATCCCAGGCAGCTCTGGAAACTTTGTTGATGAGTTTGGGACAATAACAGTTGCGATGCTGTGATATGCATTTACATGTATATGGGTTTCCCAGGTGGTGCGGAGAAGGCAATGGCTCCCCACTCCAGTACTCTTGCCTGGAAAATCCCATGGATGGAGGAGCCTGGTGGGCTGCAGTCCATGGGGTCGCTAAGAGTTGGACAGGACTGAGCGATTTCACTTTACTTTTCACTTTCATGCATTGGAGAAGGAAATGGCAACCCACTCCAGTATTCTTGCCTGGAGAATCCCAGGGACGGGGTAGCCTGGTGGGCTGCCGTCCATGGGGTCGCACAGAGTCGGACACGACTGAAGCGACTTAGCAGCAGCAGCAGCAGCAGCTAGTGGTAAAGAGCCCGCCTGCCAATGCAGAAAACACAAGAGACCGGGTTTCAGTCCCTGGGTCAGGGAAGATCCCCTGGAGGAGGGCATGGCAACCAAGTCCGGTATTCCTGCCTGGAGAATCCCATGGACAGAAGAGTCTGGAAGGCTACAGTCCATGGGGTCTCAAAGAGTCGGACATAACTGAATTGACTTAGTATATATCATTCAGATGATCAGAATATATAACTCATATAGAGTTGCTCTTTGTCCACAGTATCTGACTTAAACAGCTTCCAAAACTCTTGGAATTTTCCCTAGCAATAAGAGCAATGGGAGAATCTTTTGTTACAGAATTTGATTTCTTGTTCTCAGTTCCTGAAAATGCTTCAAAGGCATAAATGTGGAATGAGTGTCTTGATTTTTATAGCAAGCAACTTTGTGTCACCTTTGGTTTTATGTTAATGAGGTGACTTATGGAAATCCCCTAAAGATGAGGGCTGGTTGCCAGGTGAACTAACCATGAATAGAGGGTTGGAACTTTCAGTCCCATCCCCTGATTTCTGGGGTGAGGAGAAGAGTTGTAGGTAGAATCAGTCACCAATGGCCAGTGATGTAATCATTGCTTATGTGATAAAGTCTCCATAAAAATCCAAAAGAATTCTTGGTGAAACAAAACTCTTTCATGTGCCATTGTGCCAGGCCCCAAACTCTATGGACAGAAGCTCCTTTGTTTAGGACTTCACTCTCTGTATCTCTTCATCTGCCTGTTGACTTGTATCCTTTAATATCCTTTTGTAGTAAACTGATAATCTAGTGGGTTTCCTGAGTTCTGGGAGCCACACTAGCAAACCTAAGGAGGGTGATATGGGAACCTATTGGTGAAAGTACAGGTGACAACATGGGTTTGTGACTGGCATCTGCAGTCTACTCCAGCAAATTAATTAAACCCATCATGGAGGTGGTTATAGCCAGTGAGTAAGATGCACGGGTGATAATAAGAGCTCTCAACTAGCCTCTGAAGGGTGTGTGTGTGTGTGTGTGTGTGCGTGCGCGTGTGTGATGGGGGAAGAAGGGGCACTCCTTGAAGGACTGAGCTCTGAACCTGTGGAATCTGATGCACTGCCCAGGTAAACAGTGTCAGAATTGAGTTGAATCGTAGGACACCCAAATGGTATCAGAGAATTGCCTGGTAGCAGAGACACTAGAGACTTGGGTTCACTCCCTGGGTCAGGAAGATCTTCTGGAGAAGGAAATGACCACCCACTCCAGTATTCTTGCCTGGATAGTCCCATGGACAGAGGAGCCTGACTGGGTACTGTCCATGGGGTTATAAAGAGTTGGACAAGGCTGAGAGGCTGAGCATCCACACACACACACACACACACACACACACACACACACACACAAGCACATTGGAGTTGGGGAACAGAACCTTTACCAGCCACCCGTTCTGCTAATCAGCAGTGAAGAAGAGAAGAAAGGTGATGTGGAGAGGGCCCGGGGCTGTGGGGATGGGCAGGAAAAGCCTGTTCTTTGGATGGATAGGTGACTCCCTATCTAGGACAGCCATTCATAGGTATATTGGATATTTCTAGTTTGGGATTGCTAGTATTGAGAACAAATTATTTCAACTTACAACTCAAGCTCTGAAGACCTAGGAGATGTGTCCTAGGAAGAACTTTACTCTTGTGAAGATGAGCCTGCTGTCAAGGTGACCTCACCTGTCCCTACTTTTATGGGCTTAAAAGTAAGCTAAGCACCCTTGATTCAAAAGATTGAAGAAGTCCTTATTATTTATTTCATGGGCTTCCTGAATGGTTCAGATGGTAAAGAATCTGCCTGTAATGCAGGAGACCCAGGTTCGATCCCTGGGTCAGGAAGATCTCCTGGAGAAGGGAATGGTTCCCACTCCAGTACTCTTGCCTGGAGAATTCGATGAGTAGAGGAGCCTGATGGGCTACAGTCCATGGGGTCGCAAAGACTTGGATACTATCAGGTAACTAACACTTTTTTTTTTTTTTTAAGTATTCTTGTCATCTCTGACAATTGTGATTTCACTTTTTTTCTTTGTTGGCTGCTCTGGGTCTTTGTTGCTGCACATGCACTTTCTCTGGTTGTGGTGTGCAGGCTCCCTATGGTGGAGGCTTCTTTCGTTGTGAAAAGTGGGCTCTCGGGCCTTTGGGCTTCTGTAGTTGCAGCACGTGGGCTCAGCAGTTGTGGCACACGGGCTCCGTTGCTCCAAGGCATGTGGAATCTTCCCACACCAGGGATCAAACCTGTGTCCATTGAGAGCCAGATTCTTATCCACTGTACTGCCAGGAAACCTTATTGTAGGTAAAAATAAACTGGCTGAATTTAGGGTGTTTTTTGCTTGTTTGTTTTCTATTTTCCTGCTGCTGCTCTTGCTAAAGCAAGGAAGGACTATAGGGAGAATCAGTGAAAGAAGATTAATTTTTGTTGTGAGTCAGACAAACAAGAGATGCTGGGTAGGAGCGGGGTGGCAGTTGACCCTTTGTTGAAACATAAAACTGAGAAAAGGACATTTAAAGATATTTAATGTGCACTTATTTCATAGTATTTAGGTAGCTCCAATTTATAGCTTATAGTGTGGTGCTATTTTCGATAGAGATTATGTACACTCTGCTTGACCAAGTAGAAATGGATTTGGCGCGTACATTGGACTCCGTTAACATGATAGGATTTTCCCAAACTGAACTGTAGGTGTGCTAGGTAATACCTTTGTTGAGTTCTTTACTCCATTATTATGTGTTTCCTACTTGCTTGATTAAGAAAATAAATGGATTTCTGGTGAATCTCTCAGTGTATCCCATGTGGCTCTCAATACATAGCTGTTGGTTTCCTGACATTCTTTTTCTTCAGATGCTCTTTCATGCACTAAAATTGCTTAATGGACAGGAGAAGAATCAATGGACAAACATTGGCAACTCACATGGAAACTCAGATGACAACTCCAAGAGGATAATTAGGTTTGGTCTGCAGAACTGCAAAAAACCATCTGCCAGAAGACACGCCTGCAGATTCCAGGGGCCAACTTCTTAGAACGCTACTAAGACTCCTATTAATTTCTTAGGAAGCGTGAGAGCCGAGTAACAGCAGCAAGAAGGAGGAGTCTCAAGTCAAAGAAACAAATAAACCAAAGTAGGCTGTAATCTTCAAAGGAATGAGGGAATAAACACTTAGCCTCCTGGTACCCTAGGTCAGCACCCTTTACACTCCTTTCATTTTTATCCTCAGGCCCCAAAGGATTGCTGAGATTTTTTAAAGTAGTGATGCAATGCACAGAAGCCTAAAATAAGAGGAAGAGTAATGTATTTTCCCATAAGTTACCCTGTGTGGTGTGGAACATGGTGAGGTTGAATAGGAAGCAGGGTCTAATGTAACCACTTCAGGAAGGATGAGGGAGACGCGGATAGGCTTCCTAAGATGAATATAGGACTAGGCCCATTAACAGGCCTTCTGATTTTAGTATTGATTGGCTGGAGTATAGATGACCCAAATGACAGCCATAATGGATTAGCTATATGGGAACCAAAAGGGTAGTGGTTTGACCTAGATTGACCCTGAAGTGCAGATTTCAGTATAGGTTTTTATTCAGTAGGTCACAGGACACACAAGAGGGGAAATGGAGAAGTGAGACAACCATGGGAAAAAGCCGATAGAAGGTATGTTGATGAGAAGATTGGCTCTGTGAATAATGAGTCAATCTTAATGGAAGATCTTAGAAGATACGGAGAGTAGGTCTTGGAGTTGTCCTATGGAGTGAGGAGCCAGGGCGCTTATTCACAAGTTCTCATCTGTCAATGGCTCAAGGCTGTTCCTGGAGACAGTAACTCCCCAACATTGCCCATCTGCCCTTTGGGGGCCTAGCACACCCCATACCTGGAGAAGCCCTTAGGCAGTCAGTCAGCCATTGGTTCTTACCTATAGAAATAGAAAGGGAAAGTGAAAGTTAGTCATGTCCAACTCTTTGCGACGCCCATGGACTATGCAGTCCATGGAGCTCTCCAGGACAGAATACTGGAGTGGGTAGCCTTTCCCTTCTTCAGAGGATCTTCCCAACCCAGGGTTCGAACCCAGGTCTCCCACATTGCACGCAGATTCTTTACCAGCTTAGCCACAAGGGAAGCCCAAGTATATTGGAGTGGGTAGCCTATCCCTTCTCCAGAGGATCTTCCCAACCCAGAAATTGAACTGAGGTCTCCTGTGTTGCTGGAGGATTCTTTACCAACTGAGCTAGGAACTATGGGGACAGTACATGTAGGATATATATAGACCAGGCACCTACAGTATCTGTTACATGACTCTTAAGATTTTTTTGACAATTGTCAATCACTTGGAGAATTTGATTCAAAGTCATAGATCCTTTCACTAGAAAAAAAGTAATCAGTGCATTTTTCAATTTATTGGGATTGTAAAGTTTCACTTCAAGTGCCAAAGAAGCTCTGTCTTTGGGGATCTAGAGAAAAATCTCACCTTGTCTCAGTCTGCTGAAAGGTGAACACAGAGTGACTGGGACCAGCTAAGGAATTATCTATCTTGGAAAGTATTCTGGGAGAAAGCATAGTTTTCTTGAGACTCCATGTTCTAGATGGATGAATGGAGGCCATTATTAGAGGGATTCAGAGATGTGAAGTGGGAAGGCCCATGTGTTCTTGTAGCAGGAGACACAAATAAGACACTATAAAAGTGTGGTGCCAGAGAGATACCTAGTGACTGAAGAGTAATGTTGCTATGGAGTGAATGTTTGTGTTGCCCGCAAAGTCACTTGTTGAACCCCAACACCCAATATGATAGTATTTGCAGGTGCCGCCTTTGGGAGATGATTAGGTCATGGGGGTTAAGCCCTCATGAATGGAATTAAAGTCCTTGTAATGAAAGACCACAGAGCTCTACGTCACTCCTTCTACTATGTGAGGACACAGCTAGAAGAAGGCATCACTGAACTAGGAACGGGTCCTCTCCAGACACTGAATTTTCTGGTATCTTGAACTGGACTTCCCAGCCTCCAGAGCTGTAAGATATAACTACTTGTTGTTTAAGCCTTTTTGTCTGTGAGTGCAGACCAAACAGACCAAGGTGAGTCTCTCCCCTAGCAGGTGAATTTTGAGTCTTGGTTTGATTTTAGTAAGACCATCTGAAATTCCTATAGGAACAGCACAATCACCTATTTTATTTTACAGTTTGTTTGTTGAGTGGATAATGCAACTGTATAGCCCTAACTTCAGTAACTATGGGTGTGTGTGTGTGTTAGTCATTCAGTTGTGTCCAACTCTTTGCGACCTCATGAACGTAGCTTTCCAGGCTTCTCTGTCCATGCGATTCTCCGGGCAAGAATACTGGAGTGGATTGCCATTCCCTTCTCTGGAGGATCTTCCCGACGCAGGGATTGAACATGGGTCTCCTGCATTGCAGGCAGATTCTTTACTGTTTGAGCTACAGGGGTTGTCAGTAACTATGCATGTGTGCTAAATCGCTTCAGTCTACTATAAGAGGTTACAGAAATAAAAATCATGACTTATGCCCTGACTGCTAATCATCTCTACTTTCTCCGGAAGTAGTAACCATTATCAGTTTCAAGCATGATAGTGTTGGTAGTTTCTCAGTACCTAGGAAAAATGAATCACTATTGAAAGAATATCCACAGTTGCCAGGGTGTCATCATGACTTTGAAGCAAAGGCCACACCACAAAACCAGTAAATATAGCCCTCCCTGCCCACTGTAGGTTAAGACGAAGGCTTTTGGGTTTACTGGTGAGGTTTCGGGCATGGCATAGACCTGGCACATGTGGTATGCATGCTTTCCCTCGCTGTGGTGGATCAGGGGTCACTGGGTATCTCTTGTCGCTGGGTTATGTCTTAAGGAATGTGTGGTGAGCTCCTGGTGAGGAAGTAGCTCACAGTTCCATGGTTCTGGTACACCTTGTGGGACTAGACCAGCAGCAATCTGATTCACTGCCGAGACACAGGCTTTTCTTAAACAGATGCTGGTCAGTGTAGCCATCGTAAAACAACTCTTGGAAGTATAAGAATTCTGTGTCTTTGCTTTCCAAGAGGATCTGCGGATCCAGAGGAAAGTAAAAGGTGGAAACGTGTTGGACCTACATCAGTGGTCCCCAACTTTTTGGCACCAAGATTGGTTTCACAGAAGACATTTTTTCCATAGACTGTGGCAGGGGTGATGGTTTGGGGATGATTCCAGCACATTACACTTATTGAGTATTTTATTTCTATTATTATTATGTCAGCTCCACCTTATGTCTTCAGCTATGAGATCCCAGAGACTGGGGATCCCTGACCTGTGGTTTCCATGTGGTGCCTTAGTAACTGGAGATGGATGGTGCGGAATGGGAACTCTGGTTTAAGGGTCAGAAGCTCCAGTTTGGGGCTGCCAAGAATATAAGTAGCACTTCCCTGGTGCCTCAAATGGTAAGGGATCTGCCTGCAATTCAGGAGACCTGGGTTTGATCCGTGGGTCAGGAAGATCCTCTGGAGAAAGGAATGGGAACCCACTTGAGTATTCCATGGACAGAGGAACCTGGTGGGTTACAGTACATAGGTCACAAAGAATTGGACACAACTGAGTGACTAACACTTTCACGAATATAGAAGTTTTAGAAAATTAAGCTAGAATACCCTGTGGTTATTCCTATTTCTTAACTAATTTAAGTAGATAAATTATGGCCAAAAGCAGAAGACAGAGGTGGAGGAACAATTGCCCATGATTCAGTTTCTTGATAATTCTCCTATATTCATGGTTCCTGAGAATCTGATTTAACCACAGCCCAATGTCCCCTGTATAACACCTCCAAGTCTCTAAGGCTGACCTGATGGCCAAGGAGTTTTGGCCTCTAGTTTTGGCCACACTTCACAGCTTACGTGATCTTAGTTCTCTGACCAGGGATTGAACCCTGAACCTGTGTCCTCAGCAGTGAAAACATCAAGTCCTAACCACTGGACTGCCAGGGAATTCCCTGGCCTTTGATTCTGAGTGTGGTGTGTGTGTGTGTGTGTGTGTGTGTAACAAGTTGATGGTTAAATTTGGCCTGAGTCATTTAGGGAGAAATATGCACCCAGGAATGAAAAGACAGATTAATTCAGGTCCTTCAAGAATCAAGTGTCAGATCAGGGTTAGAAGCCCATGGAATTTCTTGGAGAAAATACCTGTGAGAGAGAATGAAGAGAAATGGAACAGAGGAAGCTGAGAGAGGCCTCAGATAACTACACTGATCTGATTTGATTCCTGTGAAGGAGAGAGAGAAGGAAGTGTCACGCGAGTGTATGTTCCTTGGTTCTTTGTCTCGTCATAACAAAGATTTGGAGTGACGGACATTAAAGCCCCCTCAGCGTGTCACAGCTCTCAGGTCTTGGATAGACCGTGCTATAGCTCTCAGGGCTCAAAAGGACCGTGTTATAGCTCTTAGACAAATCAGTGTTATAGCTCAGTGTTACAGCTCTATTTTATTTAGAAGCTAGCAGGGAAATCCATCTTTGAGGCGTGAGGGCACGTCGATCCAAAGACACGAGGAGAAGAGCGCGCCAAAGCATGAGGGGGAGAGAGAGAGAGAGAGAGCGCTTTGGCTCTTCTGTTTATATGTTTATCTCTCCCTGGGCCTATCCTATGTAAATTGGGCCAGCCTGGAGTGTTGTTTGTTTTACCTGAGGTCCTCACTCTTGTCCTTGGACCTTCTTTTGTCCTTGGACCTTCTTTTGTTCTATTTTCGCGGGCTTTTCCCTTCCTTGTCTTTTAGCCACCGCCATTTTGGACTCCTTTTCCCTATTCTACCTACCTAACAGAAGGAAGGGTGGGTAGAGTCTTGGACTGCAGTGAGGTTCAAAAACTTTTGGCCAAGCCAGTGGGGAGTCCTCAAGAGAAAGTCACCAGATGAGGAAGGAGCCTACCTTATTTCCCTACCACATGGGGCCATTGGCTGGGAGTAGCTCATGGGCAGCCTGACTTTGGAACTCACATGGTGCTGAATTCAGCTCACAGAACCTGGGAATATCCCTTAGGTTCCTGTAGACAGGGCTGGTTTTACAATTTTGAAAATATATGTAGTAAATTCGTGTAGGAGTTTGGAGTATTTCAGGATGGTGGGAGAGAAGAGGTGACTCATCAGGGAATAACTTCAGCCCAAACAACTGACATCTATACTACAGCTTCCCTTGGTAGCTCAGATGGTAAAAGAATCTGCCTGCAATGTGAGAGACCCGGCTTTGATCTCTGGGTCAGAAAGATTCCCTGGAGGAGGAAATGGCAACCCACTCCAGTATTCTTGCCTGGAAAATCCACTGGACAGAGGAGCCTGGATGGCTACAGTCTGTGGGGTTGCACAGAATCGGACACAACCAAGTGACTAACACACGTATATACATATGCACCAAATACTTGCTAAGCTCTATGTGTGCATCAAATCATGCAATAGTTGCCATAACATTATGAAGTGCTGTTTTAGACAAGACTGTTCCAGTTGAACATGATGGAACTGAAATTAACTTGGGTGAAAAAAAAAAATAAGAACTTCTAAAAATTTATCTGCTCACCTAAGCAGGTTGTCTCAGATCTGAGATTAGAGGGAGGAAAGTGAGGTAGGTGGAAAAACAGAGTAGGATCCTGTTTTTATTGAAAAAGTCAATATTCTTTTCCATCAGGAATTTTTTATTTTAATTTTGATTCTTAAAAATATTATTTAAAATACTGGTTTTTAACATTCATTTTTAATTGAAGGATAATTGCTCTACAATATTGTGTTGGTTTTGCGATACATCAGTATGAATCAGCAATAGGTAAACACGTGTCCCCTCACCCTTGAACCTCTCTCTCAACCTCCCATCCCATCCCACTCCTCTAGGTTGTCACACACCACCACTGGTTTGAGTCCCCTGTGTCATACAGCAAATTCCCACTGGCTCTCTGTTTTACACATGGTAATGTATATGTTTCCATGCTACACTCTCCATTTATCCTACCCTCTCCTTTCTCCCACCGTATCCACGAGTCTCTTCACTATGTCTGCATCTCCACTGATGCCCTGCAAATTGTTCATCAGTATCATCTTTCTAGATTCCATATGTATACATAAGTATATAATAGTTGTTTTTCTCTTTCTGACTGACTTCTCTCTGTATAATAAGCTCTAGTTTCATCCACCTCATTTTCGAACTGACTCAAATGTGTTTCTGTTTATGGTTGAGTACCATTCCATTGTATATAACAGCTTCTTTATCCATTCATCTGTCGATGGACATCCAGGTTGCTTTCATGTCCTTGCTGTTGTGAGAAGTGCTGCAATGAACATTGGGGTACATGTGTCTTTTTCAATTATGGTTTTCTCAGGGTATATTCCCAGTAGTCAGGTTACCGGGTTATATGATAGTTTTATTCCTAGCATTTTGAGGAATCTCTATATTGTCCTCCTTATAGTGGCTGTAGCAACTAACATTCCCACCAAGAATACAAAAGGGTTCCCTTTTCTACACGCCCTCTCCAGCATTTATTGTTTGTAGATTTTTTTGATGATGGCCATTCTCACCAGTGTGAGATGATACCTTATTGTAGTTTTGATTTGCATAAAATTCTGGCTTTTTGATTACTAAGTTTTGTTTGCATCCTCTTCAACTTTCACTCCAGAGGTGAATGACTCACTTGCCTCACCCAGTCCCTACCTGACTCAGGCATGGCTGAATCCAAAGGTTCAAATGAACACACCATGACTTAGCTATATCATTTGGCTCTGCTTTTTCTCAGTTTGGCTTTATTTTAGGTAGACACTTTCTACTTGTGGCTTTTAGCACTCATAAGTTCAGAGGGAGAGGTATCCTCTTAGATCTTTGAGAGGACTCTACTTGAATCCATCTGAAACCTAGCGCATTCTGGAAGAATTTTGAATTGTAGAATATACTCCAATCCAGGAAGTCATTTAATTTCGGGACTCTTATTGCCTTCTTGGAAATTCAAATCTTTTTTTAAAATCATATTTTTCAGTCAGTTCAGTTCAGTCGTGCAGTCGTGTCCGACTCTTTGCGACCCCATGAATCGCAGTACGCCAGGCCTCCCTGTCCATCACCAACTCCCGGAGTTCACTCAGACTCACGTCCATTGAGTCCATGATGCCATCAAGCCATCTCATCCTCGGTCGTCCCCTTCTCCTCCTGCCCCCAATCCCTCCCATGAGCATTCTTTGGCATTGCCTTTCTTTGGAATTGGGATGAAAACTGACCTTTTCCAGTCCTGTGGCCACTGCTGAGTTTTCCAGATTTGCTGGCAAATTGAGTGCAGCACTTTCACAGCATCATCTTTCAGGATTTGAAACAGCTCAACTGGAATTCCATCACCTCCACTAGCTTTGTTCGTAGTGATGCTTTCTAAGGCCCACTTGACTTCACATTCCAAGATGTCTGGCTCTAGATTAGTCAACACATCATCATGATTATCTGGGTCATGAAGATCTTTTCTGTATAGTTCTTCCGTGTATTCTTGCCACCTCTTCTTAATATCTTCTGCTTCTGTTAGGTCCAGACCATTTCTGTCCTTTATTGAGCCCATCTTTGCATGAAATGTTCTCGGTATCTCTAATTTTCTTGAAGAGATCTCTAGTCTTTTTACAAAATTGTTCTCACTGAAAGGCAAAACCAGTTTTAACTAACTTCATATATTTACTATGAGAGAAAACCGAAATATCTTTCATTGAGGCAGCTTTTTATGCAATAATATTTCTCTCTTTGTGCAATAATGATGTATCAAGGATCTTTTTGTTAACTGAAGAAAGCAAGGTACAAAACTGTCTATCATATACCATTATGTATCAGTTCAGTTCAGTCACGCAGTCGTGTCAACTCTTCACATGAGGTGGCCAAAGTACTGGAGCTTCAGTTTTAGCATCATTCCTTCCAAAGAAATCCCAGGGTTGATCTCCTTCAGAATGGACTGGTTGGATCTCTCTGCAGTCCAAGGGACTCTCAAGAGTCTTCTCCATTATGTATATGAGTGTGTATATGCCTATGATCATTATTTCTGAAAAATTATAGAAAAACACTGATGATAGGTATTGCTTCTGAGGAGGGTAGTTGGGTGGCTGGGAGACCATGGGAGAAAAACTAAGTTTTCATTGTATATTGTGTATTATCTTTTGAATTTTGAACTGTGTGTATATATTACCTATTCAGAAAATAAACTTTAAAAATACTCTTTATTCCCCTCAATAAGTATGTAATGGATATTATTATATACATTAGTAATAAATTAGGGAGCTGGACAGACAACTTTTTTGTGCTCCTGCAGTAGATACCAGGCCTTGATTTGGTAGAAAACACAACTCATTTTGAGATCCCTTGAGTGTAATATAGTTAAAACAGCATGGTTATGTCTTACTGTTCAGTTTTCATTTTTTCACTCCTAGCTTCTTTTACCCAAAATGAGACCCATGCAGAAGTATACGCCCAGGGATGCTAGAGTTTTTATAAAAGATGCCTGAGATTAAAGAAACTAACAGAAAACCAGTGTTAGTTATAATGGCAGTCTGTCCCAAGTAGTAAATGGAAAGTAGATTTCTTTATTGACCCCTACCCCAAACAATAAATATGGGTTGTTTTGTCAATAATATTAAAGGCTATATGAGTCTTCAATAAACATTGGTACCTAGAATTCCTGGAGCACCTGGGTGTTGAGGCTTCACTGGTGGCTCAGACAATAAAGAATCTGCTTGCAATGCAGGAGACCCAGGTTTGATCCCTGGGTCAGGGAGATCCCCTGGAGAAGGAAATAGCAACCTACTCCAGTATTCTTGCCTGGAGAATTCTATGGGCAGAGGAGCCTGGTGGGCTACAGTCCATGGGGTCGCAAAGAGTTGGACAGAACTGAGCAACTAACACTGGGTGTTAGGTCAAACAGGAGGTATACCAATTTCATGAAGCCTCATGTTCTAGGGACCGAAGAGTTAAGGGGACCTCAAGTTACCATGGTGGGAGGTGATTCTCTAGCTACATGGGAGCATAGCTGCCTCCATGAATTTGCAGGGTCCCTCCTTACTGCTCTGGAGAAGGAAATGGCTACCTACTCTAGGATTCTTGCCTGCAGAATTCCATGGACAGAGGGTCCTAGCGGGCTACAGTCCACAGGGTAGCAAAGAGTCAAATATGACTTAGCAATTAAACAACAAGAAACAACATAAAGGTCAAAATTTGCTGTGCTACCAAAATCAATGTCAGAAGCTGATGGGGGCATATATGGATGTGCAGGAACCACAGGACCAGTTGAAAATTCCATTACCAAAAGGAAGAGACAGTGCTGTCATGCTGCCAGGTCGTCCATCAAATAAAGAACTGCTCAGCTATGTGGCTAGATTGGCTTCTTCTGGTAATTTCTTCCCTGGACCACTTCCCTTACAAGCCTGGAAGAAACAGTTTTTCTACCTTCAGCTGCATCTCTCTCTCTCTCTCTTTTTTTTTTTTAATATCACAGACTTTGCTAATCTGAACATAATTGCTTAATATAATATAATCTGAACATAATTGCTGTTAGATTGGTTATTACGTCTATCTGGACTTGTTCAGTTCAGTCACTCAGTCATGTCCGACTCTTTGCGACCCCATGAATCACAGCATGCCAGGCCTTCCTGTCCATCACCATCTCCCAGAGCTCACTCAGACTTGCGTCCATTGAGTCAGTGATGCCATCCAGCCATCTCATCTGTCGTCCCCTTCTCCTCCTGCCCCCAATCCCTCCCAGCATCAGAGTCTTTTCCAATGAGTCAACTCTTTGCATGAGGTGGCCAAAGTACTGGAGTTTCAGCTTTGACATCATTCCTTCCAAAGAAATCCCAGGGCCGATCTCCTTCAGAATGGACTGGTTGGATCTCTTTGCAGTCCAAGGGACTCTCAAGAGTCTTTTCCAACACCACAGTTCAAAAGCATCAATTCTTCTGCGCTCAGCCTTCTTCACAGTCCAACTCTCACATCCATACATGACCACTGGAAAAACCATAGCCTTGACTAGACAGACCTTAGTCGGCAAAGTAATGTCTCTGCTTTTGAATATGCTATCTAAGTTGGTCATAACTTTTCTTCCAAGGAGTAAGTGTCTTTTAATTTCATGGCTGCAGTCACCATCTGCAGCGATTTTGGAGCCCCCCAAAATAAAGTCTGACACTGTTTCCACTGTTTCCCCATCTATTTCCCATGAAGTGATGGGACCAGATGCCATGATCTTTGTTTTCTGAATGTTGAGCTTTAAGCCAACTTTTTTACTCTCTTTTACTTTCATCAAGAGGCTTTTTAGTTCCTCTTCACTTTCTGCCATAAGAGTGGTGTCATCTGCATATCTGAGGTTACTGATATTTCTCCCAGCAATCTTGATTCCAGCTTGCGTTTCTTCGATGAAGTATATTTAATTTCAGTGTTTCCTCCACTTATGATTTTAAATCACCATAGGTTATTCTCCAACATCTATGTTACTATATCAGAGAACTTGAGACACAGAGAAAAGCCAAGAGATCCATCCATCTTACTCATTTTGCTTATGTTGATGCTTAGGTTTGGTGAGAAATAGGTATTATTTATTCCTATTCAAAGGAAAATTATTTTGCTAAAATTAATTGACAATTTGGAAAAATGCATTTAGTTAATTCCCTTTACAGCAATATACTCAAATGGATTAAAGAAGTAGGAGAAAAATCTGATTTTCCCTGGCAGTCCAGTGGTTAAGAATCCATCTTGCAGTTCAAGGGACACCAGTTCAATACTTGGTCCAAGAAGATCCCTCATGCCGAGGAAGGGCTAAGCCCATGCACCACATCTCCTGAGCACGTGCTCCAGAGCCCACGAGCTGCAACTGCTGAAGCCCGAGCACCCAGAACCCATGCTCTGCAACAAAAGTAGCCACCTCAAAGAGAAGCCGGTGCACTGCAACAGAGAGTAGGTCCAGCTTGCCGCAACTAGAGAAAAGCCTGCTGGCAGCAGTGACACAGAGCACAGCCCCAAATAAAATCAATAAATATTTTTACAAGTAAAAATAAATGTGTGTGTGTGTGTGTGTATATATATATATATATATAATATTTGTGTGATTGGGTGTGTGTACACATGCATGTTATAGACTAGAGAAGATCTCTACATCTGTGGTAAATTTTTTTGAAATATCAGTATGGAAAAGTGCACAGATCCTAAGTGTGCTGGATAAATTTGCACTGAGTGAGCAGTTCTGTGTAATAACATAAAACCAAAGGAAGGAAACATAAGGGGAATATTGATAAGGTTGACAGCACAAATAATTTAAAACATCTGTATGTCAAAAAAATGTCAAAATTTTCAGAGAAAATGATAAACTTGGAAAAAGTTTACAAATATATGACAAGGATAATTAATGTTTATTTTTTCAGAGTAAAACTATCATTAAGAAACTTAAATACCTCAAATAAAATGGTATACACAAAAGCAATTAAATATATAAAAAGAAAAAAGAGAGACCCCTCTTTAATAACTAAAGAAATTGGCAGTACTAAAAAACATATAACACTCCATGATGGAAGGTGCTGGAAATATGCATTTCTTGTAAGAGTATACAAGGACTTTCAGGTAATGTGTAGTAAAAGGTACTGGTGGTTGGCTGTGTGCAATTTTCAGTACATATCTGGAACCTCAACATGTATAGATACTTAAACTCAAAATTTCTACTTCTAGAAATTTGCTTGGACTTAGTAAAACATAAGTGATAATTTAAAATGTCTAAAAATAGGGATTGGTTAAACAGTAGAGCTGTGTGATATGATCTTCTTCAACCATTAAAAAAAAAATCACCGGGAATTCCCTGGTTATTCAATGGTTAGGGCTCCGTGCTTTCACTGCCAAGGGCCTGGGTTCGATCTCTGGTCAGGGAATGAATATCCTCACAAGCTGTGCAGAGTGGCCAATAAGTAAATAAGTAACTATAAAATATCACAAAAGGATATTGAATAACATGAAAAAATTTGCAATATAGTAAGTAAAAAATCAAACTGTAAAACTGAATGTATACTCAGAACCTAGTTTTTTAAATAAATTATATACACATATATATGCTGAAAAAATACTAGTAGGTATTACATCAAAATGTGGAGAGGTTTATATCTGAATTTTAAAATATTGATGATTTTAATTTTTTTCTATGCTCCTCTATATTTTCCAGATTTTCAGTAGAGAGCATTAATTTTGTAATCAGAAAAAAATATTATAGTTAATAAAAATAATTTTAAAGTGTTTTATAGTGTGATTGCATAACATCCATATCCTATGCAGTAAAGATTTCCATTTATGTGAGAGGTGCACATAAGAAATAAAAATACTGACTCATTTTTTTTTTTTTTTTGTCTAAGTGTTAAGAAATTTCCTACTCATGTTTAAAGATGTACATGTTATGATTGCCTCTCTGTGATGAAATCCAGAATCCTGACAAGCATTCAACATACAACATCAGGATTAATCAACAATAACCATTAATAAACAACCAAGGTATTAGTTTTGACAAACCATAAAGAGACTCTCCAAGAACACTAACTAGATAAAACATTGAATTACCAAATGTATCCAATTACTATGATAATATCTCAGAATTGTTTGAAGGGTTCCCTAAATCTGTTGTTTAATCTCTTTTGCAACCCCATGGACTGTATGGGAATTCTCCAGGCAAGACTATTGCAGTGGGTAGCCACTTCCTTCTCCAGGGGCTCTTCCTGACCAAGGGATTGAACCCATGTCTCCCACATTGCAGGCAAATTCATTACCTATGAGCTGCCTGGGAAGTCTTTCCCTCAATTACAAAAATATAAATATCAAGCTTTTACTAACTTGCCAAATAGGATTATCTGCCAAATTTATACCCTGGAAGATATTATATAAATATTTTCTTCCTTTTCTTATGCAAAAATGTTACCCCTCCCTCCTTGTACCAGTAGAGATGGTGGTAGTTCATTGTGCCTTTTGAATACTAGGAGGACATGAGTTATGCCCAGGAGAAAGGTAAAAAGGAGGATTTCGTTTAATGCTAGCTTCTGAGAGAAACCATTCCCATCAGGAGCCCAAGGATCTTAAAGGGAGAGATAAATACTTCAATCCTTGCCCCTCCCCACCCCGAGTTTTCTCACTGAGGTTTGATTTCAGATAGATTCATAGATTTGGCTGAGGATGGTCCCAGCCAAGGCCCGGGTGCAAATAATGCAGCAGGGCCTCTGAAATAAGACGTGGGAGCAAGGAGCTGCCTCGGACACTAAACAGGAGAAGTAGGGCATCTGAGGGGCTCACCCCGCTGTCTGTCCTGAGCCGGCTCTTCTGGGGCCTCCTACTCTTTGAGTTGCTGTTATTGTGTTATGCACTTTGGGAAGCATTGGGGTTAAATTAGGTCCTGAGGGCGCTGCTTACTGAACTAGGGTGAACTGCCTACTGAACCTACTGAACTAGGTTCATTTCTGACATGCAGCAAGCCCAAACACTGAGATGCCAAAAGTGAAGTGAAACTGTTAGTTGCTTAGTGGTGTCCAGCTCTTTGTGATAACATGGACTGTAGAACACCAGGCTCCTCTGTCCATGAAATTCTCCAGACAGGAAGACTGGAGTAGGTAGCCATTCCCTTCTCCAGGGGATCTTCCAGTCCAGGGATCAAACTCCAGTCTCCTAGACTGCAGGCAGATTCTTTACTGTCTGAGCCACCAGAGATGCCAATATTTGCAACCAAAAGAGGATTTATACTGAAGGCAGCCAAACTCAAATGAGGAGACAGGAGAGCAAGTCTCAGATCCACTTCCTTCAAGGCAAGGAGCTTGAGGTGTTTTGGGGGGTAAAAAATAATGAGGCCGGGGCCTTCCCTGGTGGTCCAGTGGCTAAGACTCCACATTCTTGATGCAGTGGGCCAAAGTTTGATCCCACATGCTGCAACAAAGACCTGATACAGCCAAATAGATAAATAAATAAAATAAAATGATCAGATTTAGAAAAATAGTGAAGCAGGGCTATCTGAGGCCTCGGGAGCATGGGGACATGGAGAGAGGTGATTGGAAAAGATGTGGCAATTGTTATTCTGGGTAGGTATAACTAAGCTACAGGCCTGAGCACATTAAAAAAGGGAGGCATTCAGCATCATCTGTGGTCCCCTGACCATCATCTCTGGTCCCCTGAGGTCATGAGGTCACTGAGCAGACACTCGTGCATACCCAGTTGGAGGGTCGGTGGTCCTATCCAGTCTCAACCAGCTCAGTTCCAACTAGACACAGCCGACTTCAGGTCCCTGGAAAATAACTCAGGCAAGCATCATACTGTTTCCCCTACCTGACTCTTGGAGGATGTGCAAGTCTCAAAATGATCTTGATGAATAAAGGCAGGGGAAATGGCAATGGGATGAATGTCCTTAATAAAAACAAGAGGAGAAATTAATGTCTGTGCATGCACCAAGGAAGAATTGGTGAGGACCTAAATGTGCTGGCACCCTCAGCTCAGATTTCCAGCCTCTAGAACTGGGAGAAATACACATTTGTTGTTCATGCCTGCCCAACTTGAGATACGCTGGTGTAGCAGCCTGAACTGCCCAAGCCAGCCAGCATCTTTATCATTATCATGGGCATGGGTTCCATGAGGTCCATGACCCTAAATTCACTCTGGTGGCTGACATCGTTCAGGTCCAGAGAGATACTTCTCCTGCCTCCTTTTCTTGAAACTGAAGACCACCTGTGATCAAACTGAAGCCTTGAGGTCTGCTGCTGTCGGTGTTGGGAAAACATTCTCCCTTACGGTGTGAGGAGGAGGCGCAGAGCAGGAAAACCAGGTAAGAGACAAGACAGATTCTCAGATCCTTCCCTTCAGATTGTGTGAATGCAGTGGATCCTTGCTTAATGCACGTGTCATTTTCCAGTTACTGGGGAGCTTCTGCTTTCTTGCTTCTGTTCATGTTCCCATTTGGTGTTCACATGATATTTGGAAGAGTGACAAGTGAGGTTGAAGAATTCGTGTTACTCATACAAGTGCATACATATGTCTGGACATACTGACCTGGGATAACGATTCTTTATGTTGGTAACTTGACAGACAGTGAATGCTAGAATTAGGCTTAGTTTCAGTTCAGTTCAGTTCAGTCACTCAGTCGTGTCCGACTTTTTGTGACCCCATGGACTGCAGCACGCCCGGCTTCCCTGTCTATCACAACTCCTAGAGCTTGTGCAAACTCATGTCCATCGAGTCGGTGATGCCACCCAACCATCTCATCTTCTGTCGTCCCCTTCTGCTCCTGCCTTCAATCTTTCCCAGCATCAGGGTCTTGTCAAATGAGTCAGTTCTTCGCATCAGGTGGTCAAAGTATTGGAGTTTCAGCTTCAGCATGAGTCCTTCCAGTGAATATTCAGTAATGATTTCCTTTAGGATTTACTGGTTGGATCTCCTTACAGTCCAAGGGAGTCTTCTCCAACACCACAGTTCAAGAGCAATTGATGCTTTGGTGCTCAGCTTCCTTTATAGTCCAACTCTCACATCCATATATGACTACTGGAAAAACCATAGCCTTGACTAGATGGACCTTTGTTGGCAAAGTAATGTCTCTGCTTTTTAATATGGTTCATAACTTTTCTTCCAAGGAGCAAGTGTCTTTTAATTTCATGACTGCAGTCACCATCTGCAATGATTTTGGAGCCCCCCAAAATAAAGTCTATTCCATTGTTTCCCCCTCTATTCACTGTAAAGTGATGGGACCGGATGACATGATCTTAGTTTTCTGAATGTTGAGTTTTAAGCCAACTTTTTCACTCTCCTCTTTCACTTTCATCAAGAGGCTCTTTAGTCCTTCTAAGGGTGGTGCCATCTGTGTATTTGAGGTAATTGATATTTCTCCCAGCAATCTTGATTCCAGGTTATGCTTCATCCAGCCCAGCATTTCACATGATGTACTCTGCATATAAGTTAAGTAAGCAGGATGACAATATACAGCCTTGACGTACTCCTTTTCCAATTTGAAACTAGTCTGTTGTTCCATGTCCAGCTCTAACTGTTGCTTCTTGACCTGCATACAGATTTATCAGGAGGCAGGTAAGCTGGTCTGGTATTCCCATCTCTTGAAAATTTTCCACAGTTTGTTGTGATCCATGCAGTCAAAGGCTTTGGTGTAGTCAATAAAACAGAAGTAGATGTTTTTCAGGAACTCTCTTGCTTTTTTCGATGATCCAGTGGGTGTTGGCAATTCGATCTCTGGTTCCTCTGCCTTTTCTAAATCCAGCTTGAACATCTGGAAGTTCATGGTTCACGTACTGTTGAAGCCTGGCTTGGAGAATTTTGAGCATTATTTTGCTAGCTAGATGAGTGCAATTGTGAGATAGTTTGAACATTCTTTGGTATTGCCTTTCTTTGAGATTGGAATGAAAACTGACCTTTTCTAGTCCTGTGGCCACTGCTGAGTTTTCCAAATTTGCTGGCACATTGAGTGCAGCACTTTAAGCATCATCATCATTTAGGATTTGAAAAAGCTCACCTGGAATTCCATCACCTCCACTAGCTTTGTTCGTGGTGATGCTTCCTCAAGCTCATTTGGCTTTGCATTTTCTAGTCCTGTGGCCACTGCTGAGTTTTCCAAATTTGCTGGCACATTGAGTGCAGCACTTTAAGCATCATCATCATTTAGGATTTGAAAAAGCTCACCTGGAATTCCATCACCTCCACTAGCTTTGTTCGTGGTGATGCTTCCTCAAGCTCATTTGGCTTTGCATTTCAGGATATCTGGCCCTAGGTGGGTGATCACACCATTGTGGTTATCTGGGTCATGAAGGTCTTTTTTATATAGTTTTTCTGTGTATTCTTGCCACCTCTTCTTAATATCTTCTGCTTCTGTTAGGTCCATAGTTTAAAACAGTGAATTAGTTTAAAACCTTAGTTTAAAACAATGAGTACAATGTAATTAAATTGCCAAACAGTAAATAAAAATTCCATATTTAAAAATCATTTTAATTTAAAATTGTGCTATTAATTCTAGTTTGTATTTTACCTTTAACTTCAACACATCTTTGAATAGTTTTTCATATTTGAATACTTTAGAAAATGTAGAATTTTTATCATTTGATTTTTTTACTTTTAATTTAATTTCCATATTTTGATGGATGTACTTATCCAATCTTCTACATTTTGTACTTTCATCATCAAATTTTGAACACTTTGAATATAGTTACATTTTTAAAAGTTTTTAGATCATTACTGCCAGTTGTCTATAAATTATGAGAATATCTTGATTATAACATCAAAATGTTTGATTTGCCTACAATAAGAATGAGAAAATTGAATGACATAAGTAGTAATATATAATTAAATATGCATCTATTTCTTAGTGGTTCAGACACTGAGCAGAGTCTTAGGAATACCGTTATTTCTCCTCTTCCCCTGGCTTCTTGTATATATAGAAAAAGAATAGAAGAAGGATGAAATTATCAATAATTTCACACAAGTTCAGTTTTGCCCTTCATTAACCAGAGGTTTCATATCACGTTGATTTTAAGTGTTAACTGACAGTTACTCTGTCAGTTCTCCACTTTACTTATTTACATTCCTCTTTCCAAAATGAATACTGTGGCATAGAAAGGAAGCTTAGTGTGGGAAATTCAAATAACACCTTTAGGATGCGTTTATGTTGTGCAGCAAAAGGAAGTATGTTCTGTTATATATTGGTCATCTCTTTGTGTATTATTTTTCTTGGCACTCTTGGAACCCAGTATAATCCACAGCTGCATAAATCTGTTGACAGCGTTTCTGGTGGAAATGTAATGTGTGAGGCTTTGATAGAAAATGTGCAAGGTATATTCAAAACTTTATAGATAACAAGATAGCAACTGGGTAACTAACGTAGGTCAAGTTTTGGTCAGGCTTTTCATGGTTCGCTGCAAGACAGACTTTTAGTCTGTTGCTAAAAGATCCCCTATTGTACTTGTTATAAAATGCTTTTCTTGGATGTCATTTCTGTAAACAGTCAACTTTTTATACTCTGAGGGAAAGGGAGAGGGTGGGATGATTTGGGAGAATGGCACTGAAACATGTATATTATCATGTAAGAAACGAACCGCCAGTCTATGTTCGATATAGGATACAGGATACTTGGGGCTGGTGCACAGGGATGATCCAGAGAGATGACATGTGGTGGGAGGTGGGAATGGGGTTCAGGA
>SJXQ01006412.1:0-149081 GCA_006408695.1 Aepyceros melampus
ATTCAAATTTTAGACATAGCTGTTTTACTGTCACATAAATGAATATCAAACATGACTAAATCATTCATTCTGAAGTTGTTCGAGTATAAGAAATGCTTAGATCTTCATAATGGATTTAGGAGACTTTTTATATAATCTTTGAGAAATGCAATTAAATTTCTGAAAAGATAATTGACTACCTCCATCATAAAAGCATATCTTGTTTAGATGAATCAAGCTATAGAGAGTAGTATTGTTTAAAATTACCCTGGAGTGGAAAAGCTCTTACAATGAAACACAATGTTATTACTTTTGAAAGCTAACCTTGAATATTGGTATAGTCTTACAGATAAATGAGGAAAAAACTAAAAAGCACAGTTAAAGTCAAAAAGGGAATAACGATTTATGATGATTAGTATAATTTAATGAATTTTAGTATATATATAAATGAATGAAGTTAAAATAACAATAGAATGCTTGGGTATTCTTCCATTTATAAAACCAATTTCTTTTATAAATAAGGTTAATTAATTACCTGGAGTTAGCTCTTACATTAATATCTTTACATATCTTTGCCTAGAAGAAGTTTTACTAACAGGCCTACAGAGGTTTATAGCAGCAGCAAGGAATAGAAAAGAGGAAGTAAAATTGTAGCTGTTGTTCATACAGATTTAACCATCATCATCTCTTCTTTCTGGAGATGATTACAGAAATGATTTTCTTTTTCCTTAACATCCATTTGGTTCTTAGTGGTCCAAGGACTGCTAGAATAGTCCAGCTTTTCTTTCTGAAGAATGAGGCATAATGGATAAAAGAAAACAAAATCATATGGATAAAGGAGAAGCAGTGACAGCAACATAAAAGCAGCACATGTCGCTCACATAGAGATTGAGAGGAAAAACTACATGCAATAAGAACCTGTTGTGGAGAAAAAGGCAACGGACTAGGATCAGGAAAACAGCCCTGGAAAATCCCTATCTATTAATCTCTTAAAGACTAATTTTTCACAATTTTAAAATCAATGTGAAAGGTATTACATAAATAATACTCAAAATATTTTACTTTTTTTTTTTTTAATTCTTCACTCTGTTTTCTCATTATACTGGACTTTGTGGGTGTGTTTTCCTTCTTGGTGAAATATTCCAAGAACTGAGGAGTTTCCCCCCATACCAAGATGTTCTATGACACCAACAAGTTGGATGTCTTACAAATCAACACAATTGTGACACTATCTCCCTGGGGATAGTGTCAGATCTCAAAGGTTAAGGGCTTGGTCTTGCAAGGCTGCTCACTCACAAACACAATTCAAATGCCAGTCCCTAAACCAAGCTGTCACCTGTGCTTCTGACCCACTGGCTACAGATTGGAAGTCCTAAGGATTAACTCAATTAACTTCTTAAAATGTCTCCCAGAACTGAGAAACCTTTTACTTACTAGATAACTAGTTTATTATATGGGAAAGCAATGGCACCCTACTCCAGTACTCTTGCCTGGAAAATCCCATGGATGGAGGAGCCTGGTAGGCTTCAGTCCATGGGGTCGTGAAGAATCAGACACAACCGAGCGACTTCACTTTCACTTTTCACTTTCACGCATTGGAGAAGGAAATGGCAACCCACTCCAGTGTTCTTGCCTGGAGAATCCCAGGGACAGGGGAATCTGGTTGGCTGCGGTCTATGGGGTCACACTGAGTCGGATACATCTCCCAGAACTGAGAAACCTTTTACTTACTAGATAACTAGTTTATTATATGGGAAAGCAATGGCACCC
Organism: Aepyceros melampus; assembly: GCA_006408695.1. Classification (NCBI taxonomy): domain Eukaryota; kingdom Metazoa; phylum Chordata; class Mammalia; order Artiodactyla; family Bovidae; genus Aepyceros; species Aepyceros melampus. The sequence goes on from SJXQ01006412.1 coordinate 1,750, forward strand.
TACTCCAGTACTCTTGCCTGGAAAATCCCATGGATGGAGGAGCCTGGTAGGCTTCAGTCCATGGGGTCGTGAAGAATCAGACACAACCGAGCGACTTCACTTTCACTTTTCACTTTCACGCATTGGAGAAGGAAATGGCAACCCACTCCAGTGTTCTTGCCTGGAGAATCCCAGGGACAGGGGAATCTGGTTGGCTGCGGTCTATGGGGTCACACTGAGTCGGATACAGCTGATGCGACTTAGCAGCAGCAGCAGCAATTATAAAAAGTTATAACTCACAAAGAAGAAAGCACCCCAAAATTGTTGCAATCCTAAAAGAGAGGAACATTATGGCACTGATGCAAAAATATCCTGCCTTTAACACATGTATATCATGTTTTCCTTTTCTGTAAAAGGGACTGAATAGGAAATTAGAAGAAACCTAAATCTTCAATTCATCATCTTTTATATTTCTCTTAAAACATTGAAATAAATCTGCGTATTTTTATGTTTACCAACTCAAAATGAATTTGTGTATTTTTGCATTTACTTAACACTCTCCCACTAAATTATAAGCACCATAACTGCATTATAAGCATTATAACTGCAAAATACAACCCAGAATATAGATGACACTCAATAAATATTTCTTGAATTCATTTAATTAAATTGACCAAAATAATATTAATTTAATAGTAAATTTATCATGTGCTCATCCTTGGTCATTCGTTGGGACTCCATGGACTATAGCCCACCAGACTCCTCTCTCCATGGGATTTCTAGACTAGAATACTGGAGTGGGTTGTGATTCCCTTCCCAGGAAATAATTTCAACCAAAGCCTGTGTCTCCAGTATTGGCAGGAAGGTTTTTTGTTTGTTTGTTTGTTTTTACCACTAAGCCACACAGTGTATAAGTGTATAAAAAAGGACACTTACTCAGTTTCTCAAGTAATCTATGATGATGGACTACATGAGCATTCTTTCATTTAATCTCTTGCACTGATACTGAAACTATAATCCTACTAGAATTCTGTAATTCATAGACCATAGTGCTAAGCTTATGATATCATAGACATGTGCCAGCTTACTTATTTCATATGATATTTCTGATCATTTTACTAGAAGAGGAAGGTAAATATATGTATATCTCACATACATCTTATGTGTGTTGGATACAAATGTCTCTTGTTCTTTCTCTCCATTTTCCCCTGATTTCATCTTAATCAAAACACAGAGGTACTATAAATCTCCTGTGTGGGCTTCTTCTCTTCAATCAATCTGGAATATTTAGTACAGTGCCTTTCATATCATAATAAAGTAGATTTTTATGCCTTATTTTAGAAAATTTTTGTTACACTAGTCATTTTATTATTTTGGATTTCATTAAAATGAATATAACAAATAAAATATTTCCTTTCTTATGCTCACTGTCACGAGCTATCTTAACTTTGAAATTAAATTTTCAAGACTTTATTAAAGACAATACTGAAATGAATATTATTGTTTGTATTTGTGCAAAAAGAGTAAAAAAAGCTCTATTTCAAGACAGCTTACATAAAAGCAGCAGGAGAATTTCAATATATTATAAATCAGAAGCTTATACTGTTATATACCCAGTCTGCTCCATGAGACAAGTGAGGCCAGAAAAGCACTTTATAGACACATCTACCTTATACCAGTAACTAACTTTAGGCAGCCAAGTAAATTGTATATGTCAATTATATAATGAAAATGCATCAAGCTGAATTCTTTCTCTGATAAAACAATGGTATAAGTTTATAAAATGTCCTATAATGCTAGAAATTTATAGGCATAGCGATTTTAGAGATAAACTTATAAAAACCAATAAATATACATTAATTATTTCATAATAAAAATTAAGAAAAAAAATGGACATTTGAAGTGATGCTTGCTTAAGGTTTCCAACTAATTGGATGAATAAAAAGCATAATGAGTAAATTACACACAGGCATTTGTATAATATTAGTAACAAATTATTTTATGCTATTAACAAATAATTCTATGTGTTGTCTTCAAAACTCATGTTGGTCACTTATTTTCACTTAAAATACAAAATATGAATATGTTTGACATTTTGATATGTTTAGTAACAAAAAACAATCATGTAACATAATTAATGAATGATCTAGTTAGGTGTAGTCACTGTTACCAATTTTTCAGTGACATTAGACATCAAATCTAAATTCAGTCAAAAAATATATGTAAACTTTGGATAACTTATCACATAGGCATTCTGTCATAATTGCTTTTGAGCAATTGTTGACCAAAGGTTTTTGCAGACTAGGAATTAGATTTACACAGACCCAGCTGCACTTTTGTTCTCTTTGAAGGGAGAATTCTATTTTAGAGTAATATTAAATCATAATATCATACTACATGCTTCAGCAGAATATAGATTTTTTTTTTTCAAAAACAAGTAGTATTGACTTTTGGTTTTAGCTCTTACATGTAAAGTCTTTGGAAATCATCACTTCCCTCTTAGAGCTGGCAAGAGCTGAACAAATTGAAAATCAGTGACATTAATTAGGCTTGTCTGAGAACTGAGGTCACAGAATAGAGCCCAATCCAAAATCTGCAGTGACAAGTACAGAGAAGCACAGCCTATATCAATTTACCAGGATTAGAAGTCACTCAAGCCATATACTGGTAGAAATGCTTAAATAATAAGTTTTAAAAATTGCTGGATGCAGAGCATAGACTATTATGAGAATAAGAAACTCCTAATTTTCCTTGTTAGAGATCCCTCACAGTTTTATGTTATAATATCCAGGAACCCAGCCAGGTTCACATGATGCAGAAGCAAAAATCTCTTGTGTTTATGGCAAAAATGAAGAAAGAAAACTATTCTGATGTGTGCCCAGAGTGTTCTTCATAAGAAAGGAAGATCCAGTAAGAGAAAAACTTCACCAGAGACTGACACGACAGGAAGAAAGGGAGCCTAGCCACAGCCTTTCTCTAGCCTTCTGCTTCACCTAAGGGAGAAAAATCAGAAGCTTATAAATATTTGTGAGATAATTGGCCAGACAGAATCACTAAAAGAATGAGACACTCAGAAGACTTTATACTGTATCTCCTTCCTCCACATCATACCACCATAGCAGTAAGGATTCCATATAATAACACTGGATTATAGTTAAAAGAGTCAACAAAGTTTAGACTCTATTAGGGAAGGACCATTTAGGTGAACTCAAAAATACAGAGAAATTTAAAAGTGAACAAACAGACAACAACAAAGATAACAGATGAAATCAAAGGTTCTGACACCTAAAGCTACAGCAAACATTAAACACAATCCAACTTCTAGCAAAATTAACACAGAACCTCGCAATAGAGCCTATCTATCTCAGTTCCTATCACCTAATAAATCATGCTTGGCTTTCAAAAAAAGAAAAACTCCTAAGGCAAGAAAAAAGAATAAAGTTTAAAGAAACAAAAGAATTAAAACTAGATCCAGATATAACAGATTTTTGATCTATGAAATTTGAAATTTAAGTAACTATAACAGGCTAAGTGAAAAAAAAAAGTAGGCAATATGACAGAAGAGATGGATAATATAAGCTGAGAAATGGAAACTCAAAGAATGAATCAAAAGAAAATACTAGAAATCAAAAGCAATTTCACAGAAATGGAGGGAGATCGGATGAGCTAACAAAGGAAATATTCGTGAACTTGAAAACAAGTGAATAGAAACCTCCTAAACTGGAATAAAAAGAGAAAAAATAATGAAAAACAACCCATGTGCTGCAGAACAATTTCAAAACGTGTAATTACATGTATCAGGAATACCACAAGGAGAAGAAAGAGATATTAGTGCTGAAAAAAATATTGAAGAAAATTTTTCAAAATTAATTGCAAACCACAAACCAGAAAGCTAGCTCAGAGAACACCAAACATGATGAATAAATAAAACCAGGTGTTTCACATGGGAATTGTAGAAAATCAAAGATAAAGAAAAATCTTGGAAGCAATCAGAGAAATAAAACATCTTACCTACAGATGAATATGAATTTCATCAAGTTCTTGTTAGAAACCTTGTAAGCAAGAAGATATTGAAGTGAAAAATTCAAAGTATTCAACAAAAGATAAAAACATCAATCTGAAAGGAATTCTATATGCAGTGATATTACCACATTTCAAGAGAGGGAAAGACACTTTATTAGATAAATAAAAACACATAATTCATTAGCAGTAGATTTGCCCTTCAAGAAGTGCTAAAAATGATTTTCAAGCGTGATGGAAAGTGACATAGCTCAGAAACTCAGATTAACATAAAGAGAAGAGCATCAGAAAAGGACTGAAAGAAGTTAAACATTTTATTTTTATTCTTAGTTGATCTGACACATACATATTTGTTCAATATAATAATAGCAACAAATATATAAAGTAATTGTAGCATACCTATAGGTAAAATGGATGAAATCATTCCTGTAAGGGACAGAAAGGAAAAATTAGTAATATCATGTTATAATGTACTTGCACTATCCATAAAGCACTATGGCATTATTTGAAAGAAGACTTAAATTACCTATGAACTTATATTGCAAGTTCTATGGAGCCCACCAAAAAAATGTTTTTTTAATAAAATATTTCTTTTTCTTTTTTTTTAAATTTTTTCAATTTTTTACTTTACAATACTGTATTGGTTTTGCCGTACATCAACATGAATCTGCTAACTTATACTCAGAGGAGAAAAAAATGGAAGTGTATAAAATGCTTCATTAAGAGGAAATTGCATAAAAGCAAGATAAAAGTTGAGAACTAATACAACAAATAGAAAGCAGTTTGATGGGAAAATAAATCAACTGTCCCAATAATCACTTTAATTGTGAATAGCCTAAAAATATCAATAAAAGAGAAAAATTGACAAAACTGATTTAAAAGAAAAAAAAAGTCTAAAAGTAACTCATTTTAAAGCTAAAGACTAAGATAAAAGTAATGGGACAGACAGCAATATAATTACTAGCACTAATCAGAAAGATACTGGAGTACCTATATAAATTTCTTAAAAAACAAACTGCTTCTATGTCTCAAAAGCAATATAGGGAAAAATTAGTAAGGATAAAGAGAGCAATTACATAATGGTAAGAAGGTCAATTCTCCAAGAAAATATAACACTCTTAATGCGTATGCACCTAACAATAGTTTCAAAATATGTAAGATTAAATCTGCAAGGAAAAATAAATCCATGCTTATAGTTAAAGACTTAACATCCCTCTTTTGGTAAAGATAGATCTATTAGGCAGAAAATCACTAAGGATATGGTTGATAGAAGCATACCATCTAAACCTTCTTAACTAAACAGCAGATAATACATTGTTCTTAAACTCCATAGATTATTCTCAACTATAGACTTTGGGGCCATAAAACTCATCTCACAAATTAAAAAAAATAGAAATCACAGAAACATAACCAACATTCCCTTGAGTATTTATAGAGTAAACAAAATACGACTAAATAACAAATCAATCAAAGAAGGCTCATGAGAAGTTTTTAAAATATTTTCAGTCAACTGAAAATTAAAAATTATCATAATTTGTAGGATGTAGACAAGTAACAGATAAATATTTATACATTAGAAATGAAGAAAGATATAAAATCAATTGTCTTAGATTCTGCCTAAGAAGACACTAGTGAAAGAGAAGCAATTTAAGCCTAAAGAGATTACAAAAAAATAATAAAAGGAGAAATTAATGAAATTCAAACCAAGAAAGCAATAGAGAAAAATCAACAAAACTAAAAGCTGGTTCTTTGAAAATACAAATAAAATTGACAACTCCCCAGCCAGGCTAATCAAAAAAGGAAAAAATTAGAGCAGACATAAATTATCAATATTAGAAATAAAAAAATGGTCATACCTACTGATTCATGCCATCAAAATGATAATAAAAATATTATGACTCTTTGCCCACAGAGTTGATAATTTCTGAAAGGAACAAAAACTCACACAAAGACAAATAGGTTATTTGATTAGGTCTTTATCTATTTAAGAAACCAAATCAGTAATTTATAACCTTTTTAAAAGGCCCATATGAATTTACTGGTGAGTACTACCAAATACTTAAGTACAATTCTCTAAGATATCTTCCAACAAATAGAAGTAGGGGGAACAGTTCTTAACTCAATTTATGAGGCCACTGTTACGCAAAAACCAAAATTGGATATTACAAAACAGAAAAACTACAGATCAATATCTCACATGAAGGTAGATGCTAGAAGAAATATTAGCAATTTAAAGCTAATAGCATATAAAATGAATTATATGCCAAGGCTAAATAAGATTTAATGCAGTTATGCAAAGCTAGTGCAACACTTGAAAAATCAATTAATGCAATTCACAATACCAGCAGGCAAAAAAAAAAAAAAAATCATATGATCATATGCAGAAAAACACTTAACAAAATCCAAAACTCATTTATGATAAAAACTCTCAACGAGCTAGGACTAGAGAACAACTTCTCGACTAGATAGGACTAGAGACCAACTTCTTCAACTTGATAAAGGAGAAATAAAAAATCTTCCTGCATACTTAATGATAAAAAACTGGATATTGTCCCATAAGATCAGGAAGGACAAAGAGGATAACACCTCTCATTATTACTTTTAAACACTGTATTGGAAGTTCTAACTAGTGCAATAAAACTAGGGAAATAGGACATAAAGTATATAGATTGGGAAGGAAGAAATAAAATTGACTATGTTCACAGATGATATGTTTGCCTATTTTCCAATAGTCAGGTAAATGGATGTGAGAGTTGAACCATTAAAGAATGCTGAGCATCAAAGAATTGATGCTTTCAAACTGTGGTGTTGGAGAAGAAACTTGAGAGTCCCTTGGGCAGCAAGGAGATCAGTCAGTCCTAAAGGAAATCAACCCTGAATATTCATTGGAAGACTGATGTTGAAGCTGAAGCTCCAATACTTTGGTCACCTGATGTGAAGAGTGGACTCAATGGAAAAGACCCGGATGCTGGGAAAAATCTTAGGGCCTGAGGAGAAGAAGGTGACAGAGGGTGAGATGGTTGAATGGCATCACTGACTCAATGGCCATGAGTTTGAGCAAACGCCAGGGGATGAGATGGTAAAGGACAGGCAAGCCTAGCCTGTTGCAGTCCATGGGTCACAAAGAGTTGGACATGACTGAGAGACCAAACAAAAATAATTAGTCAACAACAACAATAAAAATAAAACCTCTTGGCACTAAGAAGTGGTTATAACAATATGCCCTTTTGTATATTAGCAATGATAAATTGGAATTTCAAAGTAATGTATTTACTGGCATACACCAGCATGTCAACATCTCTCAGGAAGTCTGCTGAGAGCTCCTGTAAACTTTATGTTGCAGAATACATCAGTGAGAGCTTAAAGAGCTCCCAAAGTGTAACAGACATGGTACTACTATGGTCCTCTATCTCTTGAACAATGGTTCTTAATTAGGGAGATTTTGCCTCTCAGGCAACATTTGACAATGTCTGGATACATTTTTGGTTATCAGAACTGGTTCAGGGCTGCTACTGATATCTAGTGGTAGAGGATAGCAGTGCTGCTAAACATACTACACTGCATAAGACACACCCCAACCCCTTAGCAAAGACTTATCTGGCCCAAAATAGAGTTGGAAAACTCTGCTCTACATAAATACAAATGCCCAACCAATACTTAAATTAGGGCTTCCTTGGTGGCTTAGATGGTAAAAAATCTGCCTGCAATGCAGACCTGGATTCTATCCCTGGGTCAGGAAGATCCCATGGAGAAGGAAATGGCAACCCACTCCAATATACTTGCCTGGAGAATCCCATACGCAGAGGAGCCTGGCAGGCTAGAGTCTATGGGGTCACAAGAGTGTGACACTATGGAGCAACTAACACAATCAAAGTGAGAAAGGAAAAATTTAGAGTTGACTGAGATCCAATCACTTGGAATAATAAATAATATATATATAATTTATGCAATGAGTTTTATATATATATATATATCATTTATATAATTATATATTGTAGTATTATATATAATTATATTATATATATATATATGAAATAGATATACTTGTGTAATATTTACCACAGAAAGAACATGGGGGGTTTGCTTATTAAATAAAGATAGTTAGTTAAGTCGCTCAGTCGTGTCCAACTCTTCGCGACCCCATGGACTGTAGCCCACCAGGCTCCTCCGTCCATGGGATTCTCCAGGCAAGAATACTGGAGAGGGTTGCCATTTCCTTCTCCAGGGGATCTTCCCAACCCAGGGATTGAACCCAGGTCTCCCGCATTAGAGGCAGACACTTTAACCTCTTAGCCACCAAATAATTTTTAGAAAAACTGACTCAGCATTGAAACCATGATGCTTATGTTTCAGTTTAAATAAACATCACATAGATGTTTTCACATAGGTCATCCCTTGTTGATAGAAACTTGAATGGATCTTTCAATTGCAAAAGAAAATGCATTTCAGGGTTCGCCTTGTCATTTATCAAGAGAATTAGTACTATCTGCTTTTTTTTTTTTTTGGCATAGAAATTTAATAAAAAGTAGAGAAGCCAAAAACCTGTTTTCTAAGGAAAATATACTTCCGGTTTTAATATCTTTAATCATTGAGTAGTTGAGTTGCTTATAAACCAAAATTATACATATATTTGAGTATCTCGTTATCTACCTTATATCTCTCTCTTGTTTTGTTTTGTTTTTGCTAATTCCCATAATTAGAGAGAGTTATGTGGCTCAACGGAGAAGGCGATGGCACCCCATTCCAGTACTCTTTCCTGGAAAATCCCCTGGAAGGAGAAGTCTGCTGGGCTACAGTCCATGGGGTCGCGAAGAGTCAGACACGACTTCACTTTCACTTTCATGCATTGGAGAAGGAAATGGCAACCTACTCCAGTGTTCTTGCCTGGAGAATCCCAGGGACGGGGGAGCCTGGTAGGCTGCCATCTATGGGGTCGACAGAGTCCAACACCACTGAAGAGACTTAGCAGCAGCAGCATGTGGCTCAAACTACTGTGCAATTGCACTCATCTCACATGCTAGTAAAATAATGCTCAAATTTCTCCAAACCAGGCTTCAGCAATACGTGGACAGTGAACTTCCAGATGTTCAAGCTTGTTTTACAAAAGGCAGAGGAACCAGAGATCACATTGCCAACATCCGCTGGATCATCGAAAAAGCAAGATAGTTCCAGAAAAACATCTATTTCTGCTTCATTGACTGTGCCAAAGACTTTAACTGTGTGAATCAAAATAAACTGTGGAAAATTCTGAAGGAGATGGGAATACCAGACGACCTGACCTGCCTCTTGAGGTCACCTTCCTCACCCATCTGCAAGTCAGGAAGCAACAGTTAGAACTGGACATGGAACAACAGACTGGTTCCAAATAGGAAAAGGTGTACGTCAATGCTGTATATTGTCACCCTGCTATTTAACTTATGTGCAGAGTACATCATGAGAGACGTTGGACTGGAAGAAGCACAAGCTGGAATCAAGATTGCTGGGGGAAATATCAATAACCTCAGATATGCAGATGACATCACCCTTATGGCAGAAAGTGAAGAGGAACTAAAAACCCTCTTGATGAAAGTGAAAGAGGAGAGTGAAAAAGTTGGCTTAAAGCTCAACATTCAGAAAACGAAGATCATGGCATCTGGTCCCATCACTTCATGGGAAATAGATGGGGAAACAGTGGAAACAGTGTCAGACTCTATTTTGGGGGCACTCCAAAATCACTGCAGATGGTGACTGCAGCCATGAAATTAAAAGATGCTTACTCCTTAGAAGAAAGGTTATGACCAACCTAGATAACATATTCAAAAGCAGAGACAATACTTTGCCTACTAAGGTCCGTCTAGTCAAGACTATGGTTTTTCCTGTGGTCATGTATGGATGTGAGAGTTGGATTGTGAAGAAGGCTGAGTGCCGAAGAATTGATGCTTTTGAACTGTGGTGTTGGAGAATATTCTTGAGAGTCCCTGGACTGCAAGGAGATCCAACCAATCCTTTCTAAAAGAGATCAGTCCTGGGTGTTCTTTGGAAGGAATGATGCTAAAGCTGAAACTCCAGTAATTTGGCCACCTCATGCAAAGAGTTGACTCATTGGAAAAGACTCTAATGCTGGAGAGATTGGGGGCAGGAGGAGAAGGGGATGACAGAAGATGAGATGGCTGGATGGTATCACCAATTCATTGGACATGAGTTTGAGTGAACTCCAGGAGTTGGTGATGGACAGGGAGGCCTGGTGTGCTGCAGCTCATGAGGTCACAAAGAGTCAGACATGACTGAGTGACTGAACTGAACTGATGTGGCCCACTCCAAGAATAGAAAGACATTACTTCCAGGTAGGAATTAGTGATCTATAATTTGACAGATCTGTCACTAAATTTCAAAAAGCAGGAAGGGAGTCAAACTTTGATAGTGATACTTGTCTAAAATGAAAACAGGAGAATATTGAATTGCTTTTTCAAAATTCTGAGAGGAAAAGGTCATGACACTGCTTTCAAAAGGCATAAGCAGAAACTATGATATTTAAACAATTTAGATATACTACCGAAAAACTCAATTTGTTAAAATGTTCTTCAATTATATATCTTCCTTTTGTTTTCTGATTTTATAAAAACCGTTTTGGCTGATTTTATTAAGTACTGTGATTGATTCTGTGGTAGCAAAGTTTGTAATATGCATTGTGTCTGGATGCCTTAAAATTCAGCTACTTTTAAGTCAGTTATAACTTAAGTGTTTTAAAATGCAACACATAGTTAGCAGATTAAAGTTTCATTACAACACATTGCTTAAATCTAACAATCAATCACTTTTTAAAAATGAAATCAGAAACATTATAAACTCTATTATCTTAATGAAAATTAATATTCAGGTCTATAAGTATAAATAAAATAATGTCAATTTCCCTTGTGCTTCTCTCACACTCCCTTTTCTCCACTCCAACACCCCTGATTAGCTGAATTTAAGGAGTATTAAAATTTACTTTCATTACTCACTGAGTTCAAAGCGGCCTTCTCTTACTAGACATGTGAAATTGATCAGTTTACTTAAATCAGATTGACAGGATAAATATCAAAACCTCACATATGCAGATGATACCATCCTTATGACAGAAAGCAAAGAAGAACTAAAGAGCCTCTTGATGAAGGTGAAGGAGGAGAGTGAAAAAGCTGGCTTAGAACTCAACATTCAAATAGCTAAGATCATGGCATCTGGTCCCATCACTTCATGGCAAATAGATGGCGAAATAATAGAAACAGTGACAGGCTTCATTTTCTCGGGCTCCAAAATCACTGCAGACAGTGAATGTCACCATGAAATTAAGAGAAACTTGCTCCTTGAAAGAAAAGCTATGGCCAACCTAGACAGCATATTAAAAAGCAGAGACATTACTTTGTCAACAAAGGTCTGTATAGTTAAAGCTATGGTTTTTCCAGTAGTCATGTATGAAAGTTTGAGTTGGACTATAAACAAAGCTGAGTGCTGATAATGGATGCTTTTGAATTGCAGCATTGGAGAAGACTTGACAGTCTCTTGGACTGCATGGAGATCCACTCAGTCCATCCCAAAGGAAATCAGTCCAGAATATTCACTGGAAGTGCTGATGCTTAAACTCCAATACTTTGGCCACCTAATGCTAAGAGTCAACTCATTAGAAAATACCCTGATGCTAGGAAAGATTGAAGGCAGGAGAAGAAGAGGATGACAGAGGATGAGATGGTTGGATGGCATCACTAAATCAGTGGACATGAGTTTGAGCAAGTTCCAAGAGATGGTGAAGGACAGGGAGACCTGGCATGCTGAAGTCCATGGGGTCACAAAGAGTTGGGCATGACTAAGAGATGGAGCAACAACAATTTAAATCAGCCTATGACTCATGATTGTCATCAGTCAAATGGAAATAATAGTATCTGTGTTAGGATTATTATAAGAGCTAGAGAAATCATAGTATATAATATAAAGCTTTGTATAAGTAAGCATGAATCTTGTTAACAGTTTTTCTACTTGAACTCAGCTTCTTTGATATCTGTGGCAAAAGTTGGGAGATGGTTTAGTTAAATGTGTTCTGAAACTTTCCCAGTGCCTGAAGTTGATCCCCACTTGACTCATGTTCAGTTCAGTTCTGGACCAATATCACTATGGACAATTTTCAAAGCCTCTGCTGCAGAGTTACCTTGCTGCTTGTCGTGTTAGGCTTACAGAAAGTCCTGGTGATATTTAATTTAATGTCTTCCTATGTTTAGCTATGCTCCAGAAATTTGGTAACATTAAACTCATCTTCTCATACCTACCAATGGCTCATAGACAAAATTATGATGCACACACTCCTCAGGTTAAGTTGGATAGGAGGTATTGTTGGGGAAACTCAAAGTGTCCTGTTTTCCAAGAGTCCAAAACTGAATAAGGTGAAAGGCGTTTGTCATCATCCTCAGAGTACTTTAATACATGTGTCTTTTTTTCTCTTCTACCGCATCTTCTTCTCAATCCATTACAAGTAAAATAGGTAGGTTTCCTTGACATCATCTTTGTAGCTAAAGCTTAATGTTAGGAAAGCATGAAGGAGAAAGAACAGGACAAGCTTGCCCGCATACCCAACAACTGGATTGATTCCTTTGCTGAGCATACAAGTGGGTGACAGTAGAAAAGTATTTCCATAAGGTGCCTATTCCATGACCAGAAATGACAGAAGCAGCAGATGTCTAAGAATGAAAACACAGGTATTTAAAAGAAACTTGTACAGAAAAGTCTTCTTCTATAAGAATTATGCTTGTGGTCTGATCCTTAGATGTTACTGCAGCTGCAGGTTTAGGCATCTGACATGCTCCTGCATACTGTACATTTTGGTCAAGAAAGGCAGCACTTTCAAGCATGGGGCCCCCACCCTCCCTCCTCTCTCAGTGATGCATATTGCATTCCAGGCATAGTGGATTTCAACAGGTTCAATTAAGCAGCAAGACAATGGGATCCCAGTGGAGATTGAGTAGTTCCCTTTCACCTAGGGGTATCAAGTAGCTCATCTATCTTGATGGGACATCCTACGCAAATTCCAATAGCTGATGCCTCTCCCAGGTGTGATGGGACTAGGTGATCTCAGCAGCATAACATATTGTTCCACAGTGAGAATGGGGGCAATGGCTTTCTCCCGAGGCCTCAAGACTTCCATACCTTTACAGCATGGGGTGTGTCAACAGAGGTCCACAGTCTGACATATGGAACTGCAAGCTCTACTGGTTGATCATTCAAATGTATTAAAACCTGGATAGTATTTTAGTCCATCTTCTGCTTTACTACTCATTCTTCCTTCCTACCATTCCTGCTGCTTGTGCATTTTAAGGGAAATGGAATATCCATTCAATGTCATGTTATTTTGCATATAGTATGATTTGCATACCATGACCTTTGAAATGTGACTCAGTCACAGTCTTTTTGATAAAAGTGGCTTTCTCTGGTAGCTCAGACAGTAAAGAATCCACCTGCCAATGCAGGAAACCCAGGTTCCATCCTTGGGTCAAGAAGGTCCCTTGGAGAAAGGGCATGGATGCCCACTTCAGTATTCTGACCTGGTTAACCCCATGGACAAAGGAGCCTGGCAAACTATAGTTCATGGGGTTTCAAAGAGTAGAACACCACTGAGCAACTTTTTTTTTTTCATCTTCTTTAATTCCCTAATGTTGGCAGTTGGGTCTGCATGGTGACAGGGGAAAGTATGGGTTAGGCCAAACAATGTACTCACACAAAATGGACATATTTAGCACACTCTCTTGGAGGGAGACAAACCTAGACAGCATATTAAAAAGCAGATACATTACTTTTCCAAAATAGTCCAATAGTCAAAGCTATGGTTTTCCAGTAATCATGCATGGCTGTGAAAGTTGGGCCATAAGGGATGCTGAGCACTCAAGAATTGATGCTTTTGAACTGGGATGTTGGAGAAGACTCTTGGAAATCCCTTAGATAGCAAGGAGATCAAATCAGTCAATCTTAAAGAAAATAAACTCTGAATATTCATTGGAAGAACTGATGCTGAAGCTCTAATAATTTGGCTACTTGATGTGAAGATCGATTCATTGGAAAAGACCCTGATGCTGGGAAAGATTGAAGGAAGAGAAGGGGATGACAGGACAAGATGGTTGGATGGCATCAGCAACTCAATGGACATGAGTTTGAGCAAACTCCAGGAGATGGTGAAGGACAGGGAAATCTGGCATGCTGCAGTCCATGGGGTCACAAAGAATTGGACATCACTGTGCGACTAAAAAGCAAAAACTACTTGGAGAGAGGGATCCAATATAATCAGTTTGCCATTTCCTTTACCAGTTGGGAATCTGGTGGATTGCTCCAACACAGGACATGTTAGTTCCTGCATTAACCAAGTCACTCTATTTCAAGGGCAATCCAGCACTCTTGGTAATGTCTTCCCATGTGGGCACTATAGTGGTAGCTATTTTTATGCATCCAGGCTATTATATCTATTGAAGTAATAGCTATATCAATAAGCCCAGTGGGTGTATATTCTTTCAATATAGGTGTTTCCTGAATCTGAGACTGCTCCACTGGTTGGCGTGGTTGCTGTTCTTTTGCTTTTCTCTGTATTAGAGTCTAAGGACATGAGCCACTTTGTTTTGCCCTCAATCACCATAACATCCCCCTCTTCACTGCCTTTACTTTCCTAGGGATTCCACCTCCTAGCATCTCAATCAGACTTTGTCATAGCATTCAGACCTAGTTCATGTCATCTTTTACCTTCTTAGCTTTGTAAAATCCACATTATGTTCTCTAAAGTATTACCTGGCTCCCCCAACCTTGTCTGCCAGCTCCAAATCCTGCAGAGCAGCCCTTGTCTAACTTCTTCTTCCAACTTTCTAACTGGAACTTCAGCCTCTAGCTGGAATGCCCACAGTGAAAGGCCATTCCATGTTTCAGTTGTGCATTTTTCTTCTTTGTTGCAGTATGCTATACACAGTTCTTCATTAAATACATTAAAATAAACACATTAAATCTGAGGTGTTCCTGGGTATCCCTACCTTCAGGTGGTGACGCCCAAACACCTAAAATACAGCTCAGACTTCCCTACATAGAAGTCGTGGCCTCCCTGGGATTTCCCTTATAGATACCTCTTTCCCAAGACTCATTCCTTTGGTGTCCTGGCTGCCTTGCCAATTGTCAGGAGCTCTCCAGATGTAATCATAAACTGACCCCCATATATGGAGGAAAAGGGCAGATTGAAAAAGGAGGTAGATCACCTCCATATTGGTAAGTGGCAGTTTAATAAGCAAGGGAACATTTATATGAGACATTGTCTTACATGGCTACAAGTGACTAAACCTCTGGTTCCACTTGCTGGATTTCAATGACATATATCATTCAGATGGTCTCAACAACACATTACTCTCAAGCCTGAAACCTTGAAGTGGCTCCTGATGTAGAAGAATAAGTGGATCATACATTCCAAGGACAGAGGAGAGAAAGCGAGGAGCCTCTGATTGTCTGGGTTTAATGCCCATGTCAATCAGAGATTGCACCCTCTCAATATACAGAATATGATTATGAAGACTAAGTTAGGCAATGAATACAAAATGCTTACACAATGCCTGTGCACAAGAAGCACTCCAGACCAGATCTTATAGCTTTACCCCTAACAATTCCCTGTCCACTGATATCTCCTCAATTCAGGCTCGAATACTATTGTCCCAAAAAGGACTTGGCATAGTAGACCAAGAAGAGGCATCAAATTATCGTATTTTAACATGGAAAGCCACAGCTGAGATAGAACACAAAGGCAAGGAAGAAAGTTTTACTGTACTAGTGTTTCTCACCACAATGAGATTGTATAGTAAAAGAAGTTGGAGAGCAAACAAAGTATTAAAGGTCAGTTAAAGTCTTTAGGAATCTGAAATTAAAGTGCCTCTGGACCCTCCAGAGTCAGCAGTTTCACTGTAGTCCTTGTGCCATCACAGAGGCACTAAAATAAAGCTCCTCATGTATATAAGCTGTTTCAGATGCTGAGGCAGGAGCAAGGAAAGGCTGTCCTGGTGAATAGCCTGGGAGCACAGAGTAGATTTAGAGAGCTGCCAAATGTCCTTGATTCTGGAAGAATGTATGAATTAAGTTGAAAGGAATAAAGTGCCTACAGATTTGAAGTTTCTCACTGTTATGACAAGGAAAAGAACCAAGAATGGGCCATATTTTCAGGTCCTGTTTGAGAACAGAGACATCTAAAGGCATGGTAGGTGAAATTGCAAGCTTGGCTAATAAACTTCTCACCATTTAATGCCATAAAGCTATCTTAGACCAATAGCTCTTAAAAGACAATCTGGTTGTAGGAACTAAATTAAAAAATACTGACCTGGCACAACATAAATGTGACATGACTCAGTTTACCTGGAATTGACAAAAATTAGATATTTTCCCTAAAAACATTGTCACATTTTTACGTATCTGAAATTTTCTGCCTATGCTTTTGAATCAAGGACAAAACATAATAGTTACTGTTTTTATATTAATTTTTCATGTCATAAATTCAACAAGGCTTTTTTTTTTTTAGTGGAGAAGCACAGAATTTTAGAATGACCTGATTTAGATACAACAACATACCTATCAAGAAAATATTTTCCTTCACATTGAAAAATTAGTAATCTCATTAGTATGTCTGTACCCTATGAACCCTGGCATGATAGAAGACTACTGAAAAGCAGTGAAAAGGATTCTGTAACATGGAAGCAATGTAATGACACATTTAACATTGTGATTAAAAAACAGAGCACTGATTAGTCCCTGGAGTAACATACACCCATAAATTAAGTGTCAGGATTGAAAATTTTCACTTTAGATCATGCCATGGCAAATTTTAAGAAGGCTTCCACCATCATTTGACCACAATTTCTGATATACTAAAATTAGTTAACTTGAAAACTTCTGTGGTTAGATTTAGTTTATTTAAATTATTTCGTATTTCCCTTCATGTATATCATTCAATACCTAGAAAAAACATCTAAAATAAAGAAAATTAAAACAATACATAAACTATTAAATTCTATAGTTAGCTCATTTGCCTAAGGTTATTATATAAGATGTAATACTAGATTTGATTTCCATTTTAGTGATTTGTGAACTAGACAAATGTATTACAATAAAAAATTTGAAGCAGGAATGTCTTCAAGATCAGCAGTCCACAACCTTTTTGGCACCCGAGACCAAGTTTGTGGAAGACTATTTTTCCATGGATCAGGGGTGGGAGGTAGGTTTTAGGATGATTCAAGAGAATTATGTTTATTGGGCATTTTGTTTCTAATCTAATACTGCCATTGACCTGACAGGAGGTACCGGTCTACAGCCCAGAGGTTGGGGACCCCTCTTCTAGAGAATGTACAGGACCTGATATACACTTAAAGAGTTGACTTCATTCAGACTTGAACCCTAGCAGCTAATAGTGAGGGAAAACATGTGCTGCTTTAAGGACTAAATAACTAGTACCACATCAAACAATATCACAAAGGCTATTTCCTAGTTGCTCCACACAGACTAGGCAGACTTTTCTAATAACAGCTTACCCTGAATAATGTATGTCTGTAGCTAGCTGCCATTTGGCTCTGATTTCGTGACCCAGTAGGGAGGCTGGCAAGTGTATAATGGAGATGTGAGGCTTCTCTAAACCTTCCCTGACATTTCCTCATGTCTCTTAATTCCTGGTCACCTGCTGTGATATCTGAAATTGTTGTTCACTTCTTCATTTCATGTACATTTCATCTTAATTAATAATGTCACTCAGAGACTATATCTCTCAGGACACAAAGGGCCATATCTATGCAGTTATCTTTTCACTTGAGATTTCCACCAATTCATGATCTTAAATAACAGAGTAGGACTTTCTATATATTATGTGACTGCCCAATTAATTTTTTATTGTTCTTGGTATAATTCCCACAAAATCCTAAATTATTCAATTTACAAATAGAGAAATTTTATAAGTCATAAAAATATAAGTACTTATTTTATTCATTTTCACTTGCTTTAAAGAAAACAATTAAAGGCCTTAAGCAACAAAGAGTATTTACTATTTTTTCTAACTATAAAGACTAGGTGTGGATTTGGTTTCAGGCACAGTTTGATCTGCAATCCACCTTAAATTATTTCTGATAATGCCTTTACTTATTTAGCCCAAATTACTTAGATTACTTCAATTCTGAAGTTGAGTGTGTGGTTAACTCTACCCAAATCACTCAGTTAACATATTAGGGTAAGGTAAAATTTGGGGGTTTACCCAAAAGCTATATCCACCTCATACACTTAATAAGGCTTATGAAGACATTAAGATACACAGAATTCATAGGGA
This sequence comes from Aepyceros melampus, assembly GCA_006408695.1. NCBI lineage: Eukaryota > Metazoa > Chordata > Mammalia > Artiodactyla > Bovidae > Aepyceros > Aepyceros melampus. The sequence continues at coordinate 20,066 of SJXQ01006412.1, forward strand.
GAGATATGAGCCTTTAAAAATGCATAAAGTATCAAAAAACGCTTGTTAATCACTCAGTTGTATCTGACTCTTTACAACTTCATGGACTGTAGCTCATCAGCCTTCCTCTGTCCATGGAATTCTCCAGGCAAGAATACTGAAGTGAGTTGACATTCCCTTCTCTAGGAGACCTTCTTGACCTAGGGATTGAACCCAAGTCTCCTGTATTGCAGGCAGATTATTTACTATCTGAGCCACCAGGGAAGCCCTTATTGCCATGCCCTCCTCCAGGCGATCTTTCTAACCCAGTGATTGAACCTAGGTCTCCCACATCACAGGCAGATTTGTTACTGTCTGAGCCACCAGGGAAGCCCAAGAATACTGGAGTGGGTAACCTACCCCTTCTCCAGAGGATCTTCCTCACCGAGGTCTTCTGCATTGCAGGAAGATCTTTTTGTTAGGAAAGCCCCCAACACTCCTGCCAATAAATGAATGTTTAAGCTATTATAAAATCAATGCATTTTTCTCTCCACAAGGAAACAAGCCAACATTTTAAATATCTACACCTATATGCTGAAGTCCAGAGTCACCAGGGATATGTCTTTTTTTTTGCGGGTGGGAGGTCAGAGCTTTTCATTAGACCCTTTATAGCCTAGTGGTGAGGTTAAATAAAGATTTATCTTCCTACAACATTTGCACTATGCCATGGTAACAATTACATAACTAGTAACTCCTTTTTGGAAATTAGAAGGATTGAATAGAATATAGAGTCCACCGGCCATAGCACATAGTATAACTAGACAATAATGCAGTAACTCTACCCTGTTAGTGAGTGAATTATTTGGTCAGTCTGGTGGCTTTAGTTTTCTTTCTGGGAGAACAGAGAGTTATTGGTTTCTGTCCTCCATGTCCATAGCTGGAATAAGCACAGGCAAAATGTTTTTCTAGGAACTGGATCAATTTAACAGCATTCCTATTAGAAGAGTTCTGTCATGCTAGGTATTGAATAATCATCCTGTTGAAGAGAGTTTAGCAATACAGTCTGCTATGGTGGACTAAATGATTTTTCCCCTTTCTTCATTCCTTCCTTTATCTATGCCCTCTTTGTCACCTGACTTTGCAGTCCCCTCAAAAGGAGGTAGCAAACTTCCCATACAAATTTAATATACCCGTGTGATTTGTTTGACAATGGCATGTGAGTGAACATGATTCAAACAGGGGATTGGAATGTACATGGCTATTTTACATGAATTTATATCCCAGGAGGTCCATTGGTCACAGAAGAATAAATAAGATAGAAACTCATGGCTTGGAGATAATCCAACGGATCTGGCCATATCCCAGTCAAACCACAGAAATGTAAACAAGAAATAAAGGCTTTTTGTTGTATGCTGCCAAAGAATTGCTTTTAAACTGTTTTGTTGAAGACTCTTGAGAGTCCCATGGACTGCAAGGAGATCCAACCAGTCCATTCTAAAGGAGATTAGTCCTGGGTACAATGCTAAAGCTGAAACTCCAGTACTTTGGCCACCTCATGAGAAGAGTTGACTCACTGGAAAAGACTCTGATGCTGGGAGGGATTGGGGGCAGGAGGAGAAGGGGACAACAGAGGATGAGATGGCTGGATGGCATCATGTACTTGATGGACGTGAGTTTGAGTGAACTCCAGGAGTTGGTGATGGACAGGGAGGCCTGGTATGCTGCAGTTCATGGGGTTGCAAAGGGTCAGACACGACTGAGCGGCTGAACTGAACTGAACTGAACTGAGTTTAGAAGGTGTTTTATTTACTTATTTATTTATTGCAAAGCACCATATGTTACAAAGCATGATATTATTGGTGACACAATTGGTAACCAGAAGTACAGTACTGTTCATCAAAATTTAAATTTTGTAGTGTTATCTATGGGGTCAGTGAGGGAAAAGCTGCAGTTACAGAAGACTGAAAACTTTTATAAAAATGAAAAAATATATATTTTAAAAGAGACTGGCAAAATAGAAACTTTTGCTATGTAATGGCCAAATATCTGTAAAAACTATCACATGCAGTAATTTAAAAATAAAAAATATACCTAATGATCTTATGGCCTTGGGAAAGAGGCTTACCGGGAAGAACACTGAGTGTATAAGCTGGCTCCTACTGGCTGCATTTGATAAAAGAAAACAAAAAACACTCAGGGAAAAATGGCCAGTTTGGAAACAAATTGAGAAAGAATGTAGAAAGTCTGGAAAATCTGGAACTTAGCAGGTAGGAAAATAAAAGCATTTCCCAACTACAATAAAATATTCAATTTAATATAAATAGAGTGGCTGAATGTGAAAGTCACTCAGTCATGTCTGACTGCAATACCATGGCCTATAGCCTGCCAGGCTCCTCAGTCTATAGGATTCTTCAGGCAAGAATACTGGAGTAGATGCCATTCCCTTCTCCAGATCTTACCAAACCAGGAATTGAACAGGGGGCTGAGTAAGTCTAATAAATGCAACTGGAGAAATAGATCAAATCAAAGGTGGTAAGGTCATCACTCATAAAGAACTAAAGTGATGCTTCCTAGTTCTGTTTTTCTCAGAGCAGATTATGAGTGTAGGTTCCAGGTGCAAGTAATTTACCAAAGAAGTACCTCCAGGAGAAATTGGCTGGTCCAAACCTACTCAGGCTCCAAAATTCTGGGCTTGCAGCCATTTGCTAATCACAGTCCTTTGGCAGATAATGTTCTCTGAGGGATGTTAGAAAATAGAGACTTCAGTTTAGTCACTCAGTCTGAATTCTTTGGGACCACATGGACTGCCGCATGTCAGGCTTCCCTCTCCATCACAAACTCCTGGAGTTTGCTCAGACTCGTGTCCATCGAGTCAGTGATGCCATCCAACCATCTCATCCTCTGTCATCCCCTTTTCCTCCTGCCTCAATCTTTCCCAGCATCAGGGTCTTTTCCAGTGAGTCAGTTCTCTGCATCAGGTGGCCAAAGTATTGGAGTTTCAGCTTTAACATCACTCCTTCCAATGAATATTCAGGACAGATTTTTTTAGGGTTGACTGGTTTGATCTCCTTGCAGTCCAAGGGACTCTCCAGAGTCTTCTCCAACACCACAGCTCAAAAACATCAATTCTTCAGCACTCAGCTTTCTTCACAGTCCAACTCTCACATCCATACATGACCACTGGAAAAACCATAGCCTTGACTAGACAGACCTTTGTGGGAAAAGTAATGTCTCTGCTTTTTAATATGCTGTCTAGGTTGGTCATAACTTTCCTTCCAAAGAGTAAGCGTCTTAATTTCATGGCTGCAGTCACCATCTGCAATAATTTTGGAGCCCCCCAAAACAAAGTCTGTCACTGTTTCCACTGCTTCCAGTGACCGTGATCTTAGTTTTCTGAAAGTTTAGTTTTAAGCCAACTTTTTCATCTTCTTCTTTCACTTTCAACAAGAGGCTCTTTAGATCTTCTTCGCTTTCTGCCATAAGGGTGTCATCTGCATATCTGAAGTTATTGATATTTCTCATGGCAGTCTTGATTTCAGCTTGTGCTTCATCCAGCCCAGTATTTCTTATGATGTACTCTGCATATAAGTTGAATAAGCAGGATGACAACATACAGCCTTGACATACTCCTTTTCCAGTTTGGAACCAGTCTGCTGTTTCTTGTCCAGTACTAACTGTTGCTTCCTGACCTGCATACAGATTTCTCAGGAAGAAGGTCAGGCAGTCTGGTATTCCCATCTCTTGTAGAATTTTCCACAGTTTGTTGTGATACACACAATCAAAGGCTTTGACATAGTCAATAAAGCAGAAGTAGATGTTTTTCTGGAACTCTCTTGCTTTTTCATTGATCCAGTGAATGCTGGCAATTTGATCTCTGGTTCTTCTGGCTTTTCTAAATCCATCTTGAACATCTGGAAGTTCACAGTTTATGTACTGTTGAATCCTGGTTGGAGAATTTTGAACATTACTTTCCTAGCTTGTGAGATGAGTGCAATTGAGTGGTAGTTAAGTAATAGCCTAAATAAATTTACTCCAAAACCAAATATATTGAATTTTTCATATAGTCCTATTTGATATAGCATTATATGATCCAGTAAAATCCACAGATTATGGAAAAATAATCCCCATGAAGCCACTGTGGTTATAGTAAAGTAATAAAGTGATTGAAGGAGAGAGTACTAAGAGAAAAGGTCAGATAAATGTTTTTGGGGAAAGTGAGGTGGAGAAGAAGTGCCATGTAAATTAAAGACATCCAGTTAAATTTGAATTTCAGATAAATGAAACATTTTTTATATTAATATATCTCAAATATTATATGGGACATACATGTTTTCAAAAATCTTTGTTTATCTGAAACTCAAATTTAGAAACAATCTGTTTTTTTATTGTTGTTATTTTGTTTTGTGTTTTCTAATTTAGCAACCCTGGAGTGGGGCTGGTAGGGGACTGAGGGGTGAGAGGGGGAAGGGCTGCTGTATAAGAGTATTACAGCCATTTCAAGGTCTTAATCTTTTACTGTAAATGATATTTTAAAGTAATTATTTTAATGTAAGGAAAGGCATGATTCGCCTTACTTTTAAATAATTTTTCTACCTATATTTGGGAATAGGCTGAAAGTGAGAAATGATGGAAGCAGGAAAATAAGCTAGCAAAATTTTTCAGCAATTTAGGCAACAATCGCTGGTAACATGTAGTAAGACAGTAGGAGTGTTCATAGTGTTATGTGGTGTGATTCTGGATTTATTTTGAAGATAATGAAGGTAAACTATGCTAATGGATTAATGGTGAAATATGAAAGAAGCCAAGAATGGATATAATGGTTTGGTTTGGTGTTTTCCCTTGCCAACTGGGAAAAAGGAGTTTCAAAATACAGAGATTAATAAAGATTATAGAAGAAACAAGTTTGGTGGAAGAAATGAGTAGTTCTACTCTGGATATGTCACTTTTGAGAAATTTGATATATATCCAATTAAGATGATGAGTGCACAGTTAGCTATAAGGAGAGATACACAGGATGAAAAACATCTGAACATAATATTCTTAAAGATGATACTTCAAGTCATGGAATTAAGTATGGTCATACTGACAATTATTGTGGAGGTTAAACCTTGTCCTCCTGGGTCAAATATATACTTGTTTCCCTGAAGCATGCTGAGATCTTACGCCTGTTGCTTAAAAGGCCACAAATAATGGTTGGCTTTAAAAAACATATGTATTCTCCTTGTCAAGACACTGTCCTAGCTGAGATTATTTCAACAAAGGAGCCTTGGTATTCTCAGAACATTGCTATAAAGAAATTCTGTTGAATTTATAAATTATCTCTGAAATAAAAAAAAAAATCTATACCTGGGACAACAGATCTACAAAAATTGATAGTTCTAAGATCTCTTTAATACATAATGTCTCTCATAAACTGAGCTTCAAGAAAACATTGATTTTATCTTAAAACGCTTGTATGTTGTGTTTATAAATTCAAAACACAGGAACTGTTTTTGGAGTAGAAAAAATATCAATAATTTATGCTGTTACATTAACATAACTTTCACCTGTGCTTTAAATGATTTGTAGTTTTATACTAAGAATTATGATCCCTCTGTAATACTTTTACTTGGTCCCAACACCCTTCACATTTTAACATTTTCATCTACCAAAAGGCACAAATAAAAGTGAACACTTAATTACCTCATTAAGACTCAATATTATGATTTTAACTGACCAGTTACTTAACAAATCAATAATATTCAAGTCAGTTTATGATAACAATCATCCCCTGGTAACAAATATCTGAACCAAAACTCCCTAATGGTTCCATAGATTATAAATCATGAGCCACAGAAACAGTCTTAAAATCAAGAAGTGTCAAAAATAAACAGAATTTTATTTTGGGCCATACTTCTCTAACTCTTTAATATGGAAATGTTCTTTGTAAATCTGAAAAGTTTTTGATAGCTATTTGGATATTATTTATAGCACATACTTTAGGAAAGAAAATCTAGATGTATACTTCAGATTAAGTACATTTTCTGAGAAGATTACTAAAGAAAAACTGCAAAAGCAAATGAATGAGAGGAATTTTTTTAAATTATCTATAAATTGTAATAATACCCAACTAAAATAAGAGCCAAGATACAGATAGATGAATAGACAGGCAGGCAAATATAGAGATAGACATACAGATATAACAGACTATATCATTAACACAATGGAATGTGATCATAGCTATGGCATCTGATGATAAAGAAGAACCATATCTTAATCTAACTTGTAATATACAAATTATTTTGTGTGTTTATATTTTGAAAATACAGTGTAATTGTTCTACAGTATACACAAACCTCTGTATAAAATGAGTTATGTTGTAATGACAGAAATTTAATGTTCAAAAGTCTTACAGGTTACATTACAATCTACCTTGAAATAGGAAAATGATTTGTGTAATATCTCTAACTAATTAATATTCACCTCTTATCATAAAAAGCATTACATTAAGTAATGTAATAAACTTAGTAAACTTGTGCACTTTTTCAGTAAGACAGATCTGAGTTTAAATTTCAGATACACCATGAACTTAGTCATATAACCATTGGTTTCTTTACTAAAATATAAAAGACAATATTTAAATCATACAGTGTTTTTGAAGCTTAAATGGCAAAACACACAAGGCACAGAACTTCCCACAGAGTCTGACACTTAAATTTAGTGTTATTATCACTATTATTAACATTTGTAAGACATTTTAAAGTAGTACATAGGCAAATCTTCTTAAACTCCTGAAATTAAATTACAAAACCAATTTACAATGAATGACATCTAATAACCAGAATAGATGTATGTAACATCTTGATTTCTAGTTTTCGCCTTATTCTCAGGGATTTATGCACTTTAACTTGTTTGATTAAAACACACTGCATATTGTTAGCTTCATATTATCCACAAGAAAACTGAGGTACAAAGATAATATCAAACCTCAAAGAGCTGCTGCTGCTGCTGCTGCTAAGTCGTTTCAGTTGTGTCGACTCTGTGCGACCCCATAGACAGCCTCCTACCAGGCTCCTCTGTCCCTGGGATTCTCCAGGCAAGAGCACTGGAATGGGTTGCCATTTCCTTCTCCAATGCATGAAAGTGAAAAGTGAAAGTGAAGTCACTCAGTCGTGTCCAACTCTTAGCAACCCCATGGACTGCAGCCTACCAGGCTCCTCCATCCATGAGATTCTCCAAGCAAGAGTCCTGGAGTGGGGTGCCATTGCCCTCTACCCCAAAAAGCTAGTAAATGGCAGAGCTAGTAACTGAACCAGTAACAATTAAGTTCCAAGATATCTGCTCTTTATGATATACTGCTTCTCTAGCTAAAGGTTCAATTCAGTTCAGTTCAGTTCAGTCACTCATCGTGTCTGACTCTTTGCAACCACATGAACCACACAGCAAGCCAGGCCACCCTGTCCATCACCAAATCCCAGAGTCCACCCAAACCCATATCCATTGAGTCGGTAAGGCCATCTAACCATCTCATCCTCTGTGGTCCCCTTCTCCTCCTGCCCTCAATCTTTCCCAGCATCAGAATCTTTGCAAATGAGTCAGCTCTTCGCATCAGGTGGCCAAAGTATTGGAGTTTCAGCTTCAACATCAGTCCTTCCAATGAACACCCAGAACTGAACTCCTTTAGGATGAACTGGTTGGATCTCCTTGCAGTCCAAGGGACTCTCAAGAGTCTTCTCCAATACCACAGTTCGAAAGCATCAATTCTTCGGCATTCAGCTTTCTCTATAGCCCAACTCTCACATCCATACGTGATCACTGGAAAAACCATAGCCTTGACTAGGCAAACCTTTGTTGGCAAAGTAATGTCTCCGCTTTTCAATATGCTGTCTTGGTTGCATGTCTAGCCAAAGGTAGATGAAAAATTAAATAGATTAATAAAAAATAATGAACCAGAAAGTGAGATGAAGTAGATGAAAGAGAGATTTGTTCAAGGAACGAGTATAAAATTAGAATGATAATATACTCAAAGTCTTTATCAACAAAAGGGGAGATTGGTACAAAGAGGTGAGGATTTAGGAGGTAGTCAAATAACAGATTTTGTAACTAGTGCTTAGAAAATCACAGTGGGGTAAATTTCATGGCATTTGGACTCTACTTGCCATATCTCTTTAATGGAATTTAATACAAGGTTCAAACAAATATTTACATTATGTAATTTCTTCTCTTCATTCCTCTGCCTTTTCTAAAACCAGCTTGAATATCCCAGATCAAATTGCCAACATTCTTTGGATCATTGATAGAGCAAGAGAGTTCTAGAAAACATCTTTCTCTGCTTTATTGACTATGCCAAAACCTTTTACTGTGTGGATAACAACAAACTGTGGCAAATCCTTTGATAGATGAGACTACCAGACAACCTGACCTGCTTCTTGAGAAATCTGCATGCAGGTCAGGAAACAAGTTAGTACTGACATGGAACAACAGACTGATTCCAAATAGGAAAAGGAGTACATCAAGGCTGTACATTGTCACCCTGCTTTTTTAACTTATATGCAGAGTACATTATGAGAAACACTGGGCTGGATGAAGCACAAGCTGGAATCAAGATTGCCAGGAGAAATATCAATAACTTCAGATATGCAGATGACACCAATGTTATGGCAGAAAGTGAAGAAAAACTAAAGAGCCTCTTGATGAAAGTGAAAGAGGAGAGTGAAAGGATTGGGATTTCATGTACACTGAATTGATTCATGTCAATGTATAGCAAAATGAATACAGTATTGTAAAGCAAAACAAACTAAAAAATAAAAATTAATAAAAAAATAAATAGATGCTTGTATAAAAAAAATAAAATAAAGTTCAACATTCAGAAAACTAAGATCGTGGCATTTAGTCCCATCACTTCATGGCAGATGGGGAAACAGTGGAAACAGTGACAGACTTTATTTTTCTGGGCTCCAAAATCACTGCAGATGGTGACTGTACCCATGAAATTAAAAGATGCTTACTCCTTGGAAGGAAAGTTATGACCAACCTAGACAGTATATTAAAAAGCAGAGACATTACTTTGCTAACAAAGTCTATCTAGTCAAGGCTATGGTTTTTCCAGTGGTCATGTATGGATGTGAGAGTTGGACTATAAAGAAAGCTGAGCACCAAAGAATATATGCTTTTGACCTGTGGTGTTTTAGAAGACTCTTGAGAGTCCCTTGGACTGCAAGGATATCCAAACAGTCCATCCTAAAGGATAGTCATCCTGAGTGTTCTTGGAAGGACTGATATTGAAGCTGAAAATCGAATACTTTGGCCAACTGATACAAAGAAGTGAGAGCACCAACTTAATGGACATGAGTTTGAGTAAACTCCAGGAGTTGGTGATGGACTGGAAGGCCTGGTGTGCTGCAGTTATGGGGTTGCAAAGAGTCAGACACGACTGAGCGATTAAACTGAACTGAACTGAATTCCTTCTCTTAGCTCTAATTCTGTCAATGCATTTATTCAGTACTTTAACATTCAGAGCCAACCATAACCAGCACTCTTTATGGACTTGAAATGCAGTGATGACCTAGACACAGATCTAAATTCTCTAAAATAATCTAAATTCATAGAATGATTAAAAAACCCTGTCCCTCTACCCTTGAGTCTACTTGGTAGACATTAAACAAGGACTTAGAGCATTCTGGTAGGCATGAAGGACATATTTCAAGCCACTTGAAAAGTTAATATGAGATGTGTGGTAAGCAAGAACATGAAAGAAAATGTCAGAAATCAACCCTTCTGTGAACAAATGCCTTCAATCATCCCTTCATTTCGAGAAAGGTCCCTAGAACTCTTGAAACTTCAAAAGAGACTGAGATTTTGATCATACTCTTTTCAGAAATAAGGTGTTTTTACATAATAAATTCTCATCTCCCACACAGTAGATTCTTTACTGTCTGAGGCACCAGGGAAGCCCAAAGCCTGTTCACAAAGAAATAATTCCCATGACAGTCAACTGGGGCAAGAGGAAAGCCATCCTATATATCAACTCATTTAAAATGCCACAAGTATTTCTGGGGAAGGTTTTAAGCACACACACCCAAAAATCCTCCACATTAAAGGATATTATGCATCTTCATGCAACTCTACATTGCTTTTCAAAGATTTGATATATGGTAGGAAGAGAACGCTTTAAAGCTGCAAAGATTTTATAGTAGAGCAAGATTGTAATCTTGATGTGGATAAAAATAGAAGTGTATTCCTCATGCAGACATAAGAAGAAGAGAAGTGACTATGGTTGGCATGAAAATTCCTGGTGTTTCACATCATTTGCAGGAAAAAGTAGGGTGGTTACAACCCTGGACTTGATCTAAGAAAGCTGGAAATTGGAGAAAGGGAGGTAAATAGTTGCTGCTGCTGCTGCTAAGTCACTTCAGTCGTGTCCGACTCTGTGCGACCCCATAGGCAGGGGCCCAGTGTCTCTGGGATTCTCCAGGCAAGAAAACTGGAGTGGGTTGCCATTTCCTTCTCCAGTGCATGAAAGTGAAAAGCAAAAGTGAAGTCACTCAGTCATGTCCGACTCTTAGCGACCCCATGGACTACAGCCTACCAGGCTCCTCCACCCATGGGATTTTCAAGCAAGAGTACTGGAGTGGAGTGCCATTGCCTTCTCCAGTAAGTAGTTAGGATGTCCATTTCACTCTTGGTGCAACGGGGGAAAGTTATTTTAACATAACTGACAGTAAGCAAGACTGAAACCATGGAGGGAGACATAATCAAAGCACCAATTCTGATAGCAGCAATTTGAGAAGTGGCCAGAACAAACTATCTTTAGTATAATTCTCTAGGGCTGGGGCTGGGAATCAACTGCAAAGTATTTATTAAAGTACTCTACTAAGGCACACTTTAGTGACATTTTAATACCACTTACGTTGCTCATATACAAACACTATATATTTATCAAGCGCAATTTATACGAACATTTTTCATAACCCCAAGCAGTTGAGAAGCTTGGCAACCAGTAAACTCAATTTGAGAAAGATAGTTTTTCCTAAGAAGTGCTTTTAATCATTAAAAACATGTATAAATTCATAAATTTAGACTGTCTTTCTAAATCAACTGAATATTTTGCAAGCATGTATGGTTTCCTTAATATAAAGTATTCTTCACACTTATTTCTCTTACTAGAGTATTCAGAAATGTATTTTATTTTATTAAGAGCATATTATCTATACAAATACCATGCAGTTATTTTGAATTGATCCTTGTGTTGAGCTTCTAACATGTTTTTATTCAATGATTTTTATAAGAAATTAACAATCATAACTCATATTTACATTTTATACTCAACAGAATTTGCATAGAAAAAGTTGAATACTTTGCAGTCTTGTTAGCTCTCAAAATCTAGATTACAAATGCTAGTTTTATAGTGAGTTGCAAATCAACTTCAATTAAAAATAACATTAAATGTTTGACAAATCTTATTACGTTTTCTGTTTCTATAGTAAAAATATCTTAAACATAAGATAATGGGATCACTTTTAAAATATTACACAATATTGAACATTATAAGAAATATTTCTAAAATCAGAAACAATTACCTATTCTGATTTAAGCACAAATATATTTATTTATTCATCTGAGCATCTGTTTACAAGCATACATTCATTTAGCATGTATTTGTTGAGCAGATAAAGTAGCAGGTATTTTACTATGTACTGAGGAACAAAGGTGAATAACAAACAGTAATTATTTTTTCTGAGTATGGAAGACAAAGCACTCCAGATAAAATTCTGTGGCTGTTATTTTTACTAGATTACAGTCCTGGAGCAAGAAAAATGCATGTTTAAATTCTGATTCAGCTGTTTCTTAATTGTGTAGTTCTGATTAAAATCCTTTAACTTTCTAAAAGTCTAGCTCCCTTTATTAGAGGAGTTTCCTTTGCTTTAAAATATTTAAAATAATATCACTTAAGAATTGTCAGGATTACATGAAATAATACATGTAAATTGCAATAATACTACTTAGTAGTTATGTTTTAATAACATATAAAAGAAGAACCCAGTAGAGTGTGCAATTTAAATTTAGTGGTTATTCTGATCATCTATACCACTAATACCATGGAATAAAAGTATGCATACTTACTGCTATTTTGTTGTCTTCAATCTCACACCACACACACAAAATAAAAAATCAATAAACATTCCAAATGAGTATTAAAGTAGCAGTCAATTGAAAAATTGACACTTTTTTATGTAAAATATTAGACCTTATATAAAGAAAGTCCTTTTCTCATCCAAGATAGCATGAAGTAGTGTAGCTAGTGATGGTCATTAGGGCTTACAGCTTTGGAATCCTTTCACATCACACTTTTCATATGCATTACTCTTATAATGATGCTCAAACTTAGGTGGTCCCATAATTGAAAGAAAATTTACATATGAAGTCACAAAATATTTTCCCCATCTTTTTTAATAAAAACAATATTTAAACTAGTCCCATTTATGTGTCAAGTATTCTATTTCTTTTTTTATAATTGACCCACATAAGATAAATATATTTTGAATTTACTTATATTCCTTTAGATGTGTTTACTTGTATAAGCCTTATATTTAAAACATATTATTATTGATATCATGATACTATTATTCTGAAAGTTGAAACTATCTATTCTTTCATCCTATTTTCCAATGAAACTTGTGTCTATTTTTTAAGAAACTTTGTAAGATGGATAAAACAAAAGACCCTGACAAGGCGAGTGAAGGACAAAATAAAAACAGTTAACAGCAGCAACAATTCTATTTATGATAATGAATGCAACAGAATGTAAAAATAGTTGGATACTTGTTCTGACGATCTTTTTCTCTTAGGAGATGAAATCTGGGAATATATCAGAGGTGAATCACCACTGTTATAGAAAATACACATCTTGCAAAGAGCTAGGATATCCTAAGCACCACAAAGCATAGAATCAGATCTGCTGCTGCTGCTGCTAAGTCACTTCAGTCGTGTCTGACTCGGTGCGACTCCATAGATGGCAGCCCACCAGGCTCCCCCATCCCTGGGATTCTCCAGGCAAGAACACTGGAGTGGGTTGCCATTTCCTTCTCCAGTGCATGAAAGTGAAAAGTGAAAGTGAAGTCGCTCAATCATGTCTGACTCTTAGCGATCCCATGGACTGCAGCCCACAGGCTCCTCCGCCCATGGGATTTTCCAGGCAAGAGTACTGGAGTGGGGTGCAATGTTAATTTTTATTAGGATTCAAGTCACTGAAACCAAGAAATTTACTGGTATGTGACAGAGGCAGCTCCCCAATCCAAGAAAATATTGTACAAGCCAAGGTTCAACACCTGCTCATTTTGGATACTCTATTCAAAAATTCAAAGAAACAGGAAAGAGACTGAAGGAAACTGTGGCAGGAGTTCTCGTTGGCTCTTTCTGTTGTAAGTTGGGGGTGGGTCACACCATCACAGATGTAACTGTGGCACAGAGGCACCATGAATTTTGTTAAAGAAAAATGTTAGGTATGCATTCGAAGTCACTTCATGTCTAACTGTGCAACCCTATGGACTGTAGCCTGAGGCTCCACTCTACATGGGATTCTCCAGACAAGTATACTGGAGTGGGTTGCCATGCTCTCCTCCAGGTGGTCTTCCCAACCCAGGTCAACACATGTCTCTGACATCTACATTGGCAGGTGGGTTCTTTATCACTAGTGCCATCTGTGAAGCCCCAAAGAAAGAAGAGGAGATTGTAAAACACCAAGATACTATCCCAAATGGTAGTTATTATAGAGCTGGCACTATCTATTGATTAAATTTACCATATCTAGATGAAGATCAATATTAAGGAAAAAAAAAATAGCCCTGAAAATAAAAAAGTCCTTTATAAACCTCAGATCCCAAGTATGTCCAAAATATATGCACATGAGTTTCTAACAAAGTACTAAAGTAATGTCATAGTTAAATATTTGAAACATATATTAGGACATTGTTGGACTGCTTTGAACAGAAGTGATGTACTAGACACTTAAATACAAGTTTTTTTCTTTCTGAAATTAGACAGCAGTGAATTGACCAGATGTAATAGAGTGATAACTACAATATGCAACTTGGTGAAAAGAAACCTGAAGCTTTAGTGTAAGAATGTCCTAAACACCTCAAAGCACATATTTATAATTTAAATGTTTTTTGTTTCTCTGAAATCCAGATTAACTAGGTGGTCTGTATTTTACATGATAACCCTATCTTAGCAGGATAGAAGTGGGTTAGACTTAATAAGTTACTTAGAAAGTAAGGTAAGATTCATGCACAGCTAAGTACAAAAAAGAACTTCATGACCCAGATAATCATGATGGTGTGATCACTCACCTAGAGCCAGACATCTTGGAATGTAAAGTCAGGTGGGCCTTAGGAAGCATCACTACGAACAAAGCTAGTGGAGGTGATGGAGTTCCAGTTGAGCTGTTTCAAATCCTAAAAGACAATGCCATGAAAGTGCTGCACTTAATATGCCAGCAAATTTGGAAAACTCAGCAGTGGCCATAGGACTGGAGAAGGTCAGTTTTTATTACAATCCCAAAGAAAGGCAATGCCAAAGAATGCTCAAACTACCACACAATTGCACTCATCTCACACGCTACTAAAGTAATGCTCAAAATTCTCCAAGTCAGGCTTCAGCAATACGTGAACAGTGAAATTCCAGATGTTCAAACTGGATTAAGTAAGGGCAGAGGAACCAGAGATCAAATTGCCAACATTGACTGGATCATTGAAAAAGGAAGAGAGTTCCAGAAAAACATTTATTTCTGCTTTATTGACTATGCCAAAGCCTTTGACTGTGTGGATGTCGCAATAAACTGCGGAAAATTCTGAAAGAGATGGGAATACCAGTCCACCTGACTTGCCTCTTGAGAAACCTGTATGCAGGTCAGGAAGCAACAGTTAGAACTGGACATGGAACAACAGACTGGTTCCAAATAGGAAAAGGAGTACGTCAAGGCTATATATTGTCACCCTCCTTATTTAACTTATATGCAGAGTCCATCATGAGAAATGCGGAGTTGGAAGAAGCACAGGCTGGAATCAAGATTACTGGAGAAATATCAATAACCTCAGATATGCAGATGATATCATCCTTATGGCAGAAAGTGAAGAAGAACTAAAGAGCCTCTTGATGAAAGTGAAAGAGGAGAGTGAAAAAGTTGGCTTAAAGCTCAGCATTCAGAAAACTAGATCATGGCGTCAAGTCCCATCACTTCATGGCATATAGATGGGGAAACAGTGGAAACAATGGCTGACTATTTTTCTGGGTTCCAAAATCACTGCAGATGGTGATTGCAACCATGAAATTAAAAGACACTTACTCCATGGAAGGAAAGTTATGAGCAACCTAGACAGCATATTAAAAAGCAGAGACATTACTTTGTCAACAAAGATCTGTCTAGTCAAGGTTATGATTTTTCCAGTAGTCATGTATGGATGTGAGAGTTGGACTGTAGAGAAAGCTGAGTGCTGAAGAATTGATGCTTTTGAACTATGGTGTTGGAGAAAACTCTTGAGAGTCCCTTAGACTGCAAGGAGATCCAACCATTTCATCCTAAAGGAGATCAGGCCTGGGTGTTCATTGGAAGGATTGATGTTGAAGCTGAAACTCCAGTACTTTGGCCACCTCATGTGAAGAGTTGACTCATTTGGAAAGACCCTGATGCTGGGAAAGATTGAGGACAGGAGGAAAAGGGGACCACAGAGGATGAGATGGTTGGATGCCATCACCAACTCAATGGACATGGGTTTGGGTTGACTCCAGGAGTTGGTGATGGACAGGGAGGCCTGGCTTGTTGCAGTTCAGGGGGTTGCAAAGAGGTGGACATGACTGAGCGACTGAACTGATCTGAGGCGCACAGGATAGAAGTCAAAGGTCCTACACACATATAGGGTTTAATTCTAATGAATATATGCACGGAACAATTTAGTGCCTCTTATTGCTTTAAGAGAGAGAAGGCAATGGCACCCCGCTCCAGTACTCTTGCCTGGAAAATCCCATGGACGAAGGAGCCTGATAAGCTGCAGTCCATGGGGTCACGAAGAGTCAGACAGGACTGAGAGACTTCACTTTCATGCATTGGAGAAGGAAATGGCAACCCACTCCTGTGTTCTTGCCTGGAGAATCCCAGGGACGGGGGGGAGCCTGGTGGGCTGCTGTCTATGGGGTCGCACAAAGTCGGACACGACTGACGCGACTTAGCAGTAGCACATTGCTTTAAGTTTGTAAATATTTTAAAATTTCAGCCTGACTTCTGACAAAGCTTAATATGACCCAAGAAGTATAGGTAAGCCTCTCTGTTAGGCTTTTATTGTTCATATGCTTTTTAAGACTGAGTCCAAAGCCCAGGAACAATTGTGAAAGACTACAGAGTCTACTTTGGTTGCCTAAACAATCATTACCCTAATTCTAGATGCTCCTATATTGTCATCCTGTGATTCAGGTTTGGAAAAACTAAAGTACCATTTAGTACTGATAAACACAGTGTTAAGTTGTTCTCTTAGGGAAAAGGGCTCAAGGTCTCACAGAGGGAAATGTTTCAGAGTCAGAAAGCCCTTCATTTATTAGCTACCCAAATTGCAATTTAGGAAAAGAATGAATATGTTCTAGGTACATGAGCCTGAAGGAGCTTGTCTTTGATTTTCTTTTCATGATTATTTTGAAATCATATACAGAGAGAAGAAAAACAGAATTGTCTACTATTTCAGAAAGGGAGAACAGCTGCAGCAATATAGAGAATAGAGGCATTAGTAAAGGCAGGGGGATGGAACAATTTTCAGAGGGCAACAGAAGTTGCTATCTTTCGTATTCATCCCTCAATTATATTTTAGTACTAGAGCTTGTGTTACAGTATAAATGTAAAAATATTACTAAGTGCATGCATTTGTTGCCCTAGCTGATGAAAGATCATCAGTGCTTTCAAATTGTGCATAAGTAAAAGTAAATTATTTAACCAAATTGTGCTGGGAAAGAGAGGTCAAAAAAAGAACATAATTATGTTTTGTTTAATGCACTCTCCAAGGTAAACCATAGTAATTTTTTTTAATACTTCTAATACACAGTGGTATTTCTAATAGGTTTATTCCATATATCTATCTATCAATCTTTAACTCATTAATGCTAGTTGTTAACATTTTATTTGGAAGCAAAAATCTTAATCTATAATATAAACTGTATATTGACCATTATTTATATGTTTTCTAAGCTACAGGTAATCCTCACTGTATATACTGTGCAACACCAAAAAGTGAGTGTGCAAGGTGAATTGTGCAAAGTACTCTTACTAAAAGAAAACTACAATACACAGCTAAATGAATTTTTTAAATGTTTGTCAAAACATCAAAAATCATTTTGCTGTTAGCTACAAATGCATAAGGAACTAAATTATGGTAAAACTAACTTATTTTGTACAGTGCAATTTAAAATATTAGAAACAGTAAGAATTAGAGTGTTTTACTTATTTTTTTAAAAAATATATAGAGTAATTGGAGCAGTGTTTGCCTTATTCTCATTATGTTACTTACAATATGGAGCAAGTATCTTTTCCATATCTTGGAAAATTGCCATACTCTTTTTTAAGTTTTGATCAGTTTCCAGCATTTTATCATTTCCAATTACAATGTCATGAAATATCTCAACAGTTTCTTTAATGTGAAATTTTTTTGCCAGTCATTCTCTCTGAGATACTGTCATCCTTTTCATCACAACCACTTTTCTCATTTACCTCAATAAGTTTGCCTCCACTGAGTTCCTCTTAAAGAGTCTCTCAAGCTATTTTAGAATTCCATTTACACAAGATTCTAATTCAATTTTCAGTATTACCATTTTTTGTTTCTCTGATGCATCTTCATCTCTGTTGTACAACTCCCTCTTGATTATCAGTTTGTGAAATGCTGCTGCAGTTTATGGGGAAAACAAAGAGGTTATAGTTTTTCCTTCTGTGTTGAACTGAATAACTACCACACAGTGACCCATCAATGACAGATCTTGAAGGACATGACATGACTGGTAACTGAGCATGATGTGCACCCATTATTTACAAAGAAATTTGTGCACTGAAAAGGTAGTGGCAAAGTTTTTACTTCATGCTATCATTCACAGTTGATATATGTAGTAACTGGAATTTGAACTTTCTTTAAGAGAAAGTTGCAGTTAGTCAACTAAATCACAGTAAATGAAATTTGTTCATAATGAAACTGCAAAGTTAGGACTGTCTATATTTACTGAAACTAAAGCTAGACTAGATATTAAATTAGTTGGCAGTGAATGATTGCCTCTTTGACCTCATGAATCAGATGATTCAGCAGAGTTAACAACAAAAGCGTTACTTACAGAAAATTTTGGAGAAGGAAATGTCAACCCACTCCAGTATTCTTGCCCAGAGAATTCCATGGATGGAGGAGCCTGGGGTCACAAAGAGTAGGACATTACTGAGGTACTAATACACACGCACACACGTAGAATTTACTTTTTACTGTATGCCTCAAAACCACCTAATACTCACTAATACCCAAGGAAATACATAATATAAATAAAGATAGTACGCTTATCATGTAAGGGGCTTCCCTTGTAGCTCAAGCAGTAAAGAGTATGCCTGATATTCAGGAGATCTGGGTTCGACTCCTGTGTGGGGAAGATCCTCTGGAGAAGGAAATGTCAATCCATTCCAGTATTGTTGCCTGGAGAATCCCATGATCAGAGGAGCCTGGCAGACTACAGTCTATGGGGTCACAAGAATTGGACACAACTGAACAACTAAGGACACTTATGTAAACACAGGTTCAAGCCCAGGGCCCTAGTTGTTCAAACCACGTGGACATAAATAATCCTCTCTTACAGAGAAATTCTGGAGTCATCACTGCTACTTAGCCTCTGTATCAGATGCTGCCATCAACAAGAGAGCCCAGTAGAGAAAAAATAATTTTATAAGACCAGTATTCTATTGGAACCTTAGCTCATTCCATTCTGTTCAGTTCGGTTCAGTTGCTCAGTTGTATCCAACTCTTTGTGACCCCATGAATCACAGCAAGCTAGGCCTCCCTGTCCATCACCGGTTCCCGGAGTTTACCCAAACTCATGTCCATCGAGTCAGTGATGCCATCCAGCCATCTCATCCTCTGTCATCCCTTCTCCTCCTGCCTCCAATCCTTCCCAGCATCAAGATTTTTTCAAAGGAGTCAATTCTTCACATGACATGGCCAAAGTACTGGAGTTTCAGCTTCAACATCAATCCTTCCAATGAACACCCAGGACTGGTTGCCTTTAGAATGAACTGGTTTGATCTCCTTGCAGTCCAAGGGACTCTCAAGAGTCTTCTCCAACACCATGGTTCAAAAGCATCAATTCTTCTGTGCTCAGCTTTCTTTATAGTCCAACTCTCACATCCATACATGAGTACTGGAAAAACCATAGCCTTGATTAGACAGACCTTTGTTGACAAACTAATGTCCATGCTTTTTATTTTATTTTATTTTATTTTTTTAACATAGTTTTAAGTTTTCTCTTCATGAATTACTTAACTTTATTTATTTATTTTTATTTTTTAAATCCTTCCAATGAACACCCAGGACTGGTCGCCTTTAGAATGAACTGGTTTGATCTCCTTGCAGTCCAAGGGACTCTCAAGAGTCTTCTCCAACACCATGGTTCAAAAGCATCAATTCTTCTGTGCTCAGCTTTCTTTATAGTCCAACTCTCACATCCATACATGAGTACTGGAAAAACCATAGCCTTGATTAGACAGACCTTTGTTGACAAACTAATGTCCATGCTTTTTATTTTATTTTATTTTATTTTTTTAACATAGTTTTAAGTTTTCTCTTCATGAATTACTTAACTTTATTTATTTATTTTTATTTTTTTATTTTTAATTAATTTTTATTTTTTTAGTTTGTTTTGCTTTACAATACTATATTCATTTTGCTATACATTGACATGAATCAGCCATGAGGATACATGAACTCCCAATGCTTTTTAATATGCTGTCTAGGTTGGTCATAACTTCCCTTCTAAGGAGTAAGCATCTTTAATTTCATGGCTGCAATCACCATGTTCAGTGATTTTGGAGCCCAAAAAAATAAAGTCTGACACTGTTTCCACTGTTTCCCCATCTATTTGCCGTGAAGTGTTAAGCTCATTAGTTTCTCAATAAATATTAGCCAAGCAGTGTTTCCACCTCCTCTCCTCAAAATTGTTGATCTATGACTTTGCCAGCTCATGTCCATTAACATCATGATTTAGCCATAATTACTGAACTTCTTGTTGTTCAGTCACCCAGTGGTATCTGACTCTTTGCAACTCCCTGGACAGCAGCACACCAGACCTTTCTTCTCTCACCATCTCCCGAAGTTTGCCCAAGTTCATGTCCATTGTGTCGGTGATGATATCCAGCCGTCTTATCCTCTGACACCCTCTTCTCCTTCTACTCTCAATCTTTCCCAGCATCAGAGACTTTCCCAATGAGTCAGCTGTTTGCATCAAATGACCAAAATATTGGAGTTTCAAATTTAGCACAACATCTAATCCCATCATATTGCATTTTTGGTCTTAGAGAGATCATATTCTTTCCTCCAACTAAGAGTCCTTTCTTACCTGTCTAATCACTTCAAGCTTTGTCACAGTATTTCTTCTAAAATACTAAGAAATTCCCTAAATTGTATGTGAATATTATGTTCACATTATATGCAGTCACAGTTCTGTGTATTTCTTGTCTATTCATTATCTTTCCAAGAAAAGAATAAATGACTTAAGGAAATGAAAATATTATGCATATATATTTATATAAACTTACAAATATATAAATAAGTATTAAATGGATATATAATATATAAACAACATATTTCATGCTGCAGTCCATGAGAGCACAAAGAGTTGGACAGGATTTAGTAGCTGAACAACAATAACAATATGTAATACTGTGTATATGAAGATAATTCACAAAGGTTGAAAAAAGTTCTTACCAATAAAAACAAAAACAAACAAAAAAAAACAAGTTTTAATAGGAGAGAAATACACCTCTTTCCCTCAAAGTAAAGATCCTTTAAATGGTTGTTTTCATATAGAAATAAGAAAAGTTTTGTCTTGAAGCATGAATTAAAAATTTGTGTTTATGATCTACAGGAAAAATAAAGCCCTAAAAACTTATTCTCAGTGGTCAGGAACTGATGCTAAATTCTTTTATCTGACATTACCAGAGTTCAAAGATTGTTATAAATGTCAGTAATCAAATCTACAAATGATGTCTCTAAGGAGGGTATTAGGAAGCAAACACATTCTGAAGTTAGCTGTTAACCTCAAATTATTTTATCATACTCCAAGAAAACATCTACTACATTAGAATCAAGGAACATTGATACTCACTAATAAAGGTCAGCCGTAAGAAGTAATTAGACTTCTGTGAATAACCAGATCCTCTGCCTGTTACAATCTTCAACTAGAAGCCCTTAGGAAACTGCCTCACTATGGGTGAGGGGCATTCACAGAATGTTATAACATGAAAGTACTGAAAATTAGCAAAGACTAGCATTAGGATATGGATTTGGTAGAGAAATAACAAACACATAAGAATGAACAAGTTCGCCAGAGCATTACCTTCAAGCTAAGATCACAGCAAGGAGTTATATCTCAGTGTCACACGCAGAGAGGAACAAGTACATTTCATAATCAAGTAGCAACTGGAGTGAAGAATTTTCAGTTGATATGCTGACCATATACTTTTGAGATAAGTAAGCAAAACATCTGACCAAAGGTTAGGTATTAAGCAAAGGGCTGAGCTTTCACTGGAAGCCCCAGAACATGTATTTTTCCTTGGAAGTTTTTCCAAACACTTGTGAATCATACTTTTTACCTCTTTCTCTTCTCTCTTAGTAAAAGCATGTTATACAATATAGCATGTGCTATGTGCTGTGCTTAGATACTCAGTCATGTTAGACTCTTTGTGACCCTGTCGACTATAGCCCACCAGGCTCCTCTGTCCATGGGGATTCCACAGCAAGAATACTGGAGTGGGTTGCCATGCCCTGCTCCAGTGATTTTCCCAACCCAGGGATTGAACCCACATCTCCCACACTGAGGTGGATTCTTTGCCACCTGAGAAGTCTGAGCCACCATAGAAGTCCATGAATACTGGAATGGGTAGCCTATTCCTTCTCCAGGGGATCTTCCCAACCCAGGAATCAAAGTGGAGCCTGGTGGCTCAGATGGTGAAATGAAATTAAAAAAATGAAATCGCTCAGTCGTGTCCGATTCTTTGCAACCCCATAGACTGTATGTAGTGTACCAGGCTCCTCTGTCCATGCAACAGTACTGGAGTGGATTGCCATTTCCTTCTCCAGGGTATCTTCCCAACCCAGGGCTCGAACCCAGGTCTCCTGCATTGTAGACAGATGCTTTACCATCTGAGCCACAAGGGAAGTCCTGGCTCAGATGGTAAAGCCTGCAATACTGGAAACCTGGGTTAGATTCTTGGGTTGGGAAGATCCCCTGGAGAAGGAAATGGAAATCCACTCCAGCACTCTTGCCTGGAAAATCCCATGGACGGAGGAGCCTAATAGGCTACAGTCCATGGGGTCGTAAAGAGTCGGACATGACTGAGCAACTTCACTTCACTTCACTCCCACACTGCCAGCAGGTTCTTCACCAGCTGAGCTACCAGAAAAGCCCAAATATAGCATATAATAATAATAATAATAATAAAGCCTGCTATGATTACTAACTGCTTTGAAAACATTTTGACCTTGGGCACTGCAATATTTAGTTTCTAAGGATGTTTTCATGAGTTCACAGGCTCTGAGGTCTATAAAATCACTGTTTCCTAACATTAGAAGCTACAGAAGTTAATAAGGGAATTAAGAGTTAATAAAGCCGAGACAGTTTAGTTCTGTTGCATTCAGTCGCTCAGTCGTGTCCGACTCTTTGCGATCCCACGAATCGCAGCACGCCAGGACTCCTTGTCCATCACCAACTTCCAGAGTTTACTCAGACTCACATCCATTGAGTCCATGATGCCATCCAGCATCTCATCCTCGGTCGTCCCCTTCTCCTCCTGCCCCTAATCCCTCCCAGCATCAGGATCTTTTCCAATGAGTCAACTCAAAAAGCAGAGACATACTTTGCCGACAAATGTATGAATAGTCAAAGCTATGGTTTTTCCAGCAGTAAAAAGGTAAAGATGTGAGGGTCGGGCCATAAATAAGGCTGAACACCGAAGAATTCTGCTTTTGAATTATGGTGCTGCAGAAGACTCTTGAGAGTCCGTTCCTCAGCAAGGAGATCAAACAAGTCAATCCTAAAGGAAACCAACCCTGAATATTCATTGGAAGGACTGATGCTGATGCTGGAGCTCCAATACTTTGGCCGCCTGATGTGAAGAGCCAACTCAATGGAAAAAGATTCTGATGCTGGGAAAGACTGAGGGCAAGTGGAGAAGGGGGCGGAAGAGGTTAAGATGTTTAGATGGCATCACTGATTCAATGGATATGAGTTTGAGCAAACTGGAAGATAGTTAAGGACAGAGAAGCCTGGCGTGCTGCAATTCATGGGGTCACACAGTTGGCCATGACTTAGTGAACTGAATAAACAACACTAAAATTCATCTCGGTTGGCAGAAGGTTCCACTTGAACTTAGACAAGTTACAGGGACCCACATCCACACTGAGCATGAAAAGAAGAAAAACTGCTATCATTATGGGCAAAAACCAGACAAATACAAAGCTTCGGCTGATTTGCTTAGGAGTTGAGGATGTGGAGTGTGCAATGCTCATTAAGGAAGAATGACAACAACTAGGCTTTCTCATGACTCAAATCCTCCTGCAACCTCTAATGCTAACTTTGGATCCATTTGGAGATGACAGTAAAAGTTCTCAGACTTTTTCTGCAGTGGATTCTGGCTTCTATAAGGGAGCGCTGGCCTTCATGGGGAGATTTTTTTCTGACACAGAAAAACTCCATGGGAAACCATAGGCGTGGCATTGACAACAAGCCAGTACTCTGGAGTGGGTATCTAATGTTGATGAATGAGGAAATGATGTCATCCTACCTCTTCAGACCTCAGCCACACTGGGGAGAAACAGTTAGAGATGGAGGTCAATATTTTCCCATCCCTAAGGAAGGTCAAAGGCCATACACATCTATCTCAGTAAGCTGGGAATCTTGGACTGAATCAGACTTTTACAGCTCTGTTAAACACAGGAGTCCAAGACACTGTTATACCTGGACACATGGAAGGAAAATACATCAGATTCAGCTAATGGGGTTTGGGCAGCGTTCACAGAGGGGAAGGAGAAGCTGGTCTGACTTTGTGGGCGGGGCACTTTGAGTCAATTCAATGCACAGATGTTGCTGCTTTTACATCTTTATGTCAATAAGAATTGATGCTTTTACTTCCCTCTCATAAGTGCCAGAGAGGAGTCTCCACAACTGAGAAGAGCTGCATGTAGAGAATGCTAATAGGACACAAACATTTTTAATGATGCTGCGGGGAATCTGGTATCCCTGGAGAAGCACTAAACACACATGGAGGCCTTGCTATGCAAATGAGACTGATCTTGACCAAGTCAGCAGTGTGGTGTCATTAGTCTGTAACATGCCATTAATCTGTTAAATGGATTCGGGTGCAGTCACAGCATCTAGCAAAGCTGATGCTGTGGGGCAACAGCTCATTTTGGTTGCCAGGACATTTTCCAGCACTTAGTGAGTGCCTCTACCCTCCGATGTCCAAAGTTTTCAATACATAAGTCAGTAGTTCCCAACCTTTTGGGCACCAGGGATAAGTTTTACTGAAGACAATTTTTCCACTGACAGCAGCGGGGGATGGGGGTCAGGGGAGGATTGGCGGGGGGCAGGCCAGGTGGATGGTTTCAGGATGATTCAAGGGCATCACATTTATTGTGCACTTTATTTCTATTCTTATCACATCAGCTCCACCTCAGATCATTAGATCATTAGATCTTGGAGAGTGGGGGCCCCTGTTATACATGATGCCTTGCCAATGGGTAAGTCAGAAGCCTCAGTTCAGCTACTCTTACTGCAGTATTTAGTTCAGTTCAGTGACGTTCAGTGACTCAGTTGTGTCCAACTCTTTGGGACCCCATGAATCACAGCACGCCAGGCCTCCCCGTCCATCACCTTCTCCTAGAGTTCACTCAGACTCACGTCCATTGAGTCAGGGATGCCATCCATCCATCCCATCCTCTGTCGTCCCCTTCTTCTCCTGCCCCCTATCCCTCCCAGCATCAGGGTCTTTTCCAATGAGTCAAGTCTTCGCATGAAGTGGCCATGAAACAGTAGAAACAGTGTCAGACTTTGTTTTTTTGGGCTCCAAAATCACTGCAGATGGTGACTGCAGCCATGAAATTAAAAGGCGCTTACTCCTTGGAAGAAAAGTTATGACCAACCTAGATAGTATATTCAAAAGCAGAGACATTACTTTGCCGACTAAGGTCCGTCTAGTCAAGGCTATGGTTTTTCCTGTGGTCATGTATGGATGTGAGAGTTGGACTGTGAAGAAGGCTGAGCGCCGAAGAATTGATGCTTTTGAACTGTGGTGTTGGAGAAGACTCTTGAGAGTCCCTTGGACTGCAAGGAGATCCAACCAGTCCATTCTGAAGGAGATCAACCCTGGGATTTCTTTGGAAGGAATGATGCTAAAGCTGAAGCTCCAGTACTTTGGGCACCTTATGCGAAGAGTTGACTCATTGGAAAAGACCCTGATGCTGGGAGGGATTGGGGGCAGGAGGAGAAAGGGACGACCGAGGATGAGATGGCTGGATGGCATCACGGACTCAATGGACGTGAGTCTGAGTGAACTCCGGGAGTTGGTGATGGACAGGGAGGCCTGGTGTGCTGCGATTCATGGGGTCGCAAAGAGTCGGACACGACTGCGCGACTGAACTGACTGAGTGTCAAGAACCTCCAGCAGTTTGTGTTTCAAGTTCCAGAACTGCGAGTTGGTGGGCGCAGTGCAAATTCATCCCTTCATTTCCTGTGCAGTTACTTGAGTCAATTTGGACATAATATGCATCTCAGCATTAACGTTACTTATCTCCCTCTTCTCTGGGCACGTGAGATTTATCTTAACCCACCAAAAAGTTAGACAGAGACCTAATAAGGTTAGTAAATGGTACATACTCTACCATTTCATACCAAAAGAAGTGGCTGTGAGCTAGTTTCAGTGGCCAAGATCCACAGTATAAGTTAGCTTTAAAAAACCTCATGTGGAGAACAGTATGGAAGGTCTTTAAAAAACTACAGTTACCATTTGATACAGAAACCTACTCCTGGGCAGAGAAAACTCTAATTCAAAAAGACATGTGCATTCCAACGTTTGTAGCATTTACAATAGCCAAAACATGGAACATGGAAGCAACTCAAATGTCATCAACAGATGAATGGATAAAGAAGATGAATGGATAAAATGGAATATTATTCAGCCATAAGAAGATGAAATAATGCCATTTCTAGCAACATGGATGGACTTAGAGATTATCATACTAAGTAAGTTGGACAGAGAAAGACACATATCACATGATGTCACTTACATGTGGATTCACTTACATGGGGAACCTAAGATACAATATAAATGATCTTATTCACAAAACAGAAATAGACTCATAGACATAGAAAATAAACTTATGGTTACCAAAGGGAAAAGGGGAGGAGGATAAATTAGGAAATTCAAATTAACAGATATACACTACTATATATAAATCAGATAAACAAGTAGGACCTACTATATAGCATAGGGAACTGTATTCAATATATTGTGATAACCTATGATGGAAAAGAATCTGAAAAAGAATATATATGTGCGTGTATGTATAACTGAATCACTTTGCTGTATACTTCAAACACTGTAAATCAATTAGTTGCTAAGTTGTATCCAACTCTTTTATGACCCCATGGACTGTAACTCACCAGGCTCCTCTGTCCATGGGATTTCCCAGGCAAGAATACTGGAATGGGTTGCCATTTCCTTCTCCAAATCAACCATACTTCAATTAAAAAAAAATAGAGATTAAAAAAATACCCAAGGTAAAGAGAAATAAGGTCCTAATGTGAAAGATGATGCTGTGAAAGTGCTGCACTCAATATGTCAGCAAATCTGGAAAACTCAGCAGTGGCCACAGGACTGGAAAAGGTCAGTTTTCATTCCAATCCCAAAGAAAGGCAATGACAAAGAATGCTCAAACTACCACATAATTGCACTCATCTCACACGCTAAGTAATGCTCAAAATTCTCCAAGCCAGGCTTCAGCAATACGTGAACAGTGAACTTCCAGATGTTCAAGCTGGTTTTAGAAAAGGCAGAGGAACCAGAGATCAAATTGCAAGCATCTGCTAGATCATGGAAGAAGCAAGAGAGTTCCAGAAAAACATCTATTTCTGCTTTATTGACTATGCCAAAGCCTTTCACTGTGTGGATCACAATAAACTATGGAAAATTCTGAAAGAGATAGGAATACCAGACCACCTGACCTGCCTCTTGAGAAACCTATATGCAGGTCAGGAAGCAACAGTTAGAACTGGACATGGAACAACAGATTGGTTCCAAATAGGAAATGGAGTACGTCAAGGCTGTATACTGTCACCCTGCTTATTTAACTTATATGCAGAGTACATCATGAGAAATGCTGGACTGGAAGAAACACAAGCTGGAATCAAGATTGCCGGGAGAAATATCAATAAACTCAGATATGCAGATGACACCACTCTTATGGCAGAAAGTGAAGAGGAACTAGAAAGCCTCTTGAAAGTAAAAGAGGAGAGTGAAAAAGTTGGCTTAAAGCTCAACATTCAGAAAACGAAGATCATGGCATCTGGTCCCATCACTTCATGGCAAATAGATGGGGAAACAGTAGAAACAGTGTCAGACTTTATTTTTTGGGGCTCCAAAATCACTGTAGATGGAGATTGCAGCCATGAAATTAAAAGACGCTTATTCCTTGGAAGGAAAGTTATGACCAACCTAGACAGCATATTGAAAAGCAGAGACATTACTTTGCCAACTAAGGTCCATCTAGTCAAGGCTATGGTTTTTCCGGTGGTCATGTATGGATATGAGAGTTGGACTGTGAAGAAAGCTGAGTGCTGAGAATTGATGTTTTTGAACTGTGGTGTTGGAGAAGACTCTTGAGAGTCCCTTGGACTGCAAGGAGATCCAATCAGTCCATTCTGAAGGAGATCAGCCCTGGGATTTCTTTGTAAGGACTGATGCTGAAGCTGAAACTCCAGTACTTTGGCCACCTCATGTGAAGAGTTGACTCCTTGGAAAAGACTCTGATGCTGGGAGGGATTGGGGGCAGGAGGAGAAGGGGACGACCGAGGATGAGCTGGCTGGATGGCATCACCGACTCAATGGACGTGATTCTGAGTGAACTCTGGGAGTTGGTGATGGACAGGGAGGCCTGGCGTGCTGCGATTCATGGGGTCGCAAAGAGTCGGACACGACTGAGCGACTGAACTGAATGTGCTTCCAGGCTACAGATGCATTCCTAGGAAATTGCTTTGGTTCTTACAAGCTTATAAGTCCCCAGAAAGCAGGTATTGCTATGTCTCTGTTCCTTGTCATTCAGCAAACTTGCTGAACGTTGTGGTACCATGTTCTTTGGACCACACTCGACATGAGGAATGCAAAAAGCAATAATTCCTGAGCCCTGTCCTCTAAGGATTTGGGCTAGAAGAATCTGACAGTGTTGGGGGCATAGTAGATGTTGAATAAATATCAAATGGATATCTCCATAAAGAGTCTCCACAGGCTCCAGGCTACCACAGTGAAAACTCAAGCATTTGTTCCACAAATGATCATTGTTCAACTGAGCCAAAAAGAACTTTCATGTGAATGAAAGCACAGTTTGCAATGGCTTATGTCAGACAGTGACATAAAAATTTGCTTCAAGAGTTGGTGTTAAGAGTCTCATGTGGCATTCACATAAAATGTTTTAACCAGCTAATAGTTGTTTTGAGTAAGAGAGGTGCTTGGATAAAACCGGAGGCCTTGAAAGCCTTGAAAGGTGTAACTCTGGTGCCACTGAACTTTTACCAATGGTGTCAGCCAAGACCAGTGATTTTTCAATGCTTTGTCTTTTCATTTGCAAAACGGGGACAATAAATGCAGACTGTGGTATATTCCTCAGAAGGTACTCTGGAAACGTCAAAGCCACATTACAGTTATGTTCTTCCAGTCCTCATTTTAAATTATTAAACAGCAACAGGCTCCAGCCTGCCATGCTCACACATTTTGAAAGGGCGTTGTGCCAATGTCCATTAGTGCTGGAGTAAACGTTGGCAGGACACTTGTATTTTTATTTTCTTTCAGTTGAACCATTGAAATCTGATGTCTAACAGGAAACCTAGAAGCTAAAATGTGGGATTCCTGCTGCCAGACAAGCATCAGGGTGAAATTCTGGCTTTTCTGATACCTTCTCTTTAGAGTTTTTCTTTGTTTGTTTAAAGAGCGATTGAGCTTCTACATCCAAGCTAGCTGTGATTCTAGAAATTCTAGAAAATGCTCACTATGGTGCCGTCCAGCTTTCAGGCATTACTTGAAGGTCTTCTGATTCAACAGATAGTGATTGACTGGCAGAACTTGACATTTTTTACCATTTGGACTGGTTTGGAGAGAGATGTCCAGGGGGAGTAAACAATTCTAACTTTAGACTCAAAGAAGAAGTAATATGGAGAAGAAAAAACAGAAGTCCAGAACCAAAGTGAAGGTTTTCTCTAACTATTGAGCAGAGCATCTACTGAATTAACTCAACTCTGTGTTTTCCAAATAGACCAGCTTGGTTAGGAACGGGAGATAGAAGCCATAAACAGACCTGCTACACAACCCCAGAGATACAGTTCTTATCTCTCCACTCCTCCAGGGGAGAAGTGACAGACTGGCATTAACTAAGAGACATAAGTCAAGAGGTGAAACACCCAGTATGGCCACCGCCAGCTCCGGGTGACTACGGAACACCTGATGAATAGCCAGTCCAGGCTGAGGTGTGCTGCCAGGACAAAATGCCCACCAGGTCCCAAAGACTCGGTGCCTAGAAAAGGAATGTAAAATACCTCAACGTTTTGTATTGAATACAGGCTGAAGTCGTATTTGAAATATATTGGATTAAATAAAATGCATAATTAAAATCAATTCATCCATTTCTCTAAAAAAGTGTTTAACGTGGCTACTAGAAAAATTTTTAAAGTACAGACATGGCTCTCATTTGTAGCTCTCATATTTTTCTTGGATAGTGCTGATCCCCTAGACTCTTTGAAAGGACAGAACTGAAGATATGAAAATACAGTTAAGACTCACAAAGCAAACACACACACAGAAGTCACTCAGTCATGTCTGACTCTTTGCGACCCCATGGATTGTAGCCCACCAGGCTCCTCGGTCCATGGGATTTTCCAGGCATGAATACTGGAGTGGGTTGCCGTTTCCTTCTCCAAAGCAAAAGAACACCGTTTTTCACAAGGTAACTTTGACACATATTGAAAGAATTCCTGCCATGGTTGATCCACTCTTGAGTCAGACTAAATGCTCTTTTGTAATGATTCGTTTTAGGTAATGCCAAGAAAAGAAAAGAAGAAAAGCCTTCAGCTTATTGGTCAAACGATGTGTATCAGGTAAAGGTGAGCTGGGTGTGAATCCTATCTCAGCCATTCACTAACTATGCAACCCCAGGAATCTAACATATTAAGATCCTTATTTTCTGTCAAAAGATAATAATATTTCTCACAGGGTTAACGGGAGGGCTAACAGAGCAAGGGAGGTAAAGAACATGGGCACCTTACCTATTTAGCCATAGCACTTGAGAATGGTAGCTGGTTTGGTAAAATTAAAGCAACATTTCTGAGCATCTTCCAGAACTATGATGGGATAGGGAAGATGTGTGCCTGATTCTTTGCAACCTCATGGACTGTAACCCACCAGGCTCCTCTGTCCATGGGGATTCTCCAGGCAAGAATACTGGAGTGGGTTGCCATCATACCCTTCTCCAGGGGATCTTCCAGACCCAGGGGTCGACCCTGCGTCTCTTAAGTCTCCTGCACTGGCAGGCGAGTTCTTTACCACTAGTGCCGCCAGGGAAGGTAGAGAGCCATAATGGCCACAGGACCACTGGATAAATTCACTGGCCATGGAAGAGCAGTATTTATTCCACATGGTGCACACTGCCCTCTCGTGACAAAAATGTGGCAAAGCATTCGGACCACGAGGCAAGGAAGGAAGAAAAAAGTTAATTTTCCTGGGCACTAAGACAATAAATTCTCCAGATCAGAGAGATCATATCAAAGAACAGTTTTTACTGATGAGTCACCTTTAAGTCACTGGGCTAGAACTGGAGGAGCAGTAAGAGGATCAGGATTTGCTAATAATCCAGAGACGGTCACTTTGTTGACTATACAGTTTCTCAAATAGGAAAATGGTAATTCTCTTTGGACAAATTAAATGTAACGATTAAAGAGGAGAAAGTCTGGGTAGATTCCAAGTTACTAGGATTTATTTTAGTAGGAAAATACCAAAAGTTTGAATTTTATGGATTGCTCAATTTTTGTGAAGAGTTTACAAACCAGATTTGATAATGTTTTTTTTTTTTTTTTTTTTTTTTTTTTAATGCAACTATCAAGGTCAAAACTTAAAGCTGAGCTGTATACCAGTGTCAATACAATCCTTTACATCTTTACTTTTCTTCTTGTAGGACACCTAAGTCAAGATGACTGTACCCTGGGCTGTTGACAAAATTAAATGAAAGAAAAGAGAGAAATGCTTAGCATTGACTCAAGTGTTAGCTGCTATTATTTATATTTTTGTTGTTTCTATTGTCCCAACTGCCAAAGGTCCATAGGGGGGAAAACTATAATATGCAATCATTGTTTTTACTTTTTTGGTTTGAAAACAAAGCCTACCAAATTTCATTTCCTGCTATATCTTTGAATCAAATTTATCATTTTAAAACAAGAACATCTGGAGAAGGAAATGGCAACCCACTCCAGTACTCTGGCCTGGGATATCCCATGGACAGAGGAGCCTGGTTGGCTAGAGTCCATGGGGTTGCAGAGTTGACACAACTGAGTGAGCATACAGTCATTTTTAAGGGGAGGAAACAGTCTCAGGAAAGTTGAGACACTTGCCAAAAGCCCCAGAGCTTTTGACAGCAGAGCCAGAACTATGGCTGAGGATTCCCAGATCCAGGCTTCTTGATCCTGGCCTCTCTCACCAGATGTGTGTGTAGAAAACTAGAATCTAAAACATGCCCGAGAGCTTCCCTGGTGGCTCAGTGTTAAAGAATCCACCTGCCAATGCAAGAGATGGGAGTTCCATCGCTGGTCAGGCAAGATCCCAACATGCATTGGAGCAGCTAAGCTCCTGGGCCACAGCTGCTGAGCCTGTGCTCTGGAGCCTGGAAGCCGCAACTCCTGAGCCCAGGTGCTGCAACAACTGACCGAGCATTCTAGACCCCGTGCTTGGCCACGAGAAGCCACCAGAATGAGAAGCCCACACGCCACAACCAGAGAGAAGCCTCTGCTCACTGCAGCTAGAGAAAAGCCCACACAGCACTGAAGACCCTGCACGGCCGCAAATAAATAAAAACATTTAAAAAGAAAAAACAAGAACATCTGAACATAACTTTGTTGTCCCTGAAATGATGATACTGACTGCAGCCCAGTAATAGTTGAGAATTCAGATACTGAACTTTAATAAGGCAGTAAGATGATGCTGAAATCAAAGCCCCCTGCAAAGGCAAGATGCGTTATCTTTCTAATCATAACTAACGTGGTCATTCCAGGCAGTCTTTATCCTCCTCCATCCTCCTCAGTTAACCTGGATGAAAACTGTTAACTCTTTGAGTTAGAAGGGTTTTGAAATGCTTTTCCTTACTTAATTTTCATTTTTATTATAGTGATCTTATGTAGAAACACTTCTTATATGGTGTCCAGCTGGGTTCACATGTGACCCCTTAAGCCAGACCCAGACAACCATGAAATAAATGTGCTCTCCGGTTTCCTGCAGTTCTTGTTCCAATATCCTATAGTCACGTCAATATCCAGGAAAGGGAAAGAAATGGAAAACTAACAAAACAATAAACAATAAAGATATGTGTTCACTGATGTCAAGCGTATGTGCTAGAGAGAAGTGGGATGAAGCTCAATGCTAGAAACCCAACTCACTTATTTTTTTTTTGGCCATGCTGTGCAGCACGGTGGGATCTTATTCCCTGACCAGGGATGCAACCCGAGTCCCCTGAATTGGAAGTGTGGAGTCGTAACCACTGGACTGCCAGGGAAGTCCCGAAACCCACTCTTAAGGGCCCCAGGTGCCTCGTGTGCAGGAGGAAGAATTAGGCTACACACCTTGTTGTGATACGGTCCTAAGACAATCCAGCCGCAGAAGGTGTAGCCCAAATAGATCATACCAGCACACGCGCAGAAGCGAAGAACTTTTGGCAACGAGGCTTGCATTGTTAAAATGAGCACCTGAAAAAAGAAAACACACACACACACACACAACGGCAGAATGGGAGTTATTAAAAAGTAGCTAATAGATCCCGAAGAAATGGACCTGAATCCCAGTGGTGCCGTCCAGGGCCCACATCCTTACATTATATGCTTGGAAGTAACCCAAGTATCGGATGACTCCAACCCAGACAAAAAGTGTAGACGTTCCAAGCAAAATGCTGCACAGATTGTAGTTCGTGAGATTCTAGGAAATGAAAAAACAGACGTATTAGTAAAATATTCTATTCCACTCAGCTCAGGAACCTCGCTTGAAACTGACTGGAAAAGAATGGTCTGCCTGCCTCTTTACAGTGATTCTAAGAGTTTTTAAACTGAAGAAGAAAATAATAAGAGTGCAAAATTCCAAATGTGTTTCTTATTTATTGCAATTTGTTGAACTAAATCTTTGTTCAAACAATACTCTGAACTAGAGACTGCATTTACCACTGACTTAGGCATTAAAGCACATCAACTAATGATGTTTGCTAAATATCAAACAATACTTTCCAGCTATTAACACTTTTAAATGAAAGCCCCAGCATGATCTGCTAACAGTTCCTGCTCTCAAGGACTTCCAGGTTATGCACAAACACAACTCTAATATAGTGTGCTATGTGCAGTGAGAGGCACAAGCTGGACTTGTTACATAGGGCTCCCATGGGCGTGACCCCAGAGTGGTGCCAGCCTGGTGGACAGGCTGGGAGAGCCTTGCAAGTCAACAGAGTCTGAACCAGGGCCCAGGCTGGGAGCCCACAGGACAGGCCAGAGAAAGTGAGGGCGGGAGAGGGAAGGAGAACTGGACAATGAGGACCCTGGAGACGACACTGAAAAAAAGCCACTTCATCACAAAGGGGGTCTCTGCGGCAGAAAGGATTGTCACTGCAAGACAGACACCAGAAAGATGACTCTGACGGCTGTGTGATGGGTCCAAGGCTGAACGCAAAGCAACAATGAGGAGACCGCTGTGGCGGGAGGAGGAGCCGCAACAATGAGAAGATCTAGACCAGACAGGAAGACCCTGGAGGAAGTGGAGCAGTTGCCATGGATGAGAGGGAGGTGTGAGAGGTCAGGAGAGAAGGCTGGTAAGATTTGCTAACTGACGGCAGGGCATGGAGGGGAGGAGTCAAGACTTGGGAGAGTAAATCAACTAAGTTACCCAAGGGCCAGGCAACTAGAGGCACTCAAATCATCCTCAAATAAAACCTCTATCCTTCAGAACCCCCATCAGTCATGGGTGAGCACCCCTGGCTCACGGCATGATTGGATCAAGGGTCAGAGGCTGCTTTTTGCAACTTAAAAAAAAAACTAAATAAAGCCTGACCAAGCAATCAATCCTCTCACACTTCAATTCTTATTTTGAAGATGCTGCCAAGTTCCCGAGAGGACATTCATGGGAATATCACCTTCCACAGAACATCCACCTCCTCATTTTCCACTCACAAAAAACCAGGTCAAAGGAGGCTTCAGTTTTATGGATGTGAGAAAAGAGAAAACATGAGAATTCTTGCATATCTTAAGAGTATGTGAGACCACCCAAAATAGAAAAAACAAAAGATTTAAAATGGGTTGCCCTCACCTTGGCTTTAATTTCCATTTTTAACACGGATCCACTTATTGTCAGGAGGTCGCTGATAATCACCAGGATATACCATTGGTTGATAAACTCCCTCTGGTCGGCATTACACACGTGTCGCTTGTACTTCTCCAGGAAGAACTTTAGGAATCGCTGCAGAAAAAAAAAAAAAAAAAAAAGAAGCATTCTAACAAACTGCACTGGCCTCTGGAAGGAAAAAAGTGCAGAACAGAGCTCTTGCATGTCCGATGGCATGACAATGCCTTTTCCAAGGTGACGGATTCTCACTTGGAGGGTGCAGATCACAGCCCACACCCTCCCCTGCCATCTATCCCAGCTGGAGATGAGCACGCCTGTGACCTGAGTGACTCCAATACCCAATGCCATGCTCTCCCTCCAACAGACTCTGGTTGAAATAGCTAACACAGAGTCCATTCCAAACACTTTACATGTTCTCAACGCATTCAACCAGACAACAACCCTGCGAACTAGGCACCATGGACCCTTCCTTCCAGAGGAAAGAACGGAGACACAGGGCAGCCGAGCCAGGACTTGAGTCCAGGCAGTCCAGCTCCTGGGTGTGGGCTCCCAGCACACCCTCACTCTCGTTGGCAGAACCCAGCCCCTGACACTGGATTCAGAATATCAAAGGGCTTGGGGTGGGGGTGGGTGGGTAAGAGAACTGGGTATTTATAAAATAAATTGACACAGGACAAGAAGTAGAAAATAGAATGAAGACCGTTTTCTTGCTCCACGTTTTCTTGATATTCTGATGACTTCCCACATCCACTGACCCTAGTCTGTGTTTATGCACATGCCACACACTGGGATAAAATTTGGGCTAGAGTATATGGTTACAAGAGTCCTAAGGGTAAAAAGGCAAAAGGAACCTCAGGGGAGAATTTAAAAACTATTTTTAAAAATAGGACAAAGTATTTTATGCATCATTATAACCCATTTACCATGCCTTCCTGTCAAAATGAACTCTGATCTGAAGACAAAAGATGAAACCCACACATGCTATTACCCTGTTCTTAAGATCACTCTTGAATAAAAAGGTTTCATTTATTCTAGAAACTTTCAAAACCTTAAGAAGTTCACTGCTGTGCATCTGTGCTTATTAGCTCAAGTTGAAGCAGGATAATTGTCTGATTCTACCTGACATGCCAGGAGCTTGGACTCACTCTCTACACCCCAGGTTGATTAATGCCTGTTGGAGGACAATCATTCAAAGGAATTTAATTTAGTCAAGGGCCCAGATAGGGCAGGATAACCCTTCATCAAGGCCCCACTGTTTGGACAAGTTGAAGGCAGAGGTCTGGAAGGGAGGGAGAATATTCCAACACACATTTACCTTTCGTAATCTCAGCGCAAGAACAATGGATCTTGTGCACAGGATAAGAGATGCCAAGCAAATCACAATGACAAATGCATCAAACACCAGGACATACTGAGTGTTTTTCTGAACTGAGAAACAAAAAACAGAATTCAACCGTCAAACACACCTTACTGGGGAATAATTTCCAAACAAAATGGCACCTGGAAAATAAGATCAAATGATAAATGCTTCAACATCAGAAACAAATTACACTGCATTCATTCAGAGGTTCACAAACAAGGTAATCATTCCCTGATGTCGAATTATACATTTAAAAACATATAAATTCTTAACAGATATACTAAAATGTGCTTATAAATATTTACTGTAGAGTAGAATTCAATAGAAGGTGGTCCATTTGGACCCGATTCAAAAGAGGCAAAACCACTGACATACTCTTGAGTTCTCTCACACAAAATAAAAAGCCTAAGTTCTCCATTAATGAAGGAACAAACATTTTAAAGGGTTTCGCTAAGTTGTGAAGATCCCCTGGAAGAGGGCATGGCAATCTACTTCAGTATTCTTGCCTGGAGAATCCCCATGGACAGAGGGCTACGGTCCATGGGGTCACAAAGAGTCAGACATGACTGAGCGACCAGCTAAGCGCAGCACAAACATTTTAAAATCCACCACTCAAAATCCCCATCTCTGCTTCTCAAGCTTACTCTGCACTTTCCCAGAGAGTACCAATTCAATAAGTATTTCTTACATGTGGGAGAAACCACCACTTGGAATGAAAGTACAGAGAGCAGCAATCAGATTTGTGTCTCTATTGTTTTGGAGTATAGTTGCTTTACAAAGTGTACAGCAAAGTGAATCAGCTGTACATATGCATACATCCCTTTTTGTTTAAGATTTCCTTCACATTTAGTCACCACAGAGCACTGAGATTGGGATCCTGGAACACACAGTAGCACAGGGAACGTACTAAAGGAAGGCCAAGCTGTAAGCTTAGCGTCTCTCAGACTTTGCGGTGTTGTCCCAAATCCCAGCAATGGCTCTCTTCACTGGCAGCTTGCTGTTCTCTCCCAGCCCCCACCTCCTCCGCCCTGAGGCCACTCCAGTCTTCCTTCTTCCCTGCTCCTGCCAGAGGCTTGCACGCACTCTCTCTCTCTCTCTCCCTCCCCCTCTCCCTCTCTCTCCGCAGGGACATTGCACCTCTGCCTGGAACAGCACCCTCCCCATCACACAAGGGGATTATTCAGGCTTGAGTATTTTCCTCCTCAGAACAGAATCCTCTAAATTCTCATCCCTATTAACCCTTCCCTCCAAACCCTATCATAGCCCTGTCCACAGGTATACACACCTATAGCTTCGTTTATCCCCCTTTGCTGGATGGTCACTGAACTCATAGTTGCATATTCAAAGACAGCACAGCAAGGCGCACAGAGACAGTACAAAATGAAAAAGGACAATCTCTGGAGCCTGAGACCTGGCTCTGAATCTCGACTCTGCACTTGGAAGTTGTGGAGTCTTGAGGAAGTTGCCTTAGTTTCCTCATCCAAAACAATGGGTACAATGAAAAAAAA
The DNA here is from genome assembly GCA_006408695.1 of Aepyceros melampus. Lineage (NCBI taxonomy): Eukaryota > Metazoa > Chordata > Mammalia > Artiodactyla > Bovidae > Aepyceros > Aepyceros melampus. The sequence goes on from SJXQ01006412.1 coordinate 57,987, forward strand.
ACCAACCCTGTTTTATAGGGCGGTCATGAGGATCGAGTAAGTTCATATATGAAAGCACCTAGAACTGCCCCATACACGTAATAACAAATAGAGCAGTTACTATACCATTCGATGTCCATCTTCCCCACTACATGATTGGTTCTGGGAAGCAGGGACTGGATATATTTTGTTCAACACTACCATGCCTGTGCTTAACATAATGCTTCAGCATGTTTACAGATAAGTACAGTGACCCCAGCAGGACATAAGAAGACTACGATAATCTAAGTTGGAATTTGTGAAGGTTTGAGCAACATCAGAGGCAGAGAAGACATAGAAGGATAAGGCAGAAAGTAGCAAGAGATGAAAAGAGAGATTCAGTGGGACTTAGGGAGTAAGGAAGGACTGATCAGGAAGGACCTCTTTTCTGCCTTGGGTCCACTGGCTCAGTCTGGACATTCATGACAAGAGAGGACGACTTGGTGGTGACTGAAACCATGGGTTTCAGCCAATCAGAGACGACAGACAGGAATGCAGACTAGGAAGGATGAGGGATGCAGGCAGCAGGGTGGCAACGTCTGGGAATTAGGAGAGGAGACACACTCAGATGGAGAAAGGCCAGGAAAGCAGAAAGCAGGACTGGGGACAGGCAACTTTCAGGAACGTCTGAAGTCAGAGTGCTCCACAGAGACACCTCTGCAGAGAAAGCATTGAAGAGGAAGACGGGAGTGTGTCCACAGATTTAGAGATAATAACGGCGTGAGCAATCTCAGCACGTGTCTGAGAGCAGCCCATCCAGTGGGTTACATGTGTGGCCAGCTAGTAGATATCACTGAGCGAGTTGTCCAGCCTTGCTCAGCTTTGGGCGCCTTGGGTGCCACTTGGGAGCATAGCTGTGCGAGTTTCATGCACTGTTAGGAAATCAGGCAAACGATCCCTATCAAGTGCTCGTTAGTGCCTCACATGGAGCACTTACCCCCCTCTTTAGCATTTTCCACTTCACAAGTTTAAGTTATCTCAATATACTATCTAATAGGTAGGTAAGAACACAACCTGACCAAAATCCAAGACCACCAGTTTTGTTTTTTTTTTTTTTTGATCCATGAATAAGGCAGAGAGAATAGGAGCAGTTCTTAGAAAGATGGGGCTGAAATCTTTAAAAAATACAAGCACAGCATCTAGTACCTTCTTTTCTGACCTATAACAAGAATACAGTCTCTAAGACTGCTTGAATGGAGCCTTACTTACAGTTAAGAAAACTGAGGCCTGGAACTAAGAAGATAAATCGTCCCTCATAACCGAGAAACAAGCATTGTATTTTTAAAATTTGATTTATTGAGATTACTTTGACATGTTACAAAAAGTATTTTATAAACATCATGTGTGTGTAGTGGCTTAGTCGTGTCTGACTCTTTGCGACCCCGTGGACTGTAGCCCACCAGGCTCCTCTGTCCATGGAATTCTCCAGGCAAGAATACTGGAATGAATTTCTATTTCCTTCTCCAGGGGATCTTCCTGATCCAGGGATCCAACCCAGGTCTCCTGCACTGCAGTTAGATTCTTTACCATTTGAGCCACCAGGGAAGCCCAAACATCATAACTGCTTTCTTATTCTACTGACACTATGCTATTCCCACAAGAACAGTTCCCAAAACTGGGTTTGCAAAACTCTAGTCCAGAGAGTTGCTCTGGCAACCTGGTTAGGGAAATCCGACCCCACCACTCAGTCCTTCCAGGGCCCTGACAAGTCCCCCACACACTACCACTGCCACATGTGTGACCCTGACCAACGCTTCACACACTTATTGAACCCCTTTCCCTGGGACATTCATTTACATCACCTATCGATGGGGAGTCCTGTTTGTCAGTATACATCCCTTCCAGCTCCCAGGCTCAAATGGCTACATTTACAAAATCAAGTTAACATGAAGGTTAGTGATGTACTGGGAACGGGTATTAGAATTCATAAAAGGCAACTTTGAGTTTGTATATGAAAATGGCCATCCTCTCTCTCTTTTTTTTGGATATCCTCTTTTATTTCACCTTGAGATAACAATTAACGACAAAGCTAGAGAAGTGTCAAGGGAAGTGTATGGATGTGAATGAATCTCAGAATGTTTTGCAAATAGCACAAGGACCCCCCAAGATGTCACCCTTGCCTTTGTCCCCCTCCCCCAAAACCAGGGCACTCAATCCACCAGACAGCTTCCTACACAGAAGGAAAAAAAAATCATTTTCTAAGCTGTTTTCCGGAGAAGGCAATGGCACCCCACTCCAGTACTCTTGCCTGGAAAATTGCATGGACGGAGGAGCCTGGTTGGCTGCCGTCCATGGGGTTGCATAGAGTCGGACACGACTGAGCGACTTCACTTTGACTTTTCACTTTCATGCACTGGAGAAGGAAATGGCAACCACTCCAGTATTCTTGCCTAGAGAATCCCAGGGATGGGGAAGCCTGGTGGGCTGCCGTCTATGGGGTTGCACAGAGTTGGACACGACTGAAGCGACAGCAACTTAGCAAGCTGTTTTCCAAACTTCAGCTTTCTAAGACTTGTCACATTATTTAAAATTTGCTCTCTCCTGGTCACGGAATCTGGTTTTATAGGGTGCAGCTTTGGAAGAAGAATATGTAAATATTTCTAGCTGTGAGATTGTGTTTCTCCCCACTGGCCACAAGAGAGAGCTAGAGCTTCTCTCTTCTGAGTAAGGGCTCAGGGAAAACTTCCCAGTGTGGTCAGGGTGCCCGTAGGAAGGAAGGAAACTTGGGTCTGGAAAACCTGTTTAACTCACTTATTTGGTCAAACGACTATTCCAAACCACATTTCCTATACGACAAGGGTTAGCTTTGTTCACATAAAATAGTTGCAGCCTACACTTGGACTTGGAAAATTCACATCTGATCTGTGCCTTTCTGTACGGAGAATGCTGAGGAGCAGTAACCACTTTTTAACAGAAACTAAGTGTGTATTCTGATCAGAAGTTGAGCCAGCAAATGGAACTACAAAGCCAAAACTTCAGAATCATCAGCCCAGGTGGCATTAATGGTAAAGAACCCACCTGCCAATGCAGGAGACACGAGAGTGAGTTGGATCCCTTGGTGGAGAAGATCCCCTAGAGAAGGAAATGGTAACTCACCCCAGTATTCTTGCCTGGAAAAATTCCATGGACAGAGGAATGGTGGGCTACAGTCCATGGGATTGCAAAGAGTTAGACATGACTGAGCGCACGCACGTGCGCACACGCACACACACGCACACACGTGTTATATAGCTGAAAAGCCACAAAATTAGTCTAATTTAAAACTAATACAAACTAGCTTTTCTGGTAAGTGGCCTGAGGTGACCCCTAAAAATGGTGCGACCCAGAAAACCCCACAAAATCATGCAAATCAAGAGATTCAAATCTTCGTGTTCACTTTAAGAACACTCGTGAACTGCCCAGGCCATAAAGAGTATGCATATCCGGAAAGCCACCAAATATCTGAAGCATGTCACTTTAAAGAAGCAACATCTGCCATTCTGTCGTTAAGATGGTGGAGTTGGCAGATGTGCTCAGGCCAAACAGTGGGGCTGGACGCAGGGTCAGTGGCCCAAAAAGAATGCTGAATTTTTACTACAAAAATGCAGAGAGTAATGCTGAACGTAAGGGCTCAGACGTAGATGCCCTGGTCATTGAGCATATCCAAGTGAACAAAGCCCCCAGATGCGGCAAAGGACTTACAGAGCTCACGGTCGGATCAACCCCTACCTGAGCCTTCCTTGCCATACTGAGATGATCCTTACTGAAAAAGAACAGACTGTTCCTAAACCAGAAGAGGAGGTTGCGCAGAAGAAAAAGATATCCCAGAAGAAACTGAAGAAAAAAAACTAATGGCCTGGGAATAAACCCCGCAAAAAAGAAATGCAAATAAAAGTAAAATAAATAAATAAAATGAATACAAAATAGTCAGGAATCACGAGTATTTTACATTCTATTTTGTTCTAAGATTTGGTCAAAGGCAGGTTCAGTTAAACAAAACTTGTAAATGAAAAATCACTGACCACCCATTGTTAACATCATCCAAACCCCTCAACGAGAAAGGGGTCTCAGGAGCCCACTTTAGCCTGCGGATCAAGAAGTGTTTTATGAGTAATGACTGAGTAACCGACCCAGGTTTGTACAGGCTGCTCTCTGGGCTCTGAAGGCCTCGATCCTGCTCCATTGTCACAGGCTCAGGGCAAATCAGATCTTTTCCCAGAAGTGTTGCTCTACTGTATGTCCTGCTCTGCCCATCAAAATGAACCTTTGCTGTTTTGACCACCATACCTTGTGTCTCCACCACTTACTCTGATCCAGGACAAGCTAGAGATTCTCTAAGCATGTCAGTGTCCCTCACAAAGGTGTTTTCTTTGTTTCCCAGAGTGCTAGCAATGACTGTCTGCCAACCCTGGCTCTTAGTGCTCGCTTTAAATAGTTTTCATTTACTACTCAACATCCTGGAAAGTAAGTACTATTGTTACTCTCACTTTTCAGAGAAAGACACTGAGACGTGGAGAGCCGAAGGAATTTGTCCAAGATCACAGGCACAGGAAATAGAAGCAAAACCCAAGCCCAGGCAGTCAGGCTCTAGAAACTGCTCCTAAATACTGGGCAACACAGCCTCTCCTACGAGGTCTATAATCCACATTTGGTGAGCTGAACAAAAATGCAAAGCTTCAGAATATGCTTGACAGAAGCAAACATTCAAAGTGTGGTTTTCTGGAGCTCTTTCTTCTTATTATCATCTAAGTAAACCCTTTATACACCCCAAATCCCCAAATGAAGTGTTAAAGATCATTCACAATCCACAATGGGCAAGCATGCAACATACTTACTAGATCCAGAGATTTTCAAGTCTTTACATTCCTCGATTTTGGCATCACTGTTAAAATAGATTTTTATTTTGCCACTGTGAGCTTTATTGTCAAAGATTATCTAGAGACACAAACAGATGAAGAGGTTACAACCCAGCAGAAAGTAGATCAGTTCTGGTTAAAATATCAATGGCATCCAAATGGTGCGCTGATCCAAAAAGAATCAGACCAATGAAAATGTCCTCATCACATGATTCCTTCACAACTTCCTGTTATTAACAAAAAACTGTGCTCCAAAGCAGGGGTCCCCATTCTCCAGGATCTAATATTTGATGATCTGAGGTGGAGTTGATGTAATAATAATAGAAATAAAGTGCACAATAAATGTAATGCACTTGCTGCTGCTGCTGCTGCTAAGTCGCTTCAGTCGTGTCTGACTGTGCGACCCCATAGATGGCAGCCCACGAGGCTCCCCCGTCCCTAGGATTCTCCAGGCAAGAACACTGGAGTGGGTTGCCGTTTCCTTCTCCAATGCATGAAAGTGAAAAGTGAAAGTGAAGTCGCTCAGTCGTGTCTGACCTTCAGCGACTCCATGGACTGCAGGCTTCCAGGCTCCTCCATCCTTGGGATTTTCCAAACAAGAGTCCGGAGTGGGGTGCCATTGCCTTCTCCGGTAATGCACTTGAATGACCCCAAGACCATCCTTCCCGAGGGCTGCCTCCTCCAATCTGTGAAAAAATTATTTTCCACGAAACTGGTCCCTGGTACCAAAAAGATGCTGGTTCAAGGGGTGTATACATGAAATTCGACTAAACCTACATTCAGATTCAGAGAAACCCTAATGCAAAACAGCCTGAGGAACGAAAATGAGAATTCACCACCAATTTCTGACAAGAGAATACAAAGATGTCACTTATTACCCTGAGTGGAATTTATAAGCATTTGCTTCAATTTAGTTCTTTGGGTATGAGATTCTAAGCTTTTACTATGCTAGAGATTATTTTTCTATTTGCTTCAAGCACTACATATAATGTTTTCAGGAACGTTACATACAATGCTTTCAGATGTGGCAAAGATTGCTCCAAGGTTACAGGTTGAATTTAAGATTTCCAAGTGCCCTCAGTCTTCCACATTATATATCAAGCATTTAAAGCGTATAAGTGACATATACAGAGTATGTTAGGACTTAAGAGAAGCATGTTCAGGGCCTTCCTGGAGGGAATGAGGCTTTGAATGCCAGGACTAGTGGAAGTTTAGTCCTAGCTCATAGGTATAGAAGTGAGGTTTGTATAAGCTTAATTCCCTAACCTCTGGTTGGTCATAGAGATATTCTTGGATTACACTGAGAATGTGTAGCATGCATGTGGTTTGTGCTCAAAAATGCTCACTTGTGGGTTCAATCATAGATTTGATCATGGGTTCAAACATAGCTGAACCTACATGTTCAGGTCTCCAAGCTCTTTGCCTTGGATTTCATCATGCATTTTGCAATGTATGGGTCACCCCAGGAGATAAATCATGCTACTTTCTGATCCAGACATTCTTCCCTACTTACACATCACAATTTATAATTACTTTTATTTCTTTGTTGACCTGTTTTTCTATCTATCTTTCCCACTAGGGTATGAGATTCCTGAGGGCCATGGTACCTCTAGAGCATGACAACCGCCTCCTGCCTTGTAGGGACTCAGAGCACTTAGCAATTGTTGTTAAATGAAGCACACTTCTGAACTGCTAAAACAGCAACAACACATAACAGCCAGTTTAGCATTCAGTTTTGCCCATCATTAAACATGAGAGAAGGAAGCGGGAAAGAGGGAGGGAGGAAAGAAGGGAGGGAAGAAAGAAGGTAGGAAAGAAGGATTCCATGGCACATGGCTGCCTGTTCAAAAATAAAAGCTATAGCAATTGATGCTTTGCAGACTGGACTTCAGATCAAGGGGGCAGTTTCTGCCTTGAGGTTTGAAAACATTTGCTACAACATTTGCAAAGACTTTCCTTTGAAAAAAGGAAAAACATTATAGACACTCAACGCATTGGTCATACACTGAAAAAAAAAAAAAGTATTAGGAGAGTAGGAGTCTGGTAGGCTGCAGTCCATGGTGTCACTAAGAGTTAGACATGACTGAGCAACTTCACTTTCACTTTTCACTTTCATGCATTGGAGAAGGAAATGGCAACTCACTCCAGTGTTCTTGCCTAGAGAATCCCAGGGATGGGGGAGCCTGGTGGGCTGCCGTCTATGGGGTCACACAGAGTCGGACATGACTGACGTGACTTAGCAGCAGCAGTAGGAAGTCAAAGTCCACTTTGAAAACTCCTCTTTTCAACCCAGAAATCTAGTTTTAAAAAGTTGGAACAGGTTTGCCTCATTTTTAGAAGTCACAGCCTCTGGACCAATGATGCTACAGCATGGCTTCAAACTGTTTTAAACACACTTTTGTCTAACACATTTATAGGTAAGTGCACTGTACACTCTGCACCTACAAAAGGAGTCAAGAAAAAGGATAAAAAGTGGCTTAGTGAAATAGATACTTGCCATATTCTGAAAGACGTAACAGTCTGGAAGTTCTCGGGAATGAACTGTCTGCAGGTCAATGCCTTTGAGTTGAAAGGAGATGTCAACTTGCAAGAGCCTGAATAAAAACATATTACAAGATATACATTGTCACAGTCTTCCTGCCCTACTTCCCTTCCCCATCCATGTCTCCAGGGTAATGAGACTTAAAAATGTATTTACTGGGGCTTCCCTAGTGGCTCAGTGGTAAAGAATCCACCTGCCAAATCAGGAGACATGGGTTCAATCTGTGATCTAGGAAGATCCCATGTGTCACAGAGCAACTAAGCCTGTGCACCACAACTACTGAGCCTGTGCTCCAGAGCCCGGGAGCCACAACTACTGAGCCCCCATGCTGCAACAACTGAAGCCCACGCGCCCTAGAGCCTGTGCTTTTCACTGCAATGAGAAGCCCTCGCGCCACAGCTAGAGAGTAACCCCCACACATCGCAACTAGAGAAAGCCTGCACAGTGCTGAGTCTTCACTGCTGCACAGGCTTTCTCTAGTTGCTGTATGTCTCAGGGAACTCAAACAGGGGCTCTGCATCAGCCCAGAGGGGTGGGATGGGGAGGGAGATGGGAGGGAGGTTCAAGAGGGAGGGGACATATGTATACCTATGGCTGATTCATGTTAAAGTTTGACAGAAAACAACAAAATTCTGTATAGCAATTATCCTTCAATTAAAAAATAAATGTGAAAAAAATTTACTAATTAAAAAAAGTATTTACCGATAAAATTCCAGTCTGAAGAATGATGAATTCTTCCAGTCCTGCGGGTCCTTGGAGAGTGCCTCGAGGTCTAGATGAATGCAGTCTAGGGCCATGAAAGAACCACAGTGACTGTCAGGTAAGAATCAGATGCCAAAACCAGAAGGCCAAAGTGTGATGAGAAGCAGGAGGCTCACCAAGTTCCAAAGCATCTCAAATGCTTATTAATCACAACAGGAAGACCAGTAACTTTACAGTGGATAGCCTGGCAGGTCCCACCCTAGCCACATGATTAAAGTTAACATCATCAGGAATGAGATAAAGAGACATCATATGCCTCCTGAAATAATGTGCCATCTGTGTGGCATTTCCACACCAAATACATAACCTCAATTCAGTCACAAAGAAACAGGAAAACTCAAGGGGGGACATTCTACTCCCTAAAATGTTAAGATCATCAAAAATAAAAGCAAAAAACTTCATTTTTCTCTAGATTATAGGAGACTAAAGGTACGTGACACCTAAGTACAGTATGTGATGCTGGACCAGAAAGTTGGGTGTGGCTTCTGCAATAGAGAATATTAGGGCAATTGATGAAATGTGAATAGGCTTTGTAGATTATACTGTTGTATCCATGTAACTCATGTTTTTGAACACTGTACAGTTTGGGGAGAGGCACACAAGTATTTTGCGCTTCCCTGGTGCTTCAGAGAGTAGAGTCTGCCTGAAATACAGAAGACCCTGTTTTGATCCCTGGGTCAGAAAGATCTCCTGGAGAAGGAAATGGCTACTCATACCAGTATTCTTGCCTGGAAAAATCCCATGGACAGAGGGAGCCTATTGGGCTACAGTTCATGGGGTGGCAAAGAGTAGGACCCAACTGAGCAACTAACCCTTTAACTTTTCTTTCTTTATGCAAGTATTTAGAGGCAGAGACATCATGTCTGTCCCTTATTCTCATGTTTCAGGAGAAATTTTTATATGTAGGAAGAATGATAAAGTAAATGGGTAAAATTAACTTTTTTGGTTAAGTACCTTTGTTTAGCATTTGGGAAGGTTAGAAGAAAGGTATACAAGGACATCTTTGTGCTGGCTGGCAAGCTTTCTGTTTAGTCCAATACTTTTTCCAAAGAAAAATATTAAGATAGAGGAAAAGAACCTAGATTGTATTCAAATAAAAACAAATTAGGAGGTGTAAACTACATAAGAATGATTCCAAGACCTTCACATAAAAGTTGGTCTCACTGTTCTGTAGCCTAACACCTTGGCAGGAAACTGAGAAGGCCTGGAGACAATGAACACCTTTCATGGTCAATGCCTTTCAAGGTCATCCAGCCCTGAAGCCAGAACGGGTGTGAACCAGCCTGGCCGATTCTCATCCAGGCTGTGGCTGTACCTTGGCCCCGCCTCAAAAATAGGAAAGTCAGGGCCTCCTGCAAGCCAGACACTAGCTGCTGCTGCTAAGTCACTTCAGTCGTGTCCGACTCTGTGCTACCCTAGAGACGGCAGCCCACCAGGCTCCCCCGTCCCTGCGATTCTCCAGGCAAGAACACTGGAGTGGGTTGCCATTTCCTTCTCCAATGCATGAAAGTGAAAAGTGAAAGTGAAGTCACTCAGTCGTTTCCGACTCTTAGCGACCCCATGGTCTGCAGCCTACCAGGTTCCTCCGTCCATGGGATTTTCCAGACAAGAGTACTGGAGTGGGGTGCCATTGCCTTCTCCAGATCCAGGCTGTGGCTGACCTTGGCCCCGCCTCAAAAATAGGAAAGTCAGGGCCTCCTGCAAGCCAGACACTAGCTGCTGCTGCTAAGTCACTTCAGTCGTGTCCGACTCTGTGCTACCCTAGAGACGGCAGCCCACCAGGCTCCCCCGTCCCTGCGATTCTCCAGGCAAGAACACTGGAGTGGGTTGCCATTTCCTTCTCCAATGCATGAAAGTGAAAAGTGAAAGTGAAGTCACTCAGTCGTTTCCGACTCTTAGCGACCCCATGGTCTGCAGCCTACCAGGTTCCTCCGTCCATGGGATTTTCCAGACAAGAGTACTGGAGTGGGGTGCCATTGCCTTCTCCAGACACTAGCTAGGTGCTTGAGAATCCGGGTAGGGCGCATGAGTTGTTCTCTGAGAATCTCCTGCCACAATTCAACTCTTTATTTGCTTATCTATTCCCTCAACTAGAGGACAAGGTCTGTGAGAGCAAGGGCATAACTGTTGTGGCTGTTAAACTGCTTAGCATATAGGACACTCAAACTATGGAGGATACACTTATATTTTACGAAAATCAGGTATTCTGGTCCAAAACTGAGGACATGGAGCTAAATGGACAATTCACCAGCCACAATATTTAAGGGCAGGTGTCATAGCGGATGTCTCCCTGTGTTTGGCAAATGGACCATTAGGGTCGAGAAGCAAGTCAGTGTTGGTTTTCCTGACTGGGCCTTGATTGATACAGTGAGGATAGATAATCAAAAGAAACTCACTTTTTATAGAAAAAGACTCATGATGATGAAAATAGCAAACACATATGGGGACTTACTCTCTGCCAGGCATTGTGTTTGGGGGTTTACATGTTCTCTTGTTTAATGCATCATCTTGTTTAACTCCTGCAGCAACCTTGTGAGATGGACACTATTGATTTTACAGACGGACCAACCAAGGTACAGAAAGGCCAAGAAACTTCCTCAAGGTCACACAGCTAGCTGGTGGCCAACCAGAATTTAAGTCCACATGTGTGTGCTCAGTTCCAGAGCCTGAGCTTTTCCCCATACACTGATGAGGCTGACCCCTGAGCTTCTATTTCAGAAACTCAGGAGACCCAAGCTTTCCACCTGATGTTCAGTAAATATCTGCTGAAAGCTTTCAGAGGCCAGGCACTGAAGACAGCAATGAACAAGATGGACAAGGTCCATATGGAGTTTATACTGTAGTGGGGAAGATAAGCCAAGAATGAGAAATACACACAAGACGATTTCACAGTATGCACACTACTGCAAAGACAGAGCGAAGTGATGGGGGATCAGAGGGTGGCGTGGCCCTACCTGGGGAGAACTGCTGGGGCACTGGGGCTGTTTGAACTGACACCTGAAGGAGGAAGGAGCCCCAGCTGAGCACAGATGCAAGGGGAGTGCTCCAGACAGAACAAACCTTGTGGTACAATGGAATATTACTCAGCTATAAAAAAGAACTCATTTGAATCAATCTAAATGAGGTGGATGAGCCTAGAGCCTATTGTACAGAGTGAAGTCAGTTAGAAAGAGAAAGACAAATATTGTCTATGAAGGCATGTGTATGGAATCTAGAAAGATGGTACTGATGAACCTCCACTGCAGGGCAGCAGTGGAGATGCAAACACAGAGAATGGACTTGTGGACACAGTTGGGGGAAGGAGAGGCTGGGACGAATTGAGAGAGTAGCAAGGAAACGTGTACATTACCATATGTAAAATAGATAGCCAGTGGGAATTTTCTGGGTGATGCAGTAAGCTCAACCCAGTGTTCTGTGACAACCTAGAGAGGTGGGATGGGGTGGGAGACAGGAAGGAGGTTTAGGATAGAGGGGACATATGTATACCCACGGCTGATTCATGTTGATGTATGTATGCAAGAAACCATCACAATACTGTAAAGCAGTTATCCTCCAATTTAAAAAAAAAATTTTTTTTTTAAGTGAGCACTAAGATCCAGGTCAGAAAACTCTTGACTTGTTTGGGGGCTTCTCTGGTGGCTCAGACAGTAAAGAGTCTGCCTGCAGTGCGGGAGACCCGGGTTCAATCCCTGAGTCAGGAAGACCCCTGGAGAAGGAAATGGCAACCCACTCCAGGAAAATCCCATGGATGGAGGAGCCGAGCAGGCTATACTCCATGGGGTCGTAAAGAGTCAGACAGGACTGAGCGACACTAAGATCCAAGTCAGAAAGATCCTGACTTGTTTAACAAGCAGCAGAGAGATGGGAACAATGAACTAGGGGTGGGTACGAGGGCCTGATGGGAGGCAGACGGTTGGCCAGTACCATAGGGACTTGAGGGTTTTATTCTAAACAGAACAGGAAGCCACTCACAGATTTTGGGCCAGGGAATGATATGACTCCATGTCCCCAAGTTTTAAAAAAATATTATTCTGATTGCTGAGGAACAGGGCAGTGGATGAAGAGCCAAGCAAGAACGCAGAGGTTTGGAGTACAGAGGTGGCAATGGAAATGGAGAAATCAACACATTCAGGTTTGGGGCCTGAGCAACTAGGAATATGATGGCATGATACAAAAATACTGCTTTCATTCTCTGGGATGGGGAAGAGTAAGAAAGAAATGGGGTGGCAGGGGCGGAGTGGGGGAGGTTTGAAATGTTCTGTCTGAATGCAACAGGTTTGAAATCCTTAGTCGCTGAGTCACAATGGGGGTGAATGGAAGAGGAGTCTGGAGTTCAAGGGGGAGCTGAGCTCAGAGAAGAGGGGTGTGACTTCTGAAAGCTGAAACGGGTGGGCCCTGGTGCCGTGGGGGGGCCTTTGACTATGGCCTTGCCTCTCTAACACCAGGCTGACAGGGAGTGGAGAGGGGCTGTGCCAGGAGGCTTGCAGATTACGGTGGCAGCATGAGTGTGCTCTGCTCTGCCCTGTTTCTCCAGGGGCATCAGCAGCTGGGGCAGTGGGGCTCACCAATGGAAGACCCTGGTGATGGTTGGGAGGATCCAGGAGAGAAAGAAGTGAGAAAGGCAAGCGCCTGCCCAAGCAGCTTTTGTAAGGGAACATGCTGATGGATGGGGCTTCCCTGTTAGCTCAGCTTGATAAAGAATCTGCCTTCAATGTGGGAGACCTGGATCAATCCCTAGGTCTGGAAGATCCCCTAGAGGAGGGCATGGCAACCTACTCCAGTATTCTTGCCTGGAGAATCCCCATGGACAGAGGAGCCTGGAGGTCCATAGTGTTGCAAAGAGTCAGACACGACTGGGAGACTAAGCACAGCAGAGCAGAGCATACTGATGGGCAGAATGTCCTAGCGTGTGCAGGGCGCACTGAAGGCTGACGGTGAGGGATGGTAGAAAATGTGTGAAGCTGGCAAGAGAGAGATCTGTGCAAAGTCAAAGGCCTTCAGCTGGGGAGTACAAAGCCAGTACTTCCCAAGTTTAATGTGTGTACATATCATTCAGAGATCTTGTTAAGGTGGAAATGTGGACTCAGCAGCTCTAAGGGGCCCTGAGATTCTGCCTGTCTCACAAGCTCCCAGGTGAGCTCCATGTCACTGGGCTTGGAGAAGCAAAGACCGTTGGTCACTAAATCACGGCATCACCAAGTCTGACTGAGCCTCAGTTTCCTCAACTGTAAAGTGAAGTTCAAACTGAGGATATTTAAGGCCCTTCTACCTCTAACATTCTTATTCTAAAGGAAGAGGAAAAAATAACGTTTAAATTAAACTGATCTGAGTAAATGACAATATTCTGAAAGAAGGAGTAATATGTTAAAAATCTGTGTGCCAGATATACTATCCTAGGTCTTTTTCTCCTGTATTTCATTCATTCTAAGACATTAATTTTTGTCATTTTCAATTGTTTCTAACACTGATGAGTCTTTTTTAAAATTGATGACATCTTAGATTCAGAGAAATGTGGCAGTATATGTTAGTCAGTGTTATACTATCTGTAAAATTTGCCTTATAAAAGTCTACTTGATTATTCAGATTCTTTCATTGTGATAATAAAGTTACACTTTATTCACACACACACTCAGAACTCTGGAATCTGTCTTACATTATGCTATAGTCACACACTTGGTGGCAGCAAAACCTAAGAACTGAGGGGTTTTTTTAAGCATGGCAAAAGCCCTAAGTCAAAAAAAAAAAAATCAAATCTCAAACAGAACAAACTGGTATTGGAGTAGCAGCCTCATCATTCAAATGCTTCTCATTTACAGGGCAGAACCCTCGAGCAGATGGAACAACAACCCTCCCAGAGACAAAGGGAGGGTGGAATGGATATGTTCTTAAAATGACAGGGGCTAATGATGAAGTGGTCATAATGTTTCATGCTAAGAACATGTGGAAAGGACAATTTAAGAAATTCAAAATTTGCAGTATAGAAAGTGAAGCATCGTATTAGAATGATACCCATCTAAATGTTGTAAAAAAAAAAAAGTTATTTTAACAGGATTCACAACAGTCTCCAGTGAAGCTGAATTGTAAAGCAATATGTCTAGAGCAGGCAGGGATATATACCCTTAGCATGAATTAAGGGAAACCCTTAGTTTGAACTGTTCTATAAGCCATGCAAATAAACATAAACCCACCAGGAAAGCAGTACACAACAGATCTCTACACTGAGCACACTGAAGGATGCTCCTTTAGTTGGAAAGATACTGCAAAATTCATAAGTAAGTCATCTAGGACAGCTTCTGCTAATTCACCTACTTAAACTATGACACCACACCAATAAAGGCAAACTCAATCCCTATTTATACTGTCTGCAGGCTTCCTCCAACGTGTCTAAGACCAGAAAGTCTAAAACCCAGTATCAAGTGTTTTTAAGAATAATTTTACACCTTTTGAATAGATAACATCAAAAAGTTCTCTTTGACAGTTCAGTTCAGTTGCTCAGTCATGTCTGACTCTTTGCGACCCCATGAATCGCGGCACGCCAGGCCTCCCTGTCCATCACCAACTCCCAGAGTTCACTCAGACTTGCGTTTTGACAAGTTATTTTTAATAAGTCAAAAGATACAATCGACTGGCTTCAGCAGTCTCTTAAAGTCACATTAATAATCAACTTCTATTTGGTTAAAAATGGTCCATATGATAGAAAGGAAGTGACCAAGAACACCACTGTCTGATAGTCTGGGAATAAATCCTGCTTTCTGCACTATGTCTCACCAGTCACTGATACCCACTTGGCTACATTTCTTTAATCATTTTTCCAAGAAAAATCAATTGAGGAAAACAACATATGAATCACTGGAAAACAGTCATATGATCCAATTAGGTCTCACATTTTTAAAAGGATAGGTGGCTAGTGTTTATTGTAAGCAGAGAGTCACTGGACAAGCTTTCAGCTCCACCTGTCAGTACTCTCCTCACAGTTACAGGAACTGCCCAAGGCGGGGAGCACAGCTGAGAGCTCAGGAAAAAGATTCAGGGTGAAACTGGATCAGCCCCTGTAGACTGACTACAAAACAGCTCTCAGGATAGAAGATTCTCTGCTGCTGCTGCTGCTAAGTCGCTTCAGTCGTGTCTGACTCTGTGTGACCCCATGGACGGCAGCCCACCAGGCTCCTCTGTCCCTGGGCTTCTCCAGGCAAGAATACTGGAGTGGGTTGCCATTTCCTTCTCCAAGAAGATCCTGTGAGGCAATAAGATAAGGCTGCTGGCCACAGAACGAGCTACTGATGGGTCTCTGGAAGCAACCTGACTGTGCTGGCTTGGGGCTGTTTGTTTTAGAGGCAAGAGGATGGGTCACATTTACTCCTTAAAGATTCTAAACAGATCGCCTGCTGAAAAAAAGCACGAGAATCTTTGTTTTATACGGATGTCCCTCTATTATATTACCAAGACGCCTTAGAATCGAGTTATAGGAAATATGGGCAAATGAACAATGAAGCTCTCTTTTTAATAAAACCACTCCAAATTTACACTGCTAATAGGACCCTGATTCCTGACCTGTTAGCTAATTGAGGAGCCATGGCAGATTATCTCTGCAACCCTAACCCTACGAACGCCTGAGGTGAGGAAGCTGTGCACCAGAGGTTTGTTGAATGAATGACAAAATCTCCAGAGCCTCAAGTCAAATACTTTGCATTTATGTACCGTATGCTTTTAAATCCTTAACAGCATGTCACAAAACAATTCTACTTAATGAGATGTTAACTTTTGCCAAAAGGCCTCTAGAGAAAATGAGTCTTAATCACAATTCTCCTTTGAAAGAGCATTAATATATTTAACAAATGATCCACTCCAGTATTCTTGCCTGGAAAATCCCATGGACAGAGGCGCCTGGAGGGCTACAGTCCATAGGATCTCAAAGAGTCAGACAAGACTGAAGGACTGGGCCTGCAAAAGCAAGCATACCAAGCACTTTAACAACACACAATATGGCATTTAACAAATACAGACTCTCTCTCTCTCTCTTTTTTTTTTTTTTTCAAAAAGCCTAATCACCCCATCATGGAGAGAAAAACTTAAACAGGAAACATCTGTGCATTTACCCTAAACCCAACAATCTTGAGTTGCACCAAAGATATCCACAAATGTTCCTGGTCCAGTAACAGCAGACCCACAGTTTTCTGAGCTAAAGCCCTTGACAGGCAAATGTTAAAGCCTCAGATAGATTAGCTGAGTGGTTTCATTTGGGTTGCCTGTGCACGAGGGTGTATTTCACTCTTAACACAGAAGATGATAAAGGCACAGAATGAAATTACCATTGCGTTACCTATTTCAATGTCGCTGTCAATATTCAGTGTCTCATTAGAAGGAAACATGGTCCCTTTCTTGTAGTGCTGCTTACAGACTTTTAAAGCAATCCTGTTGTCTTCGCTTTCTCCATAACCAAGGGTTCCCAGAGATAAGTTCCTTAGCTGATGAAACTATTAAAAATAGTTAAAAATACTTATGAGCCTAACAAGTTTCATGAGAAGTTACAGCACATGGAACATACATTTAACTTTTTTTTTGTTTGTCTCATATTCCTCAACAGAATTCCCCAAAAGTAAAATACCACAAGGTAATTTTCTTGGGTTGAGTAAAAACATACTGCCCCACAGTACCTGAAACTAAAGTAAACATGTGGACAGAGGCTCCCAACTACTCTGAGCCAAAGACAAGGTCCTGCCTATCTCTCTGACCTCCTAGCCCACTGTGGGCCACTGGCTCCACCCACCACCTCCCAAGCCATGTGGGCCTCCAGGCAGTTCCTGGAACTCTCAGGCACACTCCCGCCTGGGGCCTTTGATGTGGCCTTTGCCTAGAAGCCCAGGTTATCTATCTGCAAGGTTCACTTCAGACCTTATGCGAATATTATTGCCTCCAGGAGGCCTGTCCTTATCACCCAATGAAAATTATAAACATCTATCTCTAATATACAGGCATCAACAGGCAGTCCAGTCTCCTCCCCTGCTTTATTCCAGTTATCATTTTCGACATATCTCTGAGGACCCAAGCCATCCACACCCACAGCTTACATTGACACAGCTTTCCCATCTGCCTATCTGCACTAACAGGGTTTTACTGGCCTCCATCTCACCAAAGAACTGGTGTTTTTGAACTGTGGTCTTGGAGAAGACTCTTGAGAGTCCCTTGGACAGCAAGGAGATCAAACCAGTCAACCCTGAATCAAGGAAATCAACCCTGAATATTCATTGGAAGGACTGATGCTGAAACTGAAGCTTCAGTACTTTGGCCACCTGATGTGAAGAGCCAACTCATTGGAAAAGACCCTGATGCTGAGAAAGATTGAGGGCAGGAGGAGAAGGGGGTGACAAAGGATGAGATGGTGTCACCGACTCAATGGACAAGAATTTGAGCAAACTCCAGGAGATTAGGTGAAGGACAGGGAAGCCTGGTGTGCTGCAGTCCATGGGGTTGCAGAGAGTCATGTAGAACTTAGTGACTGAACAACAACTATCTTTATTAACATGGATTTATTATTCCAGGAAACTTTTCCCCAGGAACTTAAAAACAATAACTGTATTGTTTATTTCAGAAACATTGCGAAACCTCAAACAAATGACCAATTTGAAGATTCAGTCTAACAACTTCCAAGACTCTTTGAATATCTCCCCAAACCCTCACAGGGGTTTGGGGATATCAGTTCAGTTCAGTTCAGTCGCTCAGTCATGTCCGACTCGGCAACCGCATGAACCGCAGCACGCCAGGCCTCCCTGTCCATCACCAACTCCCGGAGTTCACTCAGACTCACGTCCATTGAGTCCGTGATGCCATCCAGCCACTCATCCTCTGTCATCCCCTTCTCCTTCTGCCCTCAATCCCTCCCAGCATCAGGGTCTTTTCCAATGAGTCAACTCTTCGCATAAGGTGCCCAAAGTACTGGAGCTTCAGCTTTAGCATCATTCCTTCCAAAGAAATCCCAAAGTTGATCTCCTTCAGAATGGACTGGTTGGATCTCCTTGCAGTCCAAGGGACTCTCAAGAGTCTTCTCCAACACTACAGTTCAAAAGCATCAATTCTTCGGCGCTCAGCCTTCTTCACAGTCCAACTCACATCCATACATGACCCCAGGAAAAACCACATAGCCTTGACTAGACAGACCTTAATCAGGAAAGTAATGTCTCTGCTTTTGAATACACTATCTAGGTTGGTCATAACTTTTCTTCCAAGGAGTAAGTGAAGTCGCTCAGTCGTGTCCAACTCTTTGTGACCCCATGGACTGTAACCTACTAGGCTTCTCCGTCCATGGGATTCTCCAGGCAAGAATACTGGAGTGGATTGTCATTTCCTTCTCCAGGGAATCTTCCCGACCCAGTAAGCGTCTTTTAATTTCATGGCTGCAATCACCATCTGCAGTGATTTTGGAGCCCAAAAAGATAAAGTCTGACACTGTTTCTACTGTTTCCCCATCTATTTCCCATAAAGTGAGGGGACCAGATGCCATGATCTTCGTTTTCTGAATGTTGAGCTTTAAGCCAACTTTTTCACTCTCCTCTTTCACTTTCAACAAGAGGCTTTTTAGTTCCTCTTCACTTTCTGCCATAAGGGTGGTGTCATCTGCATATCTGAGGTTATTGATATTTCTCCCAGCAATCTTGATTCCAGCTTGTGCTTCTTCCAGTCCAGCGTTTCTCATGATGTACTCTGCATAGAAGTTAAATAAGCAGGGTGACAATATACAGCCTTGACATACTCCTTTTCCTATCTGGAACCAGTCTGTTGTTCCATGTCCAGTTCTAACTGTTGCTTCCTGACCTGCATACAGATTTCTCAAGGGGCAGGTTAGGTGGTCTGGTATTCCCATCACTTTCAGAATTTTCCACAGTTTATTGTGATCCACACAGTCAAAGGCTTTGACATAGTCAAGAAAGCAGAAATCGATGTTTTTCTTGAACTCTCTTGCTTTTTCCATGATCCAGCGGATGTTGGCAATTTGATCTCTGGTTCCTCTGGCTTTTCTAAAACAAGCTTGAACATCTGGAAGTTCACGGTTCACATATTGCTGAAGCCTGGCTTGGAGAATTTTGAGCATTACTTTAGTAGCGTGTGAGATGAGTGCAATTGTGTGGTAGTTTGAGCATTTTTTGGCATTGCCTTTCTTTGGGATTGGAATGAAAACTGACCTTTTCCAGTCCTGTGGCCACTGCTGAGTTTTCCAAATTTGCTGCCAAATTGAGTGCAGCACTTTCACAGCATCATCTTTCAGGATTTGAAACAGCTCAACCGGAATTCCATCACCTCACTAGCTTTGTTCGTAGTGATGCTTCCTATGGCCAACTTGACTTCACATTCCAGGATGTCTGGCTCTAGATGAGGGATTACACCATCATGATTATGTGGGTTGTGAAGATCTTTCTGTACTGTTGTTCTGTGTATTCTTGCCACCTCTTCTTAATATCTTCTGCTTCTGTTAGGTCCATACCATTTCTGTCCTTTATTGAGCCCATTTTTACACAAAATGTTCCCTTGGTATCTCCAATTTTCTTGAAAAATCTCTAGTCTTTTCCATTCTGTTGTTTTCCTCTATTTCTTTGCATTGATCACTGAGGAAGGCTTTCTTATCTTTCCTTGCTATTCTTTCAAATTCTGCATTCAAATGGGTATATCTTTCCTTTTTTTCTTTGCTTTTCGCTTCTTTTCACAGCTATTTGTAAGGCCTCCTCAGACAGCCATTTTGCTTTTTTGCATTTCTTTTCCTTGGGGATGGTCTTGATTCCTGTCTCCTATACAATGTAATGAACCTTCATCCATAGTTCATCAGGCAGTTCATCAGGCACTCTATCTATCAGATCTAGTCCCTTAAATCTATTTCTCACTTCCACTGTATAATCGTTAGGGATTTGATTTTGGTCACACCTGAATGGTTTAGTGGTCTTCCCTACTTCTTCAATTTAAGTCTGAATTTGGCAATAAGGAGTTCATGATTTGAGCCACAGTCAGCTCCCAGTCTTGTTTTTGCTGATTGTATAGAGCTTCTCCATCTTTGGCTGCAGAGAATATAATCATTCTGATTTCAGTGTTGGCCATCTGGTGATGTCCATGTGTAGAGTCTTCTCCTGTGTTGTTGGAAGAGGGTGTTTGCTATGACCAGTGCATTCTCTTGGCAAAACTCTATTAGCCTTTGCCCTGTTTCATTCTGTATTCCAAGGCCAAATTTTCCTGTTACTCAGATGTTTCTTGACTTCATACTTTTGCATTCCAGTCCTCTATAACGAAAAGAACATCTTTTGGGGGTGCTTTAACTCTAGAAAATCTTGTAGATCTTCATAGAACCATTCAACTTCAGCTTTTTCAGCATTACTGGTCAGGGCATAGAGTTGGATTAACATGTATTGAATGGTTTGCCTTGGAGATGAGCAGAGATCATTCTGTTGTTTTTGAGACTGCATCCAAGTAGTGCCTTTCGGACTCTTTTGTTGACTATGATGGCTACTCCATTTCTTCTGAGGGATTCCTGCCTGCAGTAGTAGATGTAATGATCATCTGAGTTAAATTCACCCATTCCAGTCCATTTTAGTTCGCTGATTCCTAAAATATCAGTGTTCACTCTTGCCATCTCCTGTTTGATTACTTCCAATTTGCCTTGTTTCATGGACCTGACATTCCAGGTTCATATGCAATATTGCTCTTTACAACATCAGAACTTGCTTTCATCACCAGTCACATCCACAGCTGCATGTTGTTTTTGCTTTGGCTCCGTCTCTTCATTCTTTCTGGAGTTATTTCTCCACTGATCTCCAGTAGGAATATTGGGCACCTTCCAATCCAGGGAGTTCATCTTTTAGTGTCCTATCTTTTTGCCTTTTCATACTGTTCATGGGGTTCTCAAGGCAGGAATACTGAAGTGGTTTTCCATTCCCTTTTCTAATGGACCACATTTGGTGAGAACTCTCCAGCATTACCTATCTGTCTTGGGTGGCCCTACACAGCATGGCTCACAGTTTCATTGAGTTAGACAAGGCTGTCGTCCATATGATTAGATTGGTTAGTTTTCTGTGACTGTGGTTTTCAGTCTCTCTGCCCTCTGATGGAGAAGGATCTCTAGGCTTAGGTATGCTTCCTGATGGGATAGACTGACTGAGGGGTATACTGGGGCTTGTTCTGATGGGTGGGGCCATAAGCAGTAAAGCTTCAATCCAATTACTGGTTGGGGCATAGATTTGGATAACTGCGATATTGAATGGTTTGCCTTGGAGACGAACAGAGATCATTCTGTCGTTTTTGAGATTGCAGCCAAGTACTGCATTTCGGACTCTTTTATTGACCATGATGGCTACTCCATTATCTGAGGATTCCTGCCCACAGTAGTAGATATAATAGTCATCTGAGTTAAATTCACCCATTCCAGTCCATTTTAGTTCACTGATTCCTAGAATGTCGACGTTCCCCCTTGCCATCTCTTCTTTGACCACTTCCAATTTGCCTTGATTCATGGACCTGACATTCCAGGTTCCTATGCAAAACTGCTCTTTACAGCATTTGATCTTGCTTCTATCACCAGTCACATCCATAACTGGGTATTGTTTTTGCTTTGGCTCCATCCGTTCATTCTTCTGGAGTTATTTCTCCACTGATCTCCAGTAGCATATTGGGCACCTAATGACCTGGGGAGTTTCTCTTTTGGTATCCTATCATTTTGCCTTTTCATACTGTTCATGGGGTTCTCAAGGCAAGAATACTGAAGTGGCTTGCCATTCCCTTCTCCAGTGGACCACATTCTGTCAGACCTCTTAGGTTTGCTATATTCACCAATCCTAAACTATTATATGAAGACCTTTACCCAGTTCTTATCAAGCTCCCCTCACACTGAAAGACCTGCCTTACACCAGACTTCAAAATCTATATTTGGAGTTTGCACATTGCACCCTACGGAAAATAGTCAAGGAGCACCCTGACTATTAGTCAAGTCAGCAGAGCACCTCTGTTACTACTGTTAGCAGTGAATTTAGTTTTGTTCTCAATATATTTTGTTTTGTTTGTTGTTTTTGGTGGGGTGGTGTTTTCAAGGAATCAGCATCTAGTACTGTTTCACTTCTTTTCATTTGCCTGGCTCTCCCCTCTCAAATTAAGTTCTATAAGGACAGGGGTTTTGTCTCTTTTATTCATGATGTATCCCCAGTGTGTTGAATAGCTCAGTTCAGTTCAGTAGCGCAGTCATGTCCGACTCTTTGCGACCCCATGAATCGCAGTACGCCAGGCCTCCCTGTCCATCACCAACTCCCGGAGTTCACTCAGACTCACGTCCATTGAGTCTGTGATGCCATCCAGCCAACTCATCCTCGGTTGTCCCTTTCTCCTCCTGCCCCCAATCCCCCCAGCATCAGGGTCTTTTCCAATGAGTCAACTCTTCGCATAAGGTGCCCAAAGTACTGGAGCTTCAGTTTTAGCATCATTCCTTCCAAAGAAATCCCAGGGTTGATCTCCTTCAGAATGGACTGGTTGGATAGGCACCAAAATATTTATGGATTGAGTAAATGGATGAATGAAAGAATAAGTATTTCTCTCCTTTAAACACTTCCTTCAGGCCTACCAATCTGGTTTCTCAATACTGTCTAGATATGTCATATCCTACTCCATATTCTTAGGGTTCAGCTAGGCTTATTAATGATAAAACACCAAAATTGAGACTTAGAATCTTAGATTTGATTTCTCATTCATCAAACCTTCTGAGAATATAAGCCTGTTTTTAGCTTTTTGGCTATCTGATTTGGGATAAAGTAATTCCCAATAGAAGTGGGTGGGAAGGGATAAATATAAATATAAATCTTAAAAAATAAAAATTTAAATCAGCCAAATCTATTGTATGGAAATGTAGCTACAGAAATAGCAATAAACACTTTTTGGCAGTTAAATAATAATATATTATATATCTTAATATGTTATATATACCAGAATATATGCATAATTTTTTTGCTAAGACAACAGGTCAAGGTCAAGGTCAAGTATCAATATATTCTTTAAGTTTAGATATTAATAATTCACAACAAAAGACTTGCCTGATTAATAGCAAAAAAGATGCTATCATATGTGTCCTCTTGGGTATACACACTGCAGCTGTAATCATCTTCATCTGAACCAGAATATCCTTTCAAAAACAGGTGCTTAAAAGCAGCAGTGTTTTCTTCTTTGAAAGCAACGACCAGCTGGTTACTTAAACCAAAACGAACAAGCTAGGAAAGAAAATCAAATAGAAATATATGTATTTTACCATTTTCCAAGGAAGGCAAATGCCTTCTTACTATCATTAACCTTCATCTATAAACATCAGCAAGAAAAATCTCACTGCTTTGGTTTCTATTAATCATATTAATGTCAAAAGACATTCTTCCCCCTAGAACAACCTCATCAAGCTATATTAGCAACTTGAAGTAGCAAAAAATTAGAAGAGGTGACCATTCCCAATGACTAATACCCTTCAGTTCAGTTCAGTCGCTCAGTCATGTCCGACTCTTTGCGACCCCATGAATCACAGCATGCCAGGCCTCCCTGTCCATCACCAACTCTCGGAGTTCACTCAAACTCACGTCCATCGAGTCAGTGATGCCATCCAGCCATCTCATCCTCTGTCATCCTCTTCTCCTGCCCCCAATCCCTCCCAGCATCAGGGTCTTTTCCAATGAGTCAACTCTTGGCATGAGGTGGCCAAAGTATTGGAGTTTCAGCTTTAGCATCAGTCCTTCCAGTGAACACCCAGGACTGATCTCCTTTAGGATGGATTGGTTGGATCTCCTTACAGTCCAAGAGACTCTCAAGAGTCTTCTCCAACACCACAGTTCAAAAGCATCAATTCTTCTGTGCTCAGCTTTCATCACAGTTCAACTCTCACATCCATACATGACTACTGGAAAAACCATAGCTTTGACTAGATGGACCTTTGTCGGCAAAGTAATGTCTCTGCTTTTTAATATGCTGTCTGGGTTGGTCATAACTTTTCTTCCAAGGAGTAAGCGTCTTTGAATTTCATGGCTGCAATCACCATCTGCAGTGATTTTGGAGCCCCCCAAAATCCCCCCAAATTCCACTGTTTCCCCATCTATTTCCCATGAAGTGATGAGACCAGACTAATACCCTTGCTACTGCTGCTGCTGCTGCTGCTAAGTCGCTTCAGTCCTGTCTGACGCTGTGCGACCCCATAGACGGAAGCCCACCAGGCTCCCTCGTCCCTGGGATTCTCCAGGCAAGAAAACTGGAGTGGGTTGCCATTTCCTTCTCCAAGGCATAAAAGTGAAAAGTGAAAAGGAAGTCACTTAGTTGTGTCCAACTCTTAGCGACCCCATGGACTACAGTCTACCAGGCTCCTCCATCCATGGGATTTTCCAGGCAAGAATACTGGAGTGGGGTGCCATTGCCTTCTCCAACTAATACCCTTACTGGCCTTTAATGACAGAGAAGGAGAAGAGAAAGGAGAAATTCAAAGTTAAGCCTGAATCCATTATTCTTTTTTTTTTTAAATATATATGCTATTTTTTCTTTTTAAAATTTTTATTGAATATAATTGATTTACAATGTTGTAATAGTTTCAGATGTACAGCAAAGTGATTTAATTATGCCTCTATATAAATATACACATTATTTTTTATATTCTCTTCCATTATAGGTTATTGCAAGATATTGAGTATATTTTCCTATGACATACAGTAGGTCCTTGGTTATCTAATTTGAATCCATTTTTCTTATACTTGCATTTCAAATTAATGGTTCTCAAAATTGATATACATTTAACCCTTGAACAATATAGGGGTTAATCTAAGTATGATTCATAGTCCACCCTCAGGGCTCAAGGACTCAACCAACTGTGGATCATGGACTGTGCAGCTGTGTTGTATTTACTACTGAAATATATCTCTATGCAGAAGTGAATTGTGTGGTTCAAGCCTGCTATGTTCAACCATACTTAGTAAACCACTAATTCTCATGCTTTACTGTTTGATAGTAAAATCTAAATTATCTGACATTTAGAAACTGCAAATATTTTTTAAAAATCATAACTTTTGCATGCGACTTTTTAAAACCATTTTTGAAAAGTGGCCTATATAATACGTCCTCCAGCTAAGAGGAAATTATCATCAAAGGAATTCAATCGTCTAGCTCTGCAAGAACTCACATAAGATTTACACCTAAGAGTCCCTGCCTCCAAGATCTACAGCATCAAAGCACCACACAGAATAACAGGGCTCACTCTCCCTCCGTGGTGGCAAACCCACTCATTGCCACCAAGCACCCATCTTCTTGTGATAGAACTTCTACTTATTCCCCTTAAACTGTATCATAGCACAGGGTTAGATGCCAAAGGCTCTCTTCACCAGGAATGAGTGTATTCTTTCTGCCT
This sequence comes from Aepyceros melampus, assembly GCA_006408695.1. Classification (NCBI taxonomy): domain Eukaryota; kingdom Metazoa; phylum Chordata; class Mammalia; order Artiodactyla; family Bovidae; genus Aepyceros; species Aepyceros melampus. The sequence continues at coordinate 83,527 of SJXQ01006412.1, forward strand.
TAAAGTTTTCCTGTTAGACTCTAATAAGGAGGGGAAATTAGCAGGCACTGTTACCCCCAAACCCAAGGCATTCCACACACAGCCTCTCTCTCCACTCACACTCAAATGGACACTCACTCTCTCACACTCTCTTGCACACTTGCTCTCACACTCTCATAAATACTATCTCACATACCCTGTTTCATATATACAGCCTCACAAGTGCTCTGTTCTTCTATCTCTTATGCACACACACAGACACACATATGCAACTGTAGAAGTCAAACCTTTATAAACCCTGGCCCACACACTCTTCCCCATCTCCCCACTTTATCTCCTCATCTGCTTTCTAAGACAGTGAGAGTCCAGAAAATTTGCCCCAAACTTCACCCTGCTAAAGTCACCAAAACAATCTGGGACTCTGCTGTCATGTGAAACCAGCAAATTCAACAAGATGACCTTGACCTTTGTGTTACCTGCTGTCACTCCACGGTTTAATTACTAGACCTTTTCAATGAACAGATGCTAATTTGCACACGCAAACTTACATACTCTTTTTAGTGATTTATATTTTTTTAGTTTTCAAATTTTGTCTGACTTTTTTTAAAGGCTAAATAATTTAAAATAGTTATCACTTTTCAGCAATTATCATTCTCTAGGCACTGTACTAACTGCTTTACCTGCACTATCTCATTTACTAACACAACCAGCCTATGAAAATGTTAATACTCTTACCCCCACTTTACATATGTAAAAACAGATTTAGTCTCAGTACACTGCCCATGTCACCTAACTAGAATGAAAGCCACGTCTAACTCCAAAGTCAATTCTATTATGCTGTGTGATTTTTCATCTGCAGAAAATTCTGATTTGGGGCCTCCCTTTCGAGGAAAGAATTTAGGTGCTAGCTTTCCAGAGCTGTAACTGTTGTTGGAGAATGTACACAGATGACACTCTTTAGCATCTGAGTCTCACCAGATCACATTCCTCAAATACCAAATCAAAAGATTGAGCAATTGCTAAACCCAGCTGTTCTAAGGAAGATAGATAAGTCCCACAACATCCAACCTGTGCTGAAAATCAAGCAACCAAAGCTAAAAGTTCTTTCAAGCATGTGATGTCTATCAATGGTGCCTGCAAGGAAATGATAGAAAAGGAAAGGTCATGTTGCTTTTCAAAAGCTATAAAAGTAAACCAGGGGACCAACAGACACATGACTATTACGGGGGTTTTATTACGTACTGATACACAAATGAATGGGCTTCCCAGGTGATGCTAGTGGTAAAGAATCCACCTGCCAGTGAAGGAGACACAGCAGACTCAGGTTCCATCCCTAGTGTAGGGATCAGGAAGATCCTCTGGAGTAGGGAATGGCAACCCACTCCAGTATTCTTGCCTGGAGAATTCCATGGAAAATTCCTGGTGGGTACAGTCCATGGGAGTCACAAAGAGTTGGACACAACTGAGCACACACACACATGCACATATATCCGGGAGCTGGAATAGTGGCTATCACAATGTCAGAGTCACGCACTGAGTCTGTCCATCCCATTTTATCCACTTGCAACCTGAAGTTGGGTGCTTTATCCAGGTTGGAACAGCTAGAAATGTGACAGCAAGTCTGTTTGACTCACCTGTTAGTTCTCTTGACCACTTGGCCATACAACCTCTCAAACTGAAAAGCTGCCAACTTAACTCTAGAAGAGGGGACATGAGAGTCCCTCTTCCCTCACTCATAGTTAAGCTAAAGAAACCCAAAAAGTGAATGGGGAGTGAATAACTTAATGAAGACAGCAGCATATTTTCAGCTACCATCTTATTTCCCCGGAGTAGGAAATGGCAACCCACCTCAGTATTCCTGCCTGGAGAATCTCATGGATGGAAGAGCCTGGCAGGCTATAGTCCACAGAGTTGCAAAGAGTCAGACATGACTGAGCAACTAACACCACCTTATTTAGATTCAAAGCCCATTACTTCAACTTTGGGAATGAGAGAATATAGAGATATAATCTCTGCTTGGACCCACCCCCATCTGGCATCAAGAACAAGAAATTCCCTCCATACTATTGTTCATAGAACAAAACAACATCCACATGTATAGCTTCAAACCAGGTCAGGTAGGATTCCCCAAGCATCTCAGTAGAGAGAAACCCTGGGGAGGAGATCCTGAGGTTCCCTTTTTACTATGGCAGAATGAAACATATGTTGCAGAGCAAGAGTAAAGAGATGATGGAGGGCTGGTCCACTACAGAGCAAGGGTGAAGAGATGATGAAGGGTTGGTCAAACGATTTTATTTTCAAGAAAAGAATGACAAAAATATTCATTCTAGCCCCACTAACTAGATTTTAAGATTTGCTGAGACTATAAGACAGAAAAATAATCACACATTAAGTGCAGCCTGGCAAAGATTGTGAATTTAAGACCTGATTATGAAATCAATGGAGGAGAAAATATTCTGTGCCAGGTAAAAACAAGATACCATTCTAATAATATACAAAGAATATGGGAGAAAAAGAGCAGATCTAGCAAAAGAATGTAGAAACCTTTCTTAAGATTATAAATTACTGAAGAATGTAGAGTAGGAATGTCTTTTAAAAGATGTTTCTTTCCCATCAACCTTTATAAAACACCACCCATTCCATTAGACTTGAGAATGGAGTGCTAAAAGAGACAGAAAAAGAGGAGGAGGGAAAAGTGGAATCTGAAGGAAAGAAAGATAATTTGAGAATTCCATTCCAATTATATATTACCCAAGTAGCAAAATTTATTAGAATGGCCCTACAGGGGAATACAAATTTAACCACTTCAGTTTTATTAGGGGAGGTAGGGTAGACCCACCCAAAAGGTAAATGATCAAGTCCCAGAAATATTTTATTAAAAGTGAAATTAGTGATGTAGCCAGCAAGGGGTACCAGTGAACCAAGAAAAACCACATGTTGAGCGATCAGACAAGGCTGGTAGGGGAGGTGGACTTCAAATAGCAGCTGAAAGATGAGGGAGAAAAGAGCTCCTCTGTACTTGGAGGAAAAACCAGGCAGAGGCCAGAATCATTGAGTGTGTCCATCTGGCTCAGACATGGGGAAGAAACAGGAGATGAAAACCTGTTGGAAAGGTAAGTTGAAGGAGACTATGGACACTGTGAATCCCAGGCCACAGAGTCAAAATTTAGTTCTGTGGGAAATATGGTTCCACAGAAGTTTCTGAGAATAAGAGACACAATAAGAGCATTCTAAGAAAAATTAATCTGACATGCATATTGAATGGACTGGTAGGTTTGGAGATAAAAAAGGTAGTCGTAAGATGAACTCCAGAAGCAGCCTAGTTAACTTACGTGTATTTCTCAAGTGCAAACTCTGAGGCTCTACATCTGGAAAGAAACAATATGAGAAAAAGAGTGCAGACTCTAGAGCCAGACTACTAGGGCTCAAATCCTGACTTGGCCTCTTCCTGGCTGAATATATGCATGCCAATTTGCTTCAGTCATGTCCAGCTCTTCACGACCCCATGGACTGTAGCCCGCCAGGTTCCTCTGTCCTTGGGATTCTCCAGGCAAGAATACTGGAGTGGGTTGTCATTTCTTACTCCAGGAGATCTTCCTGACCCAGGGACTGAAGCTGCATCTCTTACATCTCCTGCATTGGCAGGAGGATTCTTTATCACTAGCGCCATTATGGCAGATAGATGGGGAAACAGTGGAAACAGTGTCAGACTTTATTTTTCTGGGCTCCAAAATCAATGTAGATGGCATTGCACCATAAAATTAAAAGACTCTTACTCCTTGGAAGGAAAGTTATGACCAACCCAGACAGCATATTAAAAAGCAGAGACATTACTTTGTCAACAAAGGTCCATCTAGTCAAGGCTATGGTTTTTCCAGTGGTCATGTATGGATGTGAGAGTGGGACTATAAAGAAAGCTGAGGGCTGAAGAATTGATGCTTTTGAACTGTGGTGTTGGAGAAGACTCTTGAAAGTCCCTTGAACTGCAAGGAGATCCAACCAATCCATCCTAAAGGAGATCAGTCCTGGGTGTTCATTGGAAGGACTGATGTTGAAGCTGAAACTCCAATACTTTGGCCACCTGATGCGAAGAGCTGACTCATTTGAAAAGACCCTGATGCTGGGAAAGATTGAGGGCAGGAGGAGAAGGGGATGACAGGGATGAGATGGTTGGATGGCATCACCAACTCGATGGACATGGGTTTGCATGGACTTCGGGAGTTAGTGATGGATAGGGAGGCCTGGCGTGCTGCGGTTCATGGGGTCACAAAGAGTCGGACATGAATGAGGACTGAACTGAGCATCTGGGAAGCCCCTCCTGGCTGAATGGCCACATGCAAATTACTCAACTCTCTTTGGCTCAGTATTCTCATCTACTCAATGGGAGTAAAAATTGAACCTACCTCATGGAGTCTAGTGAGGCCGAAATGAGCTAACACACATAAAGCACTTACTGTGCCTACCACAGGGAACTGCTAGGCTATGTGTGAGCTGGCAGCGGGCGTAACACTTCCACAACTATATTCCCAAAACAGTGCGGAGCATGTGGAGTATTTCATACACATCAATATTTTAAATTAACCAACAAGGTAAGAGTCTATGCTGGAGACAAGATAGTGAATATGACAAATCATAAGGAGATGCAGTTTTGAAGGAAGCATCCATGGAATTCAGTAGCTATTAGGACCAAAAAGGTAAGTCAAAGAGGGTGATGATATGTTATGCCTAGGTGAGTCAGAATATTAATAATATTAATAGATCAAAAACTTGAAAGCTAGTTTGGCAAGAGAAGTAATTGGGGAACAATTAAAATTAACCAAATGGCAAAAGGGGACATTATTTCTTCTTCCAAGTAATACCATAGGTTGCCAAAATTAAAACTTCAAAACCAAGAATTAAAATGAAAAAAATTTTTAAAGAAAAAAAATCCAAGCATGTACATTTAAGAGTGACTCTGCCTCTCATCTTTGTTTCTTTGGACGTAGCTTGCTTACCCTAAAGTGTGATGAGCTGGTGCAGCATGTCATGCAGTAACAAGACCTCTTTATGAACAAAGAATAAAGATGCAACTTTAGTTATAGCAGGAACCACCTCTCTCATTTATAAAGCATATGGAGCTACTTTTAGGACGTTATTAATTTTTGTATTCGAGAAATCAAATCTTTAAAAACACTTACACTGTGACAGAATGATTATTTGCCCATGGAGCCTAATATTCCAAATCAGTACTGTTTTTTAAAGGACACATGTTTCAAATGTAATTACATGCAGAGAAGCCTCCCTAAAGCTGGTTCACGCCCCAAAACTAGATGACAACTTGGGTGACTGTTGTGATATTGATAATAGAATACTTAACAATTTCAATTTAAGCAAAAAGTCCCAATGCAGCCTTTTTACACTCCTGATACACTCCTAAGTGCCTAAGTAAACACTCCCCTACCTTACCCAGGCCTGCCTGGGGAGGTAGGTGAGGCATGGGTAAGGTTGATGAGTATTTACTTAAGCATTTAACTTCTGATGAAAAGAAAACTTAGCACTAGCATTCTGTAAATCCAAAATCAAAGCAGTCCAAAATGCAGACTTCAAACGTATATTTAAATAAGATACATTTGAAGAAAGATGAAAGATTTCAAGAACACAGATCACTTTGGACCAGGCAGCCTTCACCAGCCTTGTGCCTCATTCAGATATAGAAACCCTACCCACTTCAGATCTAACACTATCTATATTTACACAACCCGTGAGAGATGACCTCAGAGTCCCTTACTAAAACAAAGTTGTCATCTGAACTGAACTTCAACCTACCATCTGCCCTCCAGAGTCAACATAATTTTAGAGGTTTATGAACATGAGTGTGTGGCCTTTTCAGGACAAAAGTCAAGAGGCAGAACATGGAAAAACAGGTTCAACTTGGGGTAAGAATAAAAAACAAATGAACTGATCATATCACTTACCTGTGTGGTGACCATGACTATCTTCAAAATCTGCAAGCCCATTTTCCATGGAATCTGTTGTCTGGCTCGGAATTTTTCACACGGGTTCATGAAATAAAACCTCAGGTCTTCTCTCAGACGTTCTTCTTTCACCTCAGAATCAAGATGAGCCATTGCATCTCTGCAAAGAAGATCAATCTTTAAATACACTGAACAACCTGAAATCTCCTGAAGAATACTTTCCATTCACATGTTTTACCCATTCTTTAAGCAAAACTCTCTCTAACCAGTGAAATCCTTTTCACTTTAGAAATCTGAAAATGATTCAGGATCCTCTATCACTTGCCTTTACATATAGCTATCCATCTTGTTCCAAATGGTCACTATCAAAATTATAAAAATAGGATTTTATTTGCAAGACTTGTCAATTCCAACATCTTAATATATATCATTCACATGTTACTAGAGTATTAACAAAAACTAAATGGGATACTTTCACGATATTCTAGGTTTGAAATCCCAGAAATTTAGCACAGACTACTAGAATTAAATTGTTATGGAAATAGAGAATCTCTGTTTTGTAACTCTGTTCTGAAAAGACTGTGTATCTTGCATGATATATCAGTGATTATGGGGGCTTCCCAGATGGCACAGTGGGAAGAATCTGCTTGCCAAGGCAGGAGGTGCAAGAGATGCAATCTCTGGGTCAGAAATATCTGCATCCTTGGAGTAGGAAATGACAACCCATTCCAATATTCTTGCCTGGAAAATTCCACGGAGAGAGGAGCCTGGTGGGCTACAGTGCATGGGGTCACAAAGAGTCAGACATGACTGAGCCATGGAGCCTCAGTGATTATAAGATTCCAAACTATAAACCACTTTAAAGTTAATATATCATCTCTCTATTTATGCCTAGTCAGATATTTCTGGCATCTCATACATTAGAAAAATTTTGCTTTAACTATTTTAAGGACTCTGAACTCAGAAAGGGGCACATGACTGAACCTAGGCCAAAGAGAACCAATGAGATGTGGACACAGGACTGTAATTATAACCAATGGAAGAGATGTGGTCTTTCCACTAAGCAGTCCCTAAAGTGGGCTGTGCAAAACATCCATCGGGAGAACAGAAAACACTAGTACTTCTATTTTAGTCTTCATCTTAAAAACAAAAAACTGAGCTCTACTGACAATATATAAAATAACAGTGGTAATATAGCAGCATATACTTTATTAATATAAATAAATATATATACACTGGGGATATGTGCTTAACTTTTACTGTTGAATGCAAATCAGCAAAGTCTGGGGATCATAGACCTAAAGCATAGTCGGAGTCTAGAATTCCTAGAAGCCATTTTAACCATCTTTCCTGGAAGCCATCACGGGAGAGCTTGCCAGGGAGTGGAGCTAACAAAGAACAGACAAGATTGCCTAATGACAACGTTTGAGTTGCTGGAGCCAGCTGTGCCTGAAGCCATCCAAGACTTTCAAATTGAGCCAACAAATTTGGGACTTAGGCCTGTTTAAGTTCAATTTCTGTTTCTTGAAACAAGAAATGTCTTGATGGTACGTTTAATAAACAAATTCTATTAAGTTTAGCCATCATTCAAGCTACCCATTTCTCAGAAAATGTTTATAATTGGGGGTCATTCTTGGGGATCTTTTCACCTGAAATATTGTAATGATATTTTATATTGACTTATGACTTATGTAGCTTGACCAACAAATTTAAAAGAAACTCAAAAAAAAAGAGATGCTAAAAAAAACTATATTAAGAGTTATTTTAAGACTTTTTAAGGCTTATATTCAGTTGCTAATGATTTTCTATTTTTAAGTTGATTTTTAGACCTCCTATTTCCAGAATTAATAGGCCAGGTTATTTTGCTGGAAGAAGAGGGGAAGAAGGAAGGAAGTTGGGAGGGACGGGGGTGGGGAATGAGAGAGGAAGACGGAGAGGAGGGCAGGGACCCATACTGAGAAGTAAGGGTCACAACCCAATCCTTCGAGCCTCGTGTCCGGATGACCCAGAGTCAAACTGTCAGCTTGCTTGGTTGAGGGAACTTCAGACTGGAATTGCCCTCCCTCTCTTGGCAAACACATTTAGACCTCTCCAGATGCTCACCCTGGGACTTGGGGAGCTCCAACAGATAAATAAAACACATGGACCATCAGGCACTAAAACATACCAGGCCCACAAGGAAACCAAGCAGCACGAAACAGCCAACTTACAAACAGCAGGAACAGAGCCGAGCATATCAGAGTCAGACACAGGTTAGAAACAACCATGCCACCACGTGTAAAAACACATATAGTTAAAATATCTGTAAGAAAATCTTGGGAAAAATTAAAAAAAAACTTTTAGAAATGAAAAATCAATGACAAAAATGAGTCTCATTTCAAAAGAATAAGAAGACCTTTTAAATGTGTTTTCCCTGCACCTGCTCTAGTTACCTCCTGATTCCATCTAACCGAATTACTGAGCACTTGCTGTGCTGAGCGACCGTACTGGGTGCTTAGGACATAAGATACATAGGTTTCCTGAAGCTCAGATGTTCAGCATCCAATAGGAGAGACAGACTTGTTAATACAAACGTGTAAGTTATCAATTAGCTCAGTGGATGCTGTACCATATGGAATCTAGAAAAATGGTACTGATGAACTTATTTGCAGGACAGAAATAGAGATGCAGACACAGAGAACAGACTTTGGACGCATCAAGGTAGGAAAGCAGAGAGTGGGATGAACTGAGAGAGTAGAATTGAAACATATAGTAATACATTACCCTGTGTGAAACAGATAGCCAATGGCAAGTTGCTCTGCAAGACAGGGAGCTCAACCCAGTACTTTGCGACAACCTAGAGGGTGGGGTGGGGTGGGGCTTGGTGGGGAAAGGCTCAAGAGGACATATATATACTTATGGCTGTTTCACACTGTTGTACGGCAGAAGCCAGCACAATTCTGTAAAGCAATTATCCTCCAATTAAATAATAAATTTTTTCAAAAGAAAAAAAAATGTATCATGGAAGCAAGGGAGACAGATTCAGAAAGCCAGTGAAGGAATCCCATTACGTGTCCTAATACACGGAGTGGTAGATGCTACAGGGCTCTCAACAAGGAGCACTGAGGGAGGCATTTCTAAGAATAAGGTGGCATCGTAACTGTGCCTGAGAGCCACAGCCTCCAACAGGAAACTTCAGACCCCTGAGAACACGCCTGTGGAAGCCTTGCGGGCTGTAGTGTTTACCACCATCACTTCAGTGGATCCGGGCGGCTAATGTAGTCATCCTGATGATTCACAATGTCTTTTCACTTCATAAAATGAAAAGGGCATCTGAAAGTTGTGATAGCACCCTGAAAATAAGGCCATGGAAACTCCTCCCTAGAACATACTCCCAGCCCCCAGTGTGAGAAACCCTGTACTGAAGAAAGAGGAGGTTGCTTTCTGGAAACCAGTGGTGGAAATACAGGGGCAGTAGATCAAGAGCTTGGTGAATAGCTGTGAGCCAAGCTCTGCCAGAGACATTTTACTGCCTTCCAGGAGCTCAGTCCAGTGGAAGGGAGAAATGTGAAGAGATAAGAGGACAATAAAATGTGTTAAGTGCTCAAACTGAAGTATGCATTGAGGGCCCTGGAACAGACAAAAGGAAACTGATGCAGCCCAACTGCTCCAAGAGGCTTCATGTAATACTTCCAGCTGCTGGTTTCAATTAATATGGCCATTAAATGTTCAAGAAATGGTAATTGACATTAATATTAAACTAAGAAAACTAATGAAAGAAGATAAGTTTTAGGCAAGAAAAAAAGGGCAAAGTACCGGATAATGATCATGGGGATTGCTCCTGGTGTTAAATTATTCACACTCCTGTATCCTTCCTGACGTTTTTCACTGAGGGAGACAATAGGACTTCCCTGATGGTTCAGCAGTAAAGAATCTGCCTGCCAGTGAAGGAGACGTGGGTTCAATCCCTGGGGAGGGGAAGATACCCTGGAGAAGGAAATGCAACCCACTGCAGTACTCTTGCCTGAAAAATCCTATGGATAGAGGAGGCTGGCGGGCTATAGTCCATGGGGTGGCAAAAGAGTTGGACACGACAGAGCAACAGAACACACATTTAGAGAATAACTGCAGTACTCCTAGCACTATGAAAAAGAAAAAGAAAAATGAAAAGGGCAGCAAGAAAACCTTTCCCCTCAAGCATACAGGAGCCAACAGTTGAAATACAGGATGTGCACAGAATGTCTGGTAGAGGCACGTGTATGCTTAGTTGCTCAGTCGTGTCCCACTCTTTGCGACCCTGCCAGGCTCCTCTGTCCATGGGATTCTCCAGGCAAGAATACTGGAGTGAGTTGCCATTTCTCCTCCAGATGGTCTTCCTGATTCAGGGATTGAACCCATGTCTTCTGCATCTTTTGCATTGGCAGGAGGATTCTTTACTACTGAGCCACCTGGAAGCTAGTATTAGTCAAATATGATCAACTAATGACAGAATGATAGAAATACAGAAAAGAATATTAATGATACTTAGGTTAAAAAATTCTGGTATCTCAAGGAAAATGCAAATGTGTAAGCTTTCTAAACTCTACATTTGAAGGTTCTTTCTTGACCCATTCTTCTCAATTTGTGGATTTTCCCTAGTTCTCCAGTAGGTGAAGGGTTTTAAACATAGGGCATGCATATGACCATATTTTAAGGCAATCATATGACCAAGGGCAATTCCAACTTTAGCAAATCAACAGCCAAAAGAGTTGATGGAAGCTTGAAATTTTGAAAAATAACAAAACAGAACAAATTATCAGCAATTCTTAACCTTGCTAGGATCGTAAACCTCCAAGGAACCTGTGAAGGTTTTTGACCTTTGCCTTGGAAAAATACACATATCAGTTTCAGTGATGATACCTTGTTCCCATGAGCACAATTTGCTCAGTAAATATGCTAACCAGCTCAGACTGCTACTTCTTTCAGCTTGTAAGGCCCATACCCTACTCAAAAAGAGGTATGAAAGCTTGTTTTCTACTGCAGAAAGTGGGGTGCAGACACACAAGGCAGGTATGCAAGACTGTCCACTGGAGCAGGTGGTGCCCTAATTTGGTTGCAGCACATTCCCACCACTTAGGGTTCATATGAGCCCACTTAAGCATTTGTTGGAGTATATTATCCACTTTAGTTAATCCTCGTAAAATGAGCAAGGGAATAAAGATTCTTGCAAAACATCAGACTCCATGTAAAACTAATGTTAATCTACATTTATATCAAGAAAATGGGAGAGCTAACATTTTCCTAACACATTTGTTGGCCATAAGTTCAAAAAAAGATGAAATGAAAATCTGATCTGAAAAAAAGTTGGGAAATAAATAGATTTATCAAGAGAGTATTTAAATGCTAACAAAATCTACCATTGTTACATGATGAACCTGGCCCTAAGTGTATATATTGTACCCTAAGACATTATATAATGATGTGTGAATGATAATCATATCATAAAATCACTGCACTTAGCAATTCTTTTTAACACCCTCATCAGTCGCATCCCTTAAAATGCTCGTTTTACCTGTCTTATAGTATGTATGGTTTTCAGTTCAGTTCAGTTGAGTCGCTCAGTCGTGTCCAACTCTTTGCGACCCCATGAACTGCAGCACTCCAGGCTTCCCTATCCATCACCAACTCCCAGAGTTTATTCAAACTCATGTCCATTGAGTCAGTGATATCATCAACCATCTCATCCCCAGTCGTCCCCTTCTCTTCCCACCTTCAATCTTTCCCAGCATCAGGGTCTTTTCAAATGCGTCAGTTCTTCGCATCAGGTGGCTAAAGTATTGGAGTTTCAGCGTCAGCATCAGTCCTTTCAATGAATATTCATAACTGATTTCCTTTAGGATTGACTGGTTTGATCTCCTGGCAGTCCAAGGGACTCTCAAGAGTTTTACATACAATATATAAGTAAATATCCATTCAGAGAGAGTAGATGTCCTTTTAACTGATGGGGATAAGTTATCAAACATATTTGGGAGGATTTCTCGAGTGTTTCAGAACTGCAGCCCCACTGAGATGTGGTTGCTCTTTTGTTATTCCAGCTGATGTCAAGAGAAATTGATGTTTATTCCTCTGGCTCCAACAAATAAGTGGAAAATAACACTGACAGGCAACCCTTCTCTTATCATATCTATGTAGATACCACGTATCATGCAGCAGTACAAGAAGAATGTTTTTGCTAACTCACAACTAGTACCTCCTAGTCACAGAGGATAGGGCAGGGGAAGCAGGGTGAACCAGTTCCCAAATCTATCCTTCCTGCATCCTCTTCACAGTGAAAAGTACTACCAGGATGCCTTCCAGGAACCGACATCTGGGTAGCTCTCCAGGATCTGGTCCCACTGTCATTTCTTCCCTCAACTTAGTTGTTACATAATTTTAAAAGGGCTCCAATGAACCACATTCCTAGTTCTGCCCCTTAGGGACAACCATTTTTATTTGGGTTTTTGTTGTTTCTATTTACTTTAATATTTCTAAGTAATATTATTTCATAATTTTTTTCTCTTTGGATATTATCAATTTATATCCTACTGAGGGAAAGAAGGATATAGCTCTTAGAGCTGCCCCCCACCAGGCAACATACACAGTTTACCTCCCCACTCATCTTCCCAACAAAGTTTTAATAAAAATTTTGGATAAATTAACATTCAGAACTTATGAAGTGAATATTCAAATACTCTTTAGAGGTGAGCCATCAGTACACTGTGATTTTACATTCTCACTTACAAAATTTTCTTTCTGGAGTTAACTGCCTTTTTCCTCATTTGCTTAGTTTTTTTTCCACATACCAACCAGGGCTTTAGCATCAAACTCTAATGAATCTGCAGCTCCTTTTCAGTACAGTCAACCAGGCTGGGCATCCTGTCAATTCTCTTCTCCTCCAGAGATTATCACTCCTGTAGCCCTCATCCTCCTATTCTAGCTACATGTGTTTTAGTTGTTCAGTCGTGTCCGACTCTTTGCAATGCCATGGACTGGGGCCCACCAGGCTCCTCTGTCCATGGGATCCTCCAGGTAAGAATACTGGAATGGGTTGTCATTCCCTTCTCCAGGGGATCTTCCCAACCAAGGAATCGAACCCAGGTGTCCTTCACTCCAGGCAAAGTCTTTACTGTCTGAGCCACCAGGGAAACCCTCCAGCTACATGGGTTGCTTTATAATTCCTTTTCAGGGGCCATCAGTTTGGAAATTCTCTTCGCCTCCTTCCCAAATTGGATTCCACATTTCCTGGATTCCATCTCCACCTCTTTCTTTACCCCCTCATTTTTGTGGAGAGTAGCCTTCAATCCCTTCCTGTGTGAGGAAGTCTGAGACTCCCCCAGGACAGACACTGTTGCCATCCACCATCTATTCATTCCTCCCCTCTTCCTGATTTTGAGGGCAGGAATGCAGTACACTGAGGACAGAATAATTCAGTATTAGAACTAGATTGTTTCCACACCTGGTTGCACATCATGTCACCTGGGGCACCTCAGAAGTACTGATACCCCTCAGAGATTTCTCCCCTCAGAGATTCTGGCCTGATTGGTGTGGATCCAGCCTGGGCATTGGGGCTTTTAAAAAGCTCCCCAAGTGATTCTAATGTGCACCCAGTTTGAACTCCTTACCTTAGAGATTACCTGTTCATATTTCTTCATTTCACAAACGAGGCAACTAACATGCCTAGGGGCTGCAATTTGCCCCCAGCTATAAAAATCCAATTTAGAATAAGAATCGGATCCAAGAATCCCTTAAGAATTCTTGTCCAGTGTCCCTTTCTGATCCCTGAATTAGTATTTCTTAAAGAGCAATGGCCTATAAGACGGTCAGGAATGAAGGGGGAAAATGGCATATTCAAATAAACTAATGTTTCCAACATAATTTCTCTTATTTAAAAGTGTGACAGTTTGGCAGACCACAGCACCCTATGCCATAAATTTAGGAAACTTCTAAATGGTCATGTTATTGAAATGAGAAAGAAAAAACAAATAAAGACATGTGATGGAATGAACCCAGCATTTAATGTTGTCGAGGTACTTTTGTGCTTCAGATTCTCTAGAGCAAACACTGGGTTTCCATTCTGGACCCGCTCAGAAGGAACCATCTCCTGCTGCAGATTCCATGGCCTCTTCTCAGGCCTCAGCTTGGTGGCTCAGCAGCACTTGATCCATTGACCACCTGGAACAACCTCATCTCTCCACTGCGAGGACATCCCACTGCCCTAGTTTTCTCCCTCCCTTACTGAGCTTCTCTGAGTCTCCTTTCCTGGCTTCTCTTCCTTCTGACTTCCAGATGCCAGAGTGCCTCAGGACATGCAGCCCAGGGCTCTTCTATCCTCTCTTCCAGAAGAGTGCATGGAGTCCTGTGGCTTTAAATATTATCTGCACGATGTGGACTTTCATATCTCCAGCAAAGGTCTCTCTCAAATAGGCTCCTTAGCCAACCTCTTCCTTGAGACTCCACCCACATGACTAATAGGTTCCTCCACCCTCTTCTCTGCACATGTGCTCAGCACCATGATTACATCCATCCATCCAGATGTTTCAGCTGCAAACCCTCACTCTGTCAGTGGTCCCCCACAGTGGCTGCATAGTCATCATCCGGGGATTTTCTAAAGGTTTCAGTGCCAAGACCTTCTGATTTAATTGGTGACCAGGTATAAGCCAGGTGGAGCTGGTGGTAAAGAACCCACCTGCTACTGCAGGAGACTTAAGGGATGCCGGTTCAATCCCTTGGTCAGGAACACCCCCTGGAGGAGGGTATGGCAACTCACTCCAGTATTCTTGCCTGGAGTATCTCATCCACAGAGGAGCCTAGCCGGTTACAGTCCATAGGGTCGCAAAGAGTTGGACATGAATGAAGCAACTTAGCACACACACAGGTATAAACTGGGCATGGACATTTTTATAAGCTTTCCAGGCGATTCTAACATGCAGCAAAGTACAGGAACTTTTGCTCCAGAGTCACGCTTTGATTTTTCCTCTTCTTCAACCCTCACGTCTGCCTCCAATGCGGGAGACCCAGCTTCGATCCCTGGGTTGGGAAGATCGCTTGGAGAAGGAAATGGCAATCCACTCCAGTATTCTTGCCTGGAGAATCCCATGGATGGAGAAGCCTAGTAGGTTACAGTCCACGGGGTCGCAAAGAGTCGGACACGACTGAGTGACTTCACCTCCTCCTCCTTCAACCCTCACACCTACTTGAGCAAGTCTTCCTTCAAAACACAGTGTGGAGTGGCTCCCTTCTCTCTACACCCACTGCAGACTCTCTGGTCCCAGCATCATCATCCTTCACCGGAAAACTATGCAAGTTTCCCAATTTTCCGAGTGGTAGCCAGAGGAGTAAGTCTAAAGGTGTAAGGCAGATTTCACTTCTCTACCCTGTAGTGGCTTCCCCCTGCTCTCAGACTGAAATCCAGCCCTCTTGCCATGGCCTAAAAGTTCCCTGCCCATTCCTCCCATACCCTCTCTTCCCCTTCCTCACCACCCCTCTACACCTCCCTCCCGGCTCTGGGCATGGGCACTTGCCCCTTCACCTACCCTTCTGCCATCCCCCCAACTCACCACACATCCGGATCCTTCTCACCTTCACTTCTTAGCTCAAGCAACACCTCTTCAGAGTGGGCTCCTTGATCACCTTGTTAAAACAGCACTTCTCCACAGCCTCTCTCACCACTTAATTTCCTTCATAACTGACTTTGAAATCTTTGGTTTGGTCTTCCCTACAAGAGAACTTCATAAAGACCCAGTCTTGCTTATGACTATATTCCCAGAATACCACAGAGTAGGTAACACATGATTGATGCTCAGTGAATATTCTTTGGAAAAAAGAAATGAGTCAGTGAAAAAAGATGACAGTCTGTCATCTTTGTGTGAACTTTTCCTTGGCCAGCACCCATTAAGATTAAATAATAATAACAATAATAAAGTAGCAACAAATAAAATAAAAAAATATAATAGAAAATCTAAAATAATTGATTAAAAAAATTAAATTTAAAATATACTAAAACTATCTTAGCCAAAATACATTAGAGGGTTTTAGGTAGTTTAGTTGCTTGGTTTGCTTATAAAAAACTTATTTTGTTTCAATTAATATTCTTGAAGTCTGTCCAAAGAATGAATTATTCAATGAATTGTTATGAAAATTTATGATCCACTGGGGAGAGAGAAAGCTAGAGTCCTCCCTCAAACCAAATGCAAAAATAAAACTTAGGCACATTTAAAAATAAAGTTGATAGAACTATAAGATAGAATTTTTTAAATATAATTTAACATGCCTCTCTAAGTATGAGAAAGTTCAGAAGCCAATGAAAATAACTGACAGATCTTAACACAAAAAGTTATGACTTTAAGAAATTAAAAAGACGGCAGGGGGAGGATGTCTACATTATATTTAAACAGGCAAGAGCTTACTGTCCATTTCCTGTAGAGAGCTCCAAATTATTAATAAGGGAAGGTCAACTCAACATTTATCCTGTTCATATAAAGGACTGGAACAAGCCAATGGTCATTTAACAACAAACTTACTAACAGTCACAGTAGTTAAAACTCTATCTTCAATTTTATTTATCAATAACACACACACACAAACCATCTATTGAAGGGAAATGTAAAGAAGGACACTTGGCAGTAGAAGAGAATGAGATCAGAAGAGCATCTGTGATCTTGGAATTAAAACTCTATGGATTTATATCACAAGTGTTTAAATAACCAGTCAAAAACATATTTACAAAAAAACAGTCACTGCAAACCTCTTTGTAACTCTGTATTGACTTAAAGATGTCTATGACATACATTAGATTTCTTCAAAGTTACAAAATAAACATATTGAGATCTCAGTTTTCCAAAAATGTGGACATTTATTGCTACATGTAGACATTTAAAAAGTCTAAAAGTGCACAAACCAGAAAAAAAATTTTTAGTAATCTCTGTGAAGTAGTATCATAGGTAATATTAATTTTCTTCTTCAAGTTTTCCATATTTTCTTGATTTGGGGTGATTAACATGAATTCTCGAGTTATCATTCTGAGTTAAAATAAGCTATTTCACAGAGCCTAATAACACATATCAGATAATCCAATATTTCCCTGCCCTTAGTTTGTGAGCAGTGGATAGGAGGAGGAGAATCAGGGGAAGTAAATGCAGATGAAAATTCGGGGTTTCTATAGCAATGGTCATGCTGACCCTAGGGTGAATGTCCTGGGAAATCTGGCAGATGGAAGATTTTAACCCAATCCCAAACTTCCACATGGGTTTGTTTGTTTGTTTTTTCACTCTAGTTCCTACAATGAACTTATTTTCTCAAGATTTGCTAACCCCAGAAGACAGAAAAAGAGATGTCCAGATAGCTCAGGCTCTGGGGTAGTTGAACCCCAATTAAAAATAAGTTTAAAAAAAAAGTCAAAGAAAGATACCATAGTTACCTTCTCAGCACAGCACTCAAAACAAAAATGACATGCTCATTCTAATTCTGAGAAATACCCGGAAAAAAAGACTAGGGGTTTTCGTTTTCCTGTAGAGTCACACATAAAGGATGAGCATGCTACAACTTTCAGGAATTTCCCTAAAGACAACTGTGCCACCAAGTTCCCATAAAATCATCTCCCATCATTACTTTGTTGCCTCAGGTCAGCAGGAAAGCAGAACTAGGGCTTGGCATTTTCAAAGTGCTCGTTCTGAACATGTATTCTGAAAACAGCCTGAAGAATCAGCTCTCCATGTCAGAGAGAAAAGCAAAGCAAAACTCCACTTCTAAGCAATGAAAGTGAAAGTGAAGCCTCTCAGTCGTGTCCGACTCTTTGTGACCCCATTGCCTGTAGCCTACCAGGCTCCTTAGTCCATGGAATTTTCCAGGCAAGAGTCCTGGAGTGGGTTGCCATTTCCTTCTCCAGGGGATCTTCCCAACCCAGGGATCAAACACACTGCAGGCATACGCTTTACCGTCTGAGCCACCACAGGATTCCAAATGCAGTAAAAGTTGGAAAAGATGACTGCAATTACACTATTGCCTACATTTTGGTTTCTCTAACATTTTCAGTAAGTGCTGATATAACAGGGTCATGTTGATGACCCTCTGCAAGGAGAAGGAACATTAAAGAATAAAGTTATAACTAAAGTTATAATTGGGCTTCCTTGGTGGCTCAGAAGTTAAGAATCTGCCTGCCAACACAGGAGGCACAGATTTGATCCCCGGGCTGGGAAGATCCCCTGGAGAAGGAAATGGCAAGCCACTCCAGTATTCTTGCCTGGGAAATCCTGTGGACAGAGAAATCTGTTGGGCTACAGCCCGTGGGGTCACAAAGAGTCGGGCATCATGACTAAACAGCAATAACAACAAAGTTAAAATTTATCATTTTTCCTCAAACAATGGGATGAGTTTACCTTATCTTTGGACAAGCCCACCTCCGTGCCCGTTGAGGAGACCCTAGAGTCCCCCTATCTCTAGCAGCTCCCTCTAGTTGCTATCGGTGACAGGATTTTTTTTTTTTAAGCCCACTCTTTAAACTGTGGGTCTTCTGGAATTTACCAAGGACAATTTTCCAGAGTCTTTAGCCTCACTAGTCACTAACTCTTATCTGATACATGTTTTAGGCTAAAATCACTAGATGTATTCAAGGGGAGATAACAAAACACAAGCTTCAAAGGAGAAAAAAGGAAGCAGTCTTCCCAGCTGAGGGGGAATAACTATCTATGGGCAACACATCGACAAAGCTCTCCTCACACAGGGAAAAGGAGGTGGGGCCCAAACTCAGAACAGAGTAAAAGCTCAGCTGGAGGCAGGCTGGGGAAAGTGGGAAGGAAAAACCCTGGATGACTGCCAAAGCAAACAAATAGATAAACAAACCAAAACATGGCTTTACACATTTGGTACTGGAAAGAATATTGCAGTTTGATAAAGAAAATGAAGTCTGGAAATAAAATTACTTACCTCTATGAAGCTCAGAACACATGATGTGAGAACTCACTGAAGGGTGATCTCATTCTTAGGAACAGACACGTGGGGCTTGGACTCCAAGCCTCAGCTAAAGAGAGAAGCCCAGTCTCAAAGAAGATTCCACTTTCAACTTTCAGAACCAAAAGAGTTTTCTTTGGCCACTAGAAAAATTGTAGCCAAAAGAACCGACCTGTTTTTCCACTAAGTTTCAAGAATTATCTTTTTCTAGGTCAGGAAGCAATAGTTAGAACTGGACATGGAACAACAGATTGGTTCCAAATAGGAAAAGGAGTACATCAAGGCTGTATATTGTCACTCTGCTTATTTAACTTATACGCAGAGTACATCATGAGAAACGCTGGATTGGAAGAAACACAAGCTGGAATCAAGATTGCTGGGAGAAATATCAATAACCTCAGATATGCAGATGACACCACCCTTATGGCAGAAAGTGAAGAGGAGCTAAAAAGCCTCTTGTTAAAAGTGAAAGAGGAGAGTGAAAAAGTTGGCTTAAAGCTCCACATTCAGAAAACGAAGATCATGGCATCTGGCCCCATCACTTCATGGGAAATAGATAGGGAAACAGTAGAAACAGTGTCAGACTTTATTTTTATCATGAGAAACGCTGGACTGGAAGAAACACAAGCTGGAATCAAGATTGCTGGGAGAAATATCAATAACCTCACATATGCAGATGACACCACCCTTATGGCGAAAGTGAAGAGGAACTAAAAAGCCTCTTGATGAAAGTGAAAGGGGAGAGTGAAAATGTTGGCTTAAAGCTCAACATTCAGAAAACGAAGATCATGGCATCTGGTCCCATCACTTCATGGGAAATAGATGAGGAAACAGTAGAAACAGTGTCAGACTTTATTTTGGGGGGCTCCAAAATCACTGCAGATGGTGACTGCAGCCATGAAATTAAAAGGCGCTTACTCCTTGAAAGAAAAGTTATGACCAACCTAAATAGTATATTCAAAAGCAGAGACATTACTTTGCCGACTAAGGTCCATCTAGTCAAGGTATGATTTTTCCTCTGTTCATGTAAAGACGTGAGATTTGACTGTGAAGAAGGCTGAGCACTGAAGAATTGATGCTTTTGAACTGTGGTGTTGGAGAAGACTCTTGAGAGTCCCTTGGACTGCAAGGAGTTCCAACCAGTCCATTCTGAAGGAGATCAACCCTGGGATTTCTTTGGAAGGACTGATGCTAAAGCTGAAACTCCAGTACTTTGGCCACCTCATGCGAAGAGTTGACTCATTGGAAAAAACTCTGATGCTGGGAGGGATTGGGGGCAGGAGGAGAAGGGGACAACCGAGGATGAGATGGCTGGATGGCATCACGGACTCGATGAACGTGAGTCTGATTGAGCTCCGGGAGTTGGTGATGGACAGGGAGGCCTGGCGTGCTGCAATTCATGGGTTCACAAAGATTCAGACATGACTGAGCAACTGAACTGAACTGAAGAGTGAGCAGAGACAGGTCAACTTTCTCCAAGGGAGACAGGAAGTCTGGAGTCCTCTTTGAATGGCAGATGGGACAAGGAGCTGGGAGAGCAGGGGGAATGGGTGAAGGCAGGCGGCCAGAGGACACCTCACAGCTCGCTTTCTAAAAATAAAATCTTTTATTGAAGTGGAAGTAGAGCTGATTTACAATGTTGTGTTAATTTCTACTGCACAGCAAAGTGATTTAGTTATGCATACATATATATGTATCTATATGCATTCTTTGTCATATTCTTTTCCATTATGTTTTATTATAGGGTACTGAGTATAGCTCCCTGTGCTATCCAGTAGGACCTTGTTCTTTTTCCGTCCTATATATCCTTTATTTGCATTTGCTAACCCCAAACTCCCAAACCTCCCCGACCCTGCACCCCCTTGGCAACGAAAAGTCTTTGTTTTCTTTGTCAGTCAGTCAGTTTCTGTTTTACAGATTAGTTCGTTTGTACCATAGTTTAGATTCCACATTTAAACCATATCATATGACATTTGTCTTTCCCTGTCTAACTTTCTTCACTTAGTCCCATAATCTCTAGTTCAGTCAGTCAGTTCAGTCGCTCAGTCGTGTCTGACTGCAACCCCTGAACCGCAGCACGCCAGGCCTCCCTGTCCATCACCAACTTCCGGAGTTCACTCAAATTCATGTCCGTTGAGTCAGTGATGCCATCCAGCCATCTCATCCTCTGTCCTTATCCCCTTCTCCTCCTGACCCCAATCCCTCCCAGCATCAAAGTCTTTTCCAATGAGTCAGCTCTTTGAATGAGGTGGCCAAAGCACTGGAGTTTCAGCTATAGCATCATTCCTTCCAAAGAACACCCAGGACTGATCTCCTTCAGAATGGACTGGTTGGATCTCCTTGCAGTCCAAGGGACTCTCAAGAGTCTTCTCCAACACCACAGTTCAAAAGCATCAATTCTTTGGCACTCGGCTTTCTTCACAGTCCAACTCTCACATCCATACATGACCACTGGAAAAACCATAGCCTTGACTAGATGGACCCTTGTTGGCAAAGTAATGTCTCCGCTTTTTAATATGCTGTGTAGGTTGGTCATAACTTTTCTTCCAAGGAGTAAGTGTCTTTTAATTTCATGGCTGCAGTCACCATCTGCAGTGATTTTGGAGCCTCCCAAAATAGTCTGCCACTGTTTCCACTGTTTCCTCATCTATTTCCCATGAAGTGATGGGACCAGATGCCATGATCTTCATTTTCTGAATGTTGAGCTGTAAGCCAACTTTTTCACTCTCCTCTTTCACTTTCATCAAGAGGCTTTTTAGCTCCTCTTCACTTTCTGCCAAAAGGCTGGTGTCATCTGCATATCTGAGGTTATTGATATTTCTCCCAGTAATCTTGATTTTAGCCTGTACTTCCTCCAGCCCAGCGTTTCTCATGATGTACTCTGCATATAGGTTAATTAAGCAAGGTGACAAAATACACCTTGATGTACTCCTTTTCCCATTTGGAACCAGTCTGTGGGTCTGTGTCCAGTTCTAACTGTTGCTTCCTGACCTGCATACAGATTTCTCAAGAGGCAGGTGAGGTGGTCTGGTATTCCCATCTCTTTCAGAATTTTCCACAGTTTATTGTTATCTACACAGTCAAAGGCTTGGCATAGTCAATAAAGCAGAATAAATCTCTATTTCAGGAGTCTCCAAACACTGGGATCTAATGCCTGATGACCTGAGGTGGAGCTGATGTAATAAAATATAAATATAGTGCAGAATAAATGTAAAATGCTTGAATGACCCCAAAACCATCCCCAGCCTGCGTCTGTGGAAAAACTGTCTTCCACGACACAGGTCCCTGGTACCAGAAAGGCTGGGGACTGCTGCTTAGGTCCATTCGTGCTGCTGCAAATGGCATTATTTCACTTTCTTTACAGCTGAGTGGTATGCCACTGTATGTGCGCACCACATCGTCTTTATCCATTCATCCATCAACAGGCATCCAGCTTGTTTCCACGTCCCGGCTGTTGTGAATTATCCTGCCATAAACATATAGGTGCGTGCACCTTTGTGAACCATAGCTCTGTCCAGGTCTAAGCCCAGGGAGGGGATTGCTTGCAGCATTCTTGATATCCTCTGCTCTCGAAAGGAGTGGGAGGAAATCCAGACACTTCTGTGGGTTCCAAGTAGGGCTGAGAAGCAACTGTGGAGTCCTTAGTGCTTCTAGGCTGCCAGGAAATCAAGGAGGCTGTTAGTGAGAACCCAGAATGCCTAGAGAGGGACTGTTGCTGTGTTCTGGATGCTAGTCAGCAGCAGGCCGCCTGGAAGTGTGTGTCGGTGCCAGAGAACATCGAGCACACCACTGGGGAGTACCGTGCTTCCCTGTTGCAGAGAGCGAGACTGAGCAGACAGCACTGCAGGATGGACATGGAAGCCCAGGAGAACGGAAAGAAGGTTGCTTACTTTCTGCTCCTTCCAGAGTGGGCTATTGTGTAAGCAACCTTAGAACAGAGAAAGAGAGGGACAAGGGGAAAACACATGACCAAGCTGGAAACTTGTCATCAAACTGGAAATCGGAATTGACCAAGAAGTCACTGAATTTCTCAGAGAAGCCCCAGAAAGTGACCACATTAATTTGTCTGCTCTCTGATGGAAACTGGTCCTTTTAATCAAGGTCAAATGAGTGCAGTTCTGACGCATCTGGGTTTTGCACACCACTGTGATTGAGAAAGTCAAGAATAGCATATTTATCACTACCTACCTTTGCTTTCCTAGTGGCTTCCCTGGTGGCTCAGATGGTAAAGAATCTGCCTGCAGTTCAGGAGACACAGATTTGATCCCTGGGTCAGGAAGATCCCCTGGAGGAGAAAATGGCAACGTACTGTAGCATTCTTGCCTGAAGAACTTCATGGACAGAGGAGCCTGGAGGGCTATATTCCAGGGGGTTGCAAAGAGTCAGACACGACTGAGCAATTAAATATACACGCACCTTTGCTTGAAGGCTTCCCAGGTGATGCTAGTGGTAAAGAATTTGCCTGTTAATGCAGGAGATGCAAGAGATGAGGGTTTGATCCCTGAGTCTGGAAGATCCCCTGGGGTAGGAATTGGCAACCCACTCCAGTAATCTTGCCTGAAAGATTCCATGGACAAGAGGGACCTGGTGGGTGTCCATGGGGTCACAAAGAGTCAGACACAACTGTGCACGCACACACACACATCTTTGCTTGAAGCAAGTCATACCCACCATTGCAGATGCAGTCACTGCTTCTGGCTTCCAACAGACAGTCCTCTGACCTGCCAGCTGCTTCCTGCATCTCTCTGTGCCTGAGCAGGTTCTCTGACCACAGCGTGTGCTCCGCTTGTGCAACGAGGCTGGGGAGTCACATCCCTGGGAGCAATCCTCAGCCAATGAGGGCAAGGAGCTGTCTATAAAAGTCCCATACCTTTTCTTCTCTATGGGATGATTCTGAGGGGTATGCACAGTCTCTCTAGAGTCCCAGAGGGATTGTGTCCCTTTCCCTTTGACAGTAACCCTCATGTGAAAGCATCTATTGTTAGCTTTCCTCCTTTCCTGGTTTTACCTATCATTCTTCTTGAAAACACCCCCAAATAAACTGCTTGCATCCGAATCCTTGTCTCAGAGTCTATTTGGGGGAAACCTAAACCAAGACAAACAGGGCCCAGTTAGTTGATCAGAGATCTGATGGATCTTTTGAATTATGATATCAGATTGCCCTGAATATTAGGAGAGATAGCATATGAAAAACTTCAATGCGTTCATTGAGTAAAATGTCAATAAATTTGGGAGAGAGACAGGAAAGCGCATTTTGAATTACAACATCATAGAAGCCCTAAACATCTGAATGAGGAACAAGCTCCACAGATTCTTTTAGCATGTATTTTATTTGGAGAAAAATTAAAATGGATTTATCCTTTCTTTAAAATTTTCCTGGGCAGAGATCCTGTTTTCAGCTACCAAGGGATGATAAATGGAAATTATGTGCTCAGTGTCTTTATTAGTTTTCTATTGCTGCTGTAATAAATTATCAAAGACTTGGCTAAAACAGCACAGATTCATCACCTTGCAGCTCTGTAAGTCAGGACTCTGACATGGCTCTCAGTGGGCTGAAATCAAGGTATCAGCAGGGATTGACATATATACACACACACACAATTGATACTATATATAAAATGGATAACTAATGAGATCCTACTCTATAGCTCTGTGGTGAACTAAATGGGAAGGAAATCCAGAAAAGAGGAGTGTGTGTGTATACTTATAGCTGATTTATTTTGCTTTATAGTAGAAAATAACACAGCATTGTGAAGCAAATATACTCCAGTAAAAATTAATTTTTGAAAAAAGATATCAGAGGCTCTATGGGAGAATCTGTTTCACTGGCTTTTTGAGCTTCTAGGGGCCACCGTGTTCCTTGGCTTATGGCCCCCTTCCTCCACCTTAAAGCTGACAATATGGCATCTCTGACTGACTACAGCTGGGAAGGTTCTCTGCTTTCAAGAAGTCATGTGATTAGATTGTGATGATCTGGATACTCCAAGATAATGTCAGAATAATTTCAATCACTTCATAAAATCCTTTTTGCTGTGTTCGATAACATATTTACAAGTCCCAGGGATGATGGTATGGACATCTTTGGGTGGCCATTACGCCGCCTACCACAGTACCTATAACTACTAACTTGAAATAGATAAAAAAGAAAAAAAATACAGAGTGTCTCTTTAGTTTATTGTTTTTAGTTTTGAAGGAACACAGTAAATGCATATTTTTAAATGCTTCCATAGGTTCATTCTCAAACTGACTATCCCAAGCTACTTTTGGAAATTTTTTTTAAACTGCAATCTAATATTCATAGACCAAAGAACACTTCAACAAGTGAACTTCTCTGGAAATGACAATCAGATCAAGAAATAGGACAAGTCTAGCATGCAGACCTCTTCTCACGCTCTGCCACACTCACTTTCCCTTCTCTCCCACAGAAAACAGTGTCTCCATTTCTATATCACAGATTTGTTCTGCCTCTAAATCTGATACAGAGAGAATTATACAGAACATATTCTTTTGTGTCTGCTTCCTTCAGTCATTTATTGCCTTAAGAGATTTTCCTTTTGTACCAATAACTTGTTCATTCTCATTTGTATAGAGTTTCCATTTTATGAACATACCACCATTTATTTATTCATTACATGGTCGCTATTTGGATTGTTTCTAGGTTTTAACTAATGTTGCCACTGTGAATTTTCCAGTGTATGTCTCTGTAACCATATACATACATAAATGTTGGGTATCTATGGGATGGAATCACTGGGACATGGAGTGTGCACATACTCATCTTGGGATGATATTGACAAGTGTTCCAGGTGTTTGGACCATGAGCATTCTGGGTGTTCTACGTCCTTAGCAACATTCGGTATTGTCAGTCTTTTAAACGTGTTAACCTCTCGGGTGAGTGTATAGTGATATCTCATGAAGATTTGTTTGTTGTTGTTCTCTTTTTTTAAGGTAGAATTTACAGATAGTTAAATACACAGATCTTAAGGGTTTGAAAGGTTTTTTTTCAAACTCTAAGCTTTGTTTGAACAATTCAATGAATTCAATGAATTTTACTAAACTCTACGGGCTGAACGGCTGCCCGGGTGGCTCAGTGGAAAAGAATCTGCCTACAAATGCAGGAGATGCAGGAATTGTGGGTTTCATCCCTGGGTCGGGAAGATCCCCTGGAGAAGGAAAGGCAGCCCTCTCCAGTATTCTTGCCTGGAAAATCCCTTGGACAGAGAAGCCCGGTGGGCTGCAGTCCATAGCATTGCAAAGAGTCAGGCGTGACTGAGCAACTGCACACAAGGTTCTTTGAACTTTAAGATTCCAACTTGTGTGTTTTTTATCAAGAGGGTTTCGGGAGAATTAAATGTCTTGTGATTGAAGAGGGAAAACTGTGTTTACTTTAAGCTCTTAACCCACTCCTTCTAGTGCTAAGTGTAATATAAAGGCACAAGCAAGCATCCAATCAAGCTTGTGAACCATTGGACTGACTGAGTCAGAACATGTTACTCATTTCACAGGCCATTTACCTTCAGACCTGAGGGGACACTTGTTCTAGAAAAGGGATGGCAGAGACTCAGAAACATTACATAGTAACCAGGCATCATGAGAGTTTGCCTATTTGTCTCCAAGCTCTTGGATATGGTGCCAAGCCACAAGTACGTGATAAGAATTAGCTCAAGAGCATTCAGAATTCAAAACAGTCTCCTTCCTTTTTTCAGCTCTTGTCACATTCTTGCAGGAGGCACGTACCATCAGGTAGTTGTGTCATTGTTAAATACAGATGCCTGCTCCTGGCACACAGGGGTGCTGATGCTTCACATTACAGCACATGCGTCATGTAGCTTTGTTTCGCCTACAAGTTCAGAAGGTAGAAAATAGAATGGATGTGAATAAACAGTGGCCTGAAGGGTCTTTGCCCAATGAAACAGCCTCAACTTTGATTTCAGTTGTATGTATCTTGTGAAGGCTGGGTGGCATAGATAACTAGCATTGCTGGGATCGAGTGACTGTGTTTCTCTGAATCTTGTTTGTTTCCATCTATAAAAGATGACGACCTCCAGGGCTGCTTCATGGATTATGTGAGTGAACACCGGAAAGCATGCGATACAAAAGTTTTGAGTCTCTCTTCCTCCTTTACTCACAAACACTGTTGTTGCTCATCACTTAAGTCGTGTCTGACTCTTTGCGGCCTCATGGACTGTAACCCACCAGCTCCTCTGTCCATGGGATTTCTCAAGCAAGAATACTGGAGTGGGTTGCCGTTTCCTTCTCCAGGGGATCTTCCAGCCCAGGGATCGGACCCGAGTCTTGTGCATTGACAGGCAGGTTCTTTACCACTGCGCCACCATAAATAATGTTAGTGATATCATGACATTCGAGGAGTTAAGGAAGAAAGGTCCAAAGATCACAAGCTAAGCTTAATCAATGATATGAGGTCATCCATTGAGAAGGCTCCGCTGGGGACTGTGACTGCAAATCGTTATTTCTACACAGGAAACCAGGAAGGGCCCTGGGCATTGACAGGAGCCATATAACTCAGCTCAAGTGTGAGGTCCACTGAAATGACCCAGGCCATATCAGATCGTGCCTTCCAAGGCCATTGTGATCCACTCCCTTGACCATAGGAGAAAAGGCACAGAAAGAACAGTGTCTCTGGGAGAGTTTTATGGGTCCGACCTGGAAGTGACACACATCTTGTTTTCCTAATTTCTCTGGCTGCAGTTCAGGCACTTGGCCATACTTCATGGTAAAGGAGGCTGGGAAATGCCATGAAGCTAGCTGTGCATCTGGGAAGAAGAGAGAAAGGTAGATTTTGATGACTGTTAGATTTCTCACCACAGATGGCCCAGAGTCTGACCCTGGGCAATCTTTCCCACAGTCATGGCAATATGCTCATCGCCACATCACTGTGGCAGCAATGCAGGAAAGAGAAAAGGCTCTTAGATTTTTTTTTTAAACTTTAAATTTTATACTGGAGAATAGCTGATTAAACATTGTGAGGGCATCCAGTGCCCAGCTAAGGGCTGCAGTCATACATGCACGTGTATCCATCCCTCCCAGCGTCCCCTCCCCTCAGGCTGCCACACAGCATTGCACGGAGCTCCATGTGTGCTGTACAGGAGGACCTAGTTGCTTATTCGTTTTAAATATACCAGTGGGTATATGTCAATGCCAGTTTTTTAAAATTTGCTGTGCCTGATCTTCGTTTCAGCAGGCACGATCTTGTTCCTTGCCAGGGATTGAACCTGGGCTCCCTATGTTGGAGGCCTGGAGTCATAACCACTGGAACAGTAAGGAAGTGGTCCCTTAAAAATGTTCATAAAATACTGCTGTTTAAAACCTATTTCCAGACTTCTTGAATGCGAAGACTCCATGAAAGGCATTTATACCTCCCGTCTCTCCTAGGTAATATATTTGGACTCCTGAGTATGACTGGGCCACTTTATACCCTTACTGGGCAGTTTAAAAATCTATCTGGTTCTAGGAAGGTGGGAGGGAGAGTCAGGATGGGGAACACATATACACCCATGGGTGATTCATGTGAATGTATGGCAAAAGCCACCACAATATTGTAAAGTCATTAGCTTCCAATTAAAAAAAAAAATCTATCTGGTTCCAGACTCTCAAAGGATAAATCCACCCTCTGGCGGCCTGACCCTGGAGGTGAGTCCTCAGGTTATTCTATGCCTTGGGATGGAGAAATTTTCTAAGCTTCCAAGAGGCGTGTGGCTAAGCCTTTCTGATGCTGGTAATAAGAGGTTCAGGATTGTGGACCCTTGGAGATCAAGCTTTGGGCCTGTTGTTGGGCTAAACCTCTCTAAGCACAGCTGTTACCAATCGCAAGTCCATGTGCCCCAAGCACGATGAGGCCAATCAATACTAAAACATTAGAGATTGGAACAGAGAAGAATTGACTACAGGTTCATACAAGGAGATGAGTGGCTAAGAACTCCACAGTGACTGAAAGCTCTCAGCAAGCCCCTTTAAAAGGAAAAGGTGAGGGAGGGGAGGGATTCCTTGTTGCAGACTTCTTGATGTCAGATCCTTTGCTCTTGAGGTCAGGCCATGGTCAGGTAACAATGTTCCTATAAATTTCTATCAAATGAATGTTACTCTCCGTCCTGACAAGGAAGGGCAAAGGTCCCAGCGCGTAACTTTGCTGCTCCATGGTCCCAGTCTTGGCTAAGAGGAGGAAGATCTCGGTTGGCCGCTCCTTCAGGGCCTTTCCCACGCTCTGCCGAGCTGTCATCCCCAGGGAGTCAGCCATCCAGCCCACTGGCTCTCAGTTGCCTCAGGCTGCCCAAATTGGAGAGAGGTCCACCACTGCCTCGAGGGCTGGGCCAAGGCTGGTGGAGGGCCTTAGTGAGGGCTCTGGAGCCCTGCAGGGAGTAATTCCCAGTCTGTTCCCCAGGCCCTTCAGCCTACCCACTGGCCCAAGGCTGGGTGAGCTGCAGGGCCTCAGGGAGAAGGCCAGGGTCTGCCTCTTACCTGAATCTCCACCTCACGACCACCCTTCCACTGTGATCTGAATCCCTTTACTAACTGTTGTTTCTTAACAGTTGGTTGCTTGTGGGTGGTGCCCACTGAAGCGCCGACCAATGGCTGAGCAGGACCCCTTACCTGGTAACAGGATGCAGAGTAATGATATGCAGTAATGACGGATGTGCTGAGGGCTGAGCTCGCTGTGCTGTGGTGCACAGCTGCCATATGTACAGCACATAAATAACAGCCCGTGACTCAGCTGTGCCCAAATAGAACCTTTTCCTACTACTCAATTTTAATTTTGAGCACCATCTCTTCCTTCCATCAGGTGGCTAAGATAATCTCAGTCCGGCAATCTAGTTATGAGGAGCTTTCGTGAGATCAGGTTGTGATGGAGACAGCAGACTTCAAGAATGTCAATGTCTTTTTGAAACCACTCAACTCAGATTGGGACTTGAACTCATGTGCTGGGACTCGAACCCAGCCAAAACGCTGCTTGAGACTCTTACCCACAATATTTTAATGAGAACGACCTACCTGGTATCTGGACTTACTGAGGCTAAGGTTCTTGGGTTCGGGTTGTCTCATCACAGAAATAATTCAGTGAGAGACAAAGTGATACCTGAGAAGTGGATTTATTTAGAGAGAAACACCCTCCATAGACAGTGTGGGTCATCGCAGAAGGAAGAAGCAGCCTGAGACTCCAATCCTTTGGCCACCTGATGCAAAGAACTGACTCACTGGAAAAGACCCTGATGCTGGGAAAGATTGAAGGTAGGAGAAGAGGACAACAGGGATGAGATGGTTGGATGGCATCACCGACTCAATGGACATGAGTTTGAGTAAACTCCGGGGGTTGGTGATGGACAGGAAGGCCTGGTGTGCTATAGTCCATGGAGCTGCAAAGAGCTGGACATGACTAAGAGACTGAACTGAACTGAACTGAGTGAGTGGCAGGATCATTCAAGCTATTTTGGGGAAGGGGCAGAGATTTCCAAGAATTGGGCCACCATCCATGTTTTGATCTTTGATGGTTGGAATCCTCATGGTGCCTGTGGGAGGTCATGTAGCTTGCTGATGTGTTACAGTGAGCATATGCTGAATGGATGTCAACTTGCTTGCTATCTTGGACCCATTTGGTTCTAATCAGGTAATTTTGTGTCCCTGGGCCATATCATTCTTTCAAAGGTTGTACCCTGTCTTTGGGGCTTCCCAGGTGGCACTAGTGGTAAAGAACTCACCTGCTAATGAATGAGACATAAGAGACACGGGTTTAGTCTCTGGGCTGGGAAGATCCCCTGGAGGAGGGCATCGCAACCCACTCCAGTATTCTTGCATGGAGAATCCCATGGACAGAAGAACCTGGCAGACCACAGTCTATAGGGTCACAAAGAGTCAGACTGTACTGAAGTGACTTAGCAAACACGCACAAACTGCCCCCTTCCCTCCTGTTTCACATGGTCCTTGATATATGCTATTGGTTTCAAATCCTGAAAGATGATGCTGTGAAAGTGCTGCACTCAATTTGCCAGCAAATCTGGAAAACTCAGCAGTGGCCACAGGACTGGAAAAGGTCAGTTTTCATCCCAATTCCAAAGAAAGGCAATGCCAAAGAATGC
Organism: Aepyceros melampus; assembly: GCA_006408695.1. Classification (NCBI taxonomy): domain Eukaryota; kingdom Metazoa; phylum Chordata; class Mammalia; order Artiodactyla; family Bovidae; genus Aepyceros; species Aepyceros melampus. Next base: position 114,491 of record SJXQ01006412.1, read on the forward strand.
TCAAACTACCGAACAATTGCACTCATCTCACATGCTAGTAAAGTAATGCTCAAAATTCTCCAAGCCAGACTTCAGCAATATGTGAACCGTGAACTCCCTGATGTTCAAGCTGGTTTTAGAAAAGGCAGAGGAACCAGAGATCAAATTGCCAACATCCGCTGGATCATGGAAAAAGCAAGAGAGTTCCAGAAAAACATCTATTTCTGCTTTATTGACTATGCCAAAGCCTTTGACTGTGTGGATCACAGTAAACTGTGGAAAATTCTGAAAGAGATGGGAATACCAGACCACCTGACCTGCCTCTTGAGAAATCTGTATGCAGGTCAGGAAGCAACAGTTAGAACTGGACATGGAACAACAGACTGGTTCCAAATAGGAAAAGGAGTACGTCAAGGCTGTATATTGTCACCCTGCTTATTTAACTTATATGCAGAGTACATCATGAGAAATGCTGGACTGGAAGAAACACAAGCTGGAATCAAGATTGCTGGGAGAAATATCAATAATCTCAGATATGCAGATGACACCACCCTTATGGCAGAAAGTGAGGAGGAGCTAAAAAGCCTCTTGTTGAAAGTGAAAGAGGAGAGTGGAAAAGTTGGCTTAAAGCTCAACATTCAGAAAACGAAGATCATGGCATCTGGCCCCATCACTTCATGGGAAATAGATGGGGAAACAGTAGAAACAGTGTCAGACTTTGTTTTTTTGGGCTCCAAAATCACTGCAGATGGTGACTGCAGCCATGAAATTAAAAGGCGCTTACTCCTTGGAAGAAAAGTTATGACCAACCTAGATAGTATATTCAAAAGCAGAGACATTACTTTGCCGACTAAGGTCCGTCTAGTCAAGGCTATGGTTTTTCCTGTGGTCATGTATGGATGTGAGAGTTGGACTGTGAAGAAGGCTGAGCGCAGAAGAATTGATGCTTTTGAACTGTGGTGTTGGAGAAGACTCTTGAGAGTCCCTTGGACTGCAAGGAGATCCAACCAGTCCATTCTGAAGGAGATCAACCCTGGGATTTCTTTGGAAGGAATGATGCTAAAACTGAAGCTCCAGTACTTTGGCCACCTTATGCGAAGAGTTGACTCATTGGAAAAGACCCTGATGCTGGGAGGGATTGGGGGCAGGAGGAGAAAGGGACGACCGAGGATGAGATGGCTGGATGGCATCACAGACTCAATGGACGTGAGTCTGAGTGAACTCCGGGAGTTGGTGATGGACAGGGAGACCTGGTGTGCTGCGATTCATGGGGTCGCAAAGAGTCGGACACGACTGCGCGACTGAACTGAACTGATCTTCTAATTCTGCCCTTCTATCCACTTCAGTTCTGGCACATTTCAGATTTCTCTCTGCTTTCCCTGTGCTATGTGGGAAGGAAAAGAAGTCATTATGCTCCCTCTGCCAGACTAGGAGTCGGGGGTCCTTACAAACTTGCCCAGGGCCCCATTCACCTAGGTTCTTGCTCAAGGGAGTGTCTCCTGCTAAGCGGCACTGCCTGGGGTGCAGGACAAGCTCTGTGCCTCTGCTCGCCTTACTTCCCTTCCCATCACCCTCTTCTCAACCTGGAAGCATCTCTCCTCTAGTCCCCCAGAACCCCCCTCTCCCCCCAAACCTGCTGCTGTCATTCCTGTGAGTGTTTTGATGTTCCCCTAAGCACTTCACTTTTGGAACACAGAAGTCCAGAATAGTTTTTTATTTATTCTTTTTATTCCTCTGCATTCTCTTTTTGTAAGCTCTCCCTCTTAGTTTAATAAGAATAGGACATTTTAACAGCTAGGATGAGGGATGGGAAGGACTGTGATGATGCCCATTAGTTAATGTATTATTCTAATAATAATCCATATGTTTTAGAATAACATATCAGTATAATACTTTACAACACTTATTCATCTACCTACCTTACAACATAGAAACAAATGAACATATACGAAGAAAGCAAGCAAACATAATGTCCCACTATAGTATCTGAAATGGATGTGTGTGAGCTTAAGTATTTCACATTGTTTCCATTCAGCTGCATACACTGAAGTATACTGTATATAAATTTGTAAGAAAAAAATGCTCATGACTTGGAAATAAGTGAGAAAAATTATGCAGTGTCCTTTCATGGTTTATGAATTCTGAGGAGATCATCTGATTCTGCAAGCTTTTTGACTGATTTTATGTTTCAGTTCAGTTCAGTTCAATTCAGTCGCTCAGTCCTGTCCGACTCTTTGCGACCCTATGAATCGCAGCACACCAGGCCTCCCTGTCCATCACCAACTCCCGGAGTTCACTCAGACTCACATCCGTCGAGTCAGTGATGCCATCCAGCCATCTCATCCTCTGTCGTTCCCTTGTCCTGCTGAAGGACCTAAGCCACCCTATTTTGTTAAAAAAGACTCCATTTCTGAGGAAAGAGTCTTTGGAAATCCCCTGACCTCACACCACCACCTGTGAGCTAATCAGATCCCAGATTAGGATCTCCTGACTTTACCTACAGGATTTATGACCTGCCCGGGAAATTCAAATTAAGCAATTAAGCCCAGGAAATGGGAACCAATCAGAACCCAACACCTAACCATGAGACGTCTACCCTATGTAAACAATGAAACCCAAAGTTCGAGGCTCCTCCCTACAGCCGCTGCAACGGTGTCGGTGGGAGCCTCAGCTCGAGCTTGGTAATAAAGATTCTTTTGCTTTTGCATCAGATACCGGCTCCCTGGTGGTCATTGGAAATTTTGCGACTTGGGCATAACACTGCCTCCAATCCCTCCCAGCATCAGAGTCTTTTCCAATGAATCCTCTTCGCACGAGGTGGCCAACGTACTGGAGTCTCAGCTTTAGCATCATTCCTTCCAAAGAAATCCCAGGGCTGATCTCCTTCAGAATGGGCTGGTTGGATCTCCTTGCAGTCCAAGGGACTCTCAAGAGTATTCTCCGACATCACAGTTCAAAAGCATCAATTTTTTGGCACTCAACTTTCTTCACAGTCCAACTCTCACATCCATACATGACTACTGGAAAAACCATAGCCTTGACTAGATGGACCTTAGTTGGCAAAGTAATGTCTCTGCTTTTGAATATGCTATCTAGGTTGGTCATAACTTTTCTCCCAAGGAGTAAACATCTTTCAATTTCATGGCTGCAGTCACCATCTGCAGTGAATTTGGAGCCCCCCTAAAAATAAAGTCTGACACTGTTTCCACTGTTTGCCCATCTATTTCCCATGAAGTGATGGAACCGGATGCCATGATCTTCGTTTTCTGAATGTTGAGCTTTAAGCCAACTTTTTCAATCTCCACTTTCCCTTTCATCAAGAGGCTTTTTAGTTCGTCTTCACTTCCTGCCATAAGGGTGGTGTTTACTATTTTACAATTCTGTAGAGATAGAAATCAATAGGTAGAAAACTGATAGCAAAGGCTATGATGATTCTTGTGGTTAACAATGCAAATAAATATTGACTGGTAGAGATACAATCAATTTCTGCCAATTTGAAAAGATTACCCCAAACATTATATTGCATCACCTTAGAAGACACTACTCTATTTTATACTTATTAGAAAATTCATTTCTATTTATATCTATCTACATCCATATTTGTCCATTATTCAAATTCTCCTTTGATCCAGTTAACATACTAATGTTGATTATTGATGATAAATTGAATAAAATCCTTGATGTGTTCATTTTATGAAATTTCATTTGAAAACAAAGTTTGAGAATTAAGCTTTTTCTTTTGAAGATTATACTATTCCATTTGTCTTAAAAAACTGTTTCTTTGGTGTCTAAACTGCCACTCTCATCCTCTTTTTGCTCCATCAGCAACATTCCCAACAGTTTCTCAGGGTTTTTCCACATTTCATTTAGTCTTCAAAATAATCTTCACAATGATAGGTAGTAAAATTTGTTTGGCACGTTAAAAATGGAGGCTCAGAGAATGGTTTGTTTAATGTTAGGTCCCAGGTAGTTAAGAAACACTCTGTAAGACAGCTGTGTTTTCAATAGTTATCAAGCATGCTTTTAACCCCTTGACCCTGTTACCAGGGTCAAGAAATTTTAAGGTTAAAATTTCTTACGATTACACATGCAATCCTCCTGTAAGTTTTAAAGCATTGGAAGACCTTAGGGTCCTCATTTAAAGTATTTTCAAGAAAAAGCAAACTGTTAGCTTTGGATATTTAAATTCAGAGCAACATTTGGAAAGAAATGAAGACTGCTGAGCCAATAATTTTTATATCTACTTTATGCCTGTAGGATGCTGGGTAATGCATGTCAGTTGAATCAAGGAATCAGTTCATTTCAGTTCAGTTGCTCAGTCATGTCTGACTCTGCGACCCCATGGACTGCAGCATGCCAGGCTTTCCTGTCCATCACCAACACCCTGAGCCTACTCAAACTTATGTCCATCACAAAGGTGATGCCATCCAAGCATCTCATCCTCTGCCGTCCCTTTCTCCTCCCATCTTTCCCAGCATCAGGGTCTTTTCCAATGAGTAGATTCTTCATGTTAGGTGGTCATAGTATTGGAGTTTCAGCTTCAGCATCGGTCCTTCCAATGAGTAGTCAGGACTGATTTCGTTTAGGATTGACTGGTTTGATCTCCTTGTAGTCCAAGGGACTCTCAAGAATCAAGGAATATATAATATTTAAGTGGTTAGCTATCAAGAGATTTCCCTGGTGGCTCAGTGGTAAAGAAACCACCTGCAATGTAAGAGCTGCAAAAGATGTGGGTTCGATCCTTGGGTTGGAAAGATACCCTGGAGAAGGAAATGGCACCCATCTCAGTATTCTTGCCTCAAGAATCCCATAGACAGAGGAGCCTGGCAGACTATGGTCCATAGGGTCGCAAAGAGTCAGACACGACTGAAGAGACTTGCCCACTTGCCAGCAATTAAGAACCTAACTGTGAAGGCAAAGAATGTACATGTAAAATAGAATTTATTCCTTAAAATTAAAAGATCTAAACAAATATTTTTCAGAAAAGGAATAGATGACAACACAATTAATGAGTAATTGCTGATCAAATGAATTATTCTTCTCTACGGAGGAAAGAGAAAAGCAGAAAAGATAATGCTTGGTATTCAGATTCAAAATCAGCCAGTCAATCCTGATTATTTCCCTTTTTCTCACCATGCCAAACCCCAAGAAAGGTGTCATTCAAAGTCAAATGGTATCTGTAGTGGTATAATGTATAAAGTATCTTATATGTATATAAGAATTCTGGCCTTCTTCAGACTAGCTTGTATTCATTGTTTTTTTCCTGCCCTGATCTAATGGTTCACGACATTTTGAAGAGCTGCATTTCTTCTTGAACATCCAGATAGAGAAAATATACTGAATAAGTAGACCTAAGGCAATGGTTTAGCCCTGGACCCCATCCAGTCTTAACTTTCCCGAGAGTAGTCATTATCTTGACTTCTGGCAGCAGAGATGTTTCTTCTACTCAACATTATGATTGTGAGGTTTTTTGATACAGTTGCATGTAACTGTAATTTGTTCATTCTTCTTGCTGGATAGCATTCATTGTATAGAATCATAAAATTCTTACTCTTATTATCATAATAAGTCTCCCTCCTCCCCAGATTTGTCTTCTCTCATGCACCAACAACATACACAACCCACGGTGATGAATTCACTCTACTCTGAAAGGAAGTGGGGAAGGCAAGGTTGTATATTAACCGGGTTTTGACCTTTGAATAGGGTGTTGGTTGCCCAGTAACCAAGATTGGTTAAACATCCAGAAGATATTGGTTGACACATCATCTTCTTTTCCAAATGGCTCCTTTTTTTTTTTTCCCCTGTGACTGAGCTAGCGAAGGAAACTTAAGTTGGCAACACACCAAATCTAAACTCAACCTGTTTTTCCAGTTCTGGGAATCTGACAACTTTCCCTCACTCCATTTGGAACTAGTTAATATCTAGTTCTTGCCATAGTAGTATGGTGATGACTATGAAGAAATCACACGTACACAGGGAAGTCTGAAAAAATTCCTAGAAACAGACCACTAGTAACGTGGACATCAGTTATACCTTTGCGTCTTTTGAAGGCAGAAGTAGGTCATCAGATATTTTCTTCTAGTGTTTTGAAACTGAATATCACACAGTTCACTGATTTCCTTTATTTAAGGGAAAGTGACTTCACTCTACTCAGGGTTGTGCAATCATCACCAAATCTATGTTAGAACATCTTCCTGACTCTAAAAGGAAACTCCACACCCCATAGAAGTTACTGTTCATTTCTCAGTTTCCCTCTCCCCCTATCTCCCCACCATCTTCCTCTAGTGAGACAACTATTCACCTATTTTTAGTCTCTGCAGTTTTACCTTTTCTGAACGTTTCATATCAATGGAATCATACAATATGTGTTCTTTTGGGAATAGCTTTTTTTCCCCCACTACTTTATTCCTTTTTTAAGGTTGAATATTCCATTGTATAAACATACCACATTTTGTTTATCCATACATCAGTTGATGGATATTTGGATTGTTTCCACTTTTTGGTTATTATGAGTAATGCTGCAGTGAATATTTGTATATAGATTTTTATTTCTTTTGAGTATACACATAGGAGAGAAATTGCTAGACCATATATAAAAATCCTAAAAGATGATGCTATTAAAGTGCTGCACTCAATATGCCAGCAAATTTGGAAAACTCTGCAGTGGCCACAGGACTGGAAAAGGTCAGTTTTCATTCCAATCACAAAGAAAGGCAATGGCAAAGAATCTTCAAACTACTATATAATTGCTCTCATTTCACATGTTAGCAATGTAATGCTCAAAATCCTTCAAGCTAGGCTTTAATAGTACCCAAATTGAGAGTTCCAGATATACAAGCTGGATTTAGAAAAGGCAGAGGAACCAGAGATCAAATTGCCAACATCTGTTGGATCATGGAAAGAGCAAAAGAGTTCCAGAAAAACATCTACTTCTGCTTTATTAACTACACCAAAGCCTTTGACTGTGTGGATCACAACAAAGTGGAAAATTCTTAAAGAGATGGGAACACCAGATCACCTTACCTGCCTCCTGAGAAAAATGTATGCAGGTCAAGAAGCAACAGTTAGAACCAAACATGAAACAATAGAATGATTTACAGTTAAGAAAGAGGTATGTCAAGACTGTATGTTGTCACCCTTTTTATTTAACTTATGTGCAGAGTACGTCATGCAAAATCCCAGGTTGGATGAAGCTCAAGCTGGAATCAAGATTGCTGTGAGAAATATCAATTATCTCAGACATGCAGATGATGTCACCCTATGGCAGAAACTGAAGAACTAAAAAGCCTCTTGATGAAGGTAAAAGTGGAGAGTGCAAAAGCTGGCTTACAACTCAATATTTAAAAAACTGAGATCATGGCATCTGGTCCCATCACTTCATGGCAAACAGGTGGGGAAAATGGAAACAGTGGCAGGATTCTTAGGATACAGAATCACTGTGGATGGTGACTGTAGCCAGGGAATTAAATGGCATTTGCTCCTTAGAAGAAAGGCTATGACAAACCTAGATAGCATATTAAAAAGCAGAGATATCACTTTACTGACAAAGGTGGGTTTAGTCAAAGCTCTGGTTTTTCCAGTAGTCATGTACGTATGTGAGAGTTGGACTATAAAGAATGATGAGCACTGAAGAATTGATGCTTTCAAACTGTGGTGTTGGAAAAGACTCTTGAGACTCCCTTGAATGGCAGGAATCAAACCAGTCAATCCCAAAGGAGATCAACTCTGAATATTCATTGGAATGACTGATACTAAAGCTGAAGCTCCAATACTTTGGCCACCTGATATGAACAGTTGACTCATTGGAAAACACCCTGGTGCTGTGAATAACTGAGGGCAGGAGGAGAGAGAACAACAGAAGATGAGATGGCTGGATGGCATCACTAAGTCAATGGACATGAGTTTGAACAAACTCTGGGAGGCAGTGAAGGACAGGGAAGCCTGGTGTGCTACAGTCCGTGGGGTCACAAAGAGTCAGATATGACTGAGTGACAGAGCAACAATATTAACTCTAACATTTGAGGAACTGCCAGACTGTTTTCCAGTGTGATTGTATCATTTTCATTGCATGCAGCAACAGACGAGCATTCCGGTTTCTCTAAATCCATGCTAGCAGTTTTAATTATCTCTCTTTTTCTTCCTCCTTATTACAGTTATTCTAGTAGGCATGAGGTAGTATCTCACTAGGGTTTTGATTTGTATTTCCCTGATTAATAGTGATATTGAGCATGTTTTCTTAAGCTTGTTGATTATGTGCTTATCTTCTATGGAAGAAGGATTCTATTCAACTCTATTTTTAAATTGGGTTATTTGTCCTTTTATTATTAGGTTGTAAGAATTCTTTATATATTCTAGTTACAAATAGTCTGTCATATATATGATTAGCGAATATTTTCTCCTATTCAGTAGGTTATTTTTTACTTTTTTGATAGTATTGTTTGAAACACAAAATTTTTAAATTTTGATGAAGTCTAATTTACCTGGTTTTATTTTTCATTTGGGTTGGTAGTGCCATTGAACTTTCTTCTGAAAATTCAAGGCATTTATGAATAGTTAATGTTTAAAAATTTATTGTATATTTTCCCTGAAATGTGATATGCTTATTACCATTTCAGAAATGAATTTCTAATGACAAACTAGTCAATGATTTGCCATACAATTTTGGGAGGTTGGAATTTCCACTTTTCCTTAGGTCTGGTTTGAATTTAAAAATCATTTTAAAAAACCCAAGGAAAAATTTTTTTCTAGTAAGAAAAATAAGAATGACCAGGAAATGAAAGACCCTGGAATCAATCTCAGGAAAAGAATGGTTGACTGCTGATTGGCATCTTATTATCTTCGTGGCATGCTGAGAGGATCCTAAGGTATTAACGTGGTGTTAGGTACGCACTGATTCTGGGCCCCAGGCTGGGCTAGGCAGCGGAAGAGGCTGCCAAGCAGGGTGCACTCTGTTCTACTTAGGAGCTTCTACATTAGGTGGAAGAGATTTATCTAACATATAAAAAGTAGGTTATGAACAGCCTTTCTAATTCCCAGGGCATCCAGTTTAATGTACGTTGAATAAATCATAAGTAAATATTTAGATAACGAAGGGAAAGAGGTTATAGAATCAGAGGCTAAAGTGTGTGGTATGGATTATGATCATGGTGTGACTCTGGACAAGTCCATTTACCTTTCTGAACTTCGGTTTATTCATTGTTAAATGGAGACATTAATAAAGCTTAGTTCAGAGGGCTGTAAAGAAGGGCAGAGGATTCACTGCCCACCCCAGAGGGCATGAAACTATAAAGACATACAAGTGCCATGGGAACAGAGCAGGAACAGAGAGACCTCAGGAGGGAGGGGGTCAGACATGGGGCTTGGAATTGATGAGAATTGGGAGAAAATTTGGTATCTGTGTTTTGGGTTAGTCCTTATTGGTAAAAACTGCTCTATTTAGAGTGCCATGTGGAGTATATTCAAGGAGGTAAGATATTCAAAGAACTGAACACAGGAAGATCTTCTAGGTGAAGGAAGCAACAGGAGCAAAGCATAAAATACATGGTTCTCTTGGAATTATGGTTATCTTGGGGTATACGCTTAGTAGTGGGATTGCTAGGTAACACGATAGTTCTAGTTTTAGCCTTTTAAGGCACTTTCATACTGTCCTCCATAGTGGTTATCCATTTACATTCCCATCAACAGTGCAAGAGGGTTCCATTTTCTCCACACCTTCTCCAGCATTTATTGTTTGTAGATTTTTTATGATGGCCATTCTGACAGTCATAGTGAGGTGATACCTCATTACACTGTCGATTTGGGTTTCCCTAATAATCAATGGTATTGAGCATCTTTTCAGGTGCATTTCGGCCATCTGTATGTCTTCTTTATACTCAAACGGTCATTGCACACTATTTACAACAGCCAGGACATAGAAGCAACCCAAATGTCCACCAACAGATGAATGAATAGGGAAGATGTGGTACATATATATAATGGAATATTATTAAATCATAAAAAGGGACAAAATTGGATCATTTGTAGTGTGAATGGACCAAGAGTCTATTATATAGAGTAAAGTAAGTCAGAAACAGAAAAACAAATACCATATATATATCAAATCTAGAAAAAGGGTACAGATGCACCTATCTGCAGGGCAGGAAGAGAGATGTGGGGAATGGGCATGTGGATACGGGCGGAGGAGGGAGGTGGGATGAACTGCGAGAGTAGCCTTGACTCACATTCACTCAGTTCAGTTCAGTTCAGTTGTTCAGTCGTGTCCGACTCTTTGCGACCCCATGAATTGCAGCACACCAGGCCTCCCTGTCCATCACCATCTCCTGGAGTTCACTCAGACTCACGTCCATCGAATCTGTGATGCCATCCAGCCATCTCATCCTCAGTCGCCCCCTTCTCCTCCTGCCCCCAATCCCTCCCAGCATCAGAGTCTTTTCCAATGAGTCAACTCTTCCCATGAGGTGGCCAAAGTACTGGAGCTTCAGCTTTAGCATCATTCCTTCCAAAGAAATCCCAGGGTTGATCTCCTTCAGAATGGACTGGTTGGATCACCTTGCAGTCCAAGGGACTCAACACCACAGTTCAAAAGCATCAGTTCTTCGGCGCTCAGCTTTCTTCACAGTCCAACTCTCACATCCATACACGACCACAGGAAAAACCATAGCCTTGACTAGACGGACCTTAGTCGGCAAAGTAATGTCTCTGTGCTTTTGAATATACTATCTAGGGTTAGCCCGTGTGTAAAATAGACCGCTAGAGGGAAGGCGCTGTGCACCACGGGGAGCTCAGCTCGGGGCTCTGTGATGGGGCGGGCTGAGCAGGTAGGAGGGAGGCTCAAGAGGGAGGGGATGTATATGTACACATAGCTGATTCACTTGGTTGTACAGCAGAAACCAACACAACACTGGGAAGCATTAGGCTCCAATAAAAGAAAAAGTCCACGGTTCTCCCAGGAGAAGACTACCTGTTCCAAAGTAACAAAGAGGCAAGGCTGAGAATGATTTGGGGAAGGACTGAAAACACAGCTGACTCCAGGCCTGGCCGGAGTTCTAGCAACAGCCATATGGCTAACACTGGTCTCAGGCTGTAGAGAAGCTGAGAAAAACCCATTCTGGGGATCTGGAGGCCTGGGATTAGTTCTAGTTCTTCCACAAGTTAGCTGCGGATCTCAGAACTTTATCTAACCTTTCTGGGCTTTGTCACCAGGTAAGTTTCCCAAAGTTTAATTTGAGAAACAGTAAGCTCCTGGTGGACAGATCTGGTTCTCCAGATGGTGCCACATTCAGATTGCTCCCAAAGTTTAGGAAACAAAGAATGTTTGGTCATCTGGGACTTGGGGCAATTTCCTAACCCCCGCAGGACTTTGGAACATTCTTGATGGTATGTGGCGCAAAATATGTGATGTATATAGGCATTCAAATTCAGTCCAAAGTGATGCTTGGCAAAGTACTCCAGAGCATTCAGGTGTCTTTCTGCAATGTGACAGACATTCCCATGAAATCCCAGCAGCATTTATTGATGCATGACACACATAGAGAAAAGTGCTCCATCTCTCCTAGTTCTCACAAACTGAACACACCTGACTAATCAGTTTCCAATTCAAGAAATAGAATATAAACAAGGCCATGTTATTTCCTCTTAAATTCTCTTCTAACCATTTCCTCATCTAAGAATCCCTTCCGAATACCATAGTTTTAAAATGCTAAAAAAAAAAAAAACAAAAAAACCTGTTGAAAAATAAAGATTGCCAAGTTCTTATGTAGAGATCTTTGCATGTCATTCAGAAATCTAACCCTCTGCTTGTGTCCAGATGAATAGGTACTACACTTCTGGAAAACAGTGTGTCATTCTATCTCAAGGTCTCTTAACACATTTATTCTGCTCTGTCCTTGAACATTTTCCAAGGAAAACCTGCTGTAAAAAGGATGGTTTGATATTATGAATATTTTAACTTCATAGTTATCTGTAAATGTTAAACCAGAAAGTAGCTCAGACAGTCAACAATGGATGAATCATTAATTAGTTCCCAGATATACACTATGAAACATTAAGCAGCTGGTAAAATGGATGACAAGGACAGTATTTATTTTGTAATGTATAGTAAAAAATTGAAAGTACAAAATTGCACTATGTGAGAACTATATCTTTATAAATTCAAATGCATATGGACAAGAACTGGAAAATATTTATTAGAGATGATGGTTGCTTTCTATATCTGTTACATTCTAAAACTGATATTGTAATAAAAATCTGATAGGCAAAATAGGAACATGCAAGGTTTTTGATTTAAAAAACGAACATTTTATAACAGCACATTAACATTTTTAAAGTATAAAGAAATGAAAAATTACAAATCTATCTTTTTAAGTATAGAAGTCCACCAAGAGCTAAAGAATGACAAAAATGCTAGAGCATAGCAACCTTCAGTGTCGGCGATGATTCAAGGAAATGGGCACTTTCATACATTGATGCACATACGCCACGTGTGCCAAGTTGCTTCAGTCACACCCCCCTCTTTGCAGTCTTATGGGATGTAGCCCGCCAGGCTCCTCTGTCCATGGAATTGTCCAGGCAAGAATACTGAAGTGGGTTGCCATGCCCTCCTCAAGGGGATCTTCCCAAACCAGGGATTAAACAAACGTCTCTTAAGTCTCCTGCATTGGCAATTGAGTTCTTTACCACTAGCACCACCTTGGAAATCCAACAGTGAGTGTCAAATTGTTGCTAACTTTGAGAAATTAAAAAGCTTTACCTGGTAAAATAAAAATGCTTGTGCAATTTGATCCAAAGAGTTTGCTTGTAGGAATCTATCCTATGTAAGTACTAGGACTCAAAGATACGTGTATCACATGTATCACATGGTTCAGAACATTGCTCTTAATAGAAAAAAAATGGCCTCAAACAAAATACTCTGGACACAAGCTGAATGTTCATTAGCTGTGCAATGATTGGGCAAATGTGGTACATCCATAGAATGAACAGCTTTGCAGCTATGATAAGGAAGGCCTTAGATCTCTAAGACTGGCTTGGAGGAATGTCATTAATGATTGTTAAATGAGAAAAAGAGATTGAAGACTTTTAAGAATAACATTTGGGCGTTCTTGATGGCTTAGAGTAAAGAATCTGCCTGCCAGTTCAAGAGATGTATGTTCAATCTCTGGGTTGAGAAGATCCCCTGGAGAAGGAAACAGCAACCCTCTCCAGTATCTTTGCCTGGAAAATTCCATAGACAGAGACAGCCTGGTTGTCTACAACCCATGGGGTCACAAAAGACTCAGACACAATTTAGTGACTGAACAACAACAAAAATAATATTGATTTTGTAAATCATTATAAAATACTATGACACACTTAGGGGGCATAGAGAAACGTGCCCCTTGCACCTCAGCTAGATTCTCAGTTCTTGGAAGCATTCTAGTTCCAAAGGCAACCTTCTTGAGGCCAGAAATAATCTAAAGACAGTTTCACAGTGATGGCCCTCTCCCACAGAGTTAAGACTGAGTAGGCTTTGGAGGCATATGCAATGGTGTGTTAGTCTTTTTATGATCTCATTGTTCCTGAAGGTAAATTGGGTCTGCCCAGAGGCCAAGGATCTGGTGGAGGCATCAGCAATGGTTTGGGAGTGGTGGTGGCCTGGAATGCCTCTTCTAATCCTTTCTAGAACAAGTGTGGGAGGTTTTCATTACAAATGTCAGTGTACTATGCTCACATTGTGGGTGGGTTCCTTGATGGGGAAGTGATATAGAAATGGATTTATTTTGTTCTTTTCCCCTTAGCCTCCTAGTTTTCTCAAAAAGGCTTGATTCTATCTGTTGTTTGGTATCCATTTAGGCAGGCATGCCCTTAGGTGTCACTTGGAGAGTAGGGTGGAGAGAAACGTGTGAGTCTGAAGCACCATGGCAGAAACGACTGCTTGAGAGTCTAGTGGAGTTCACCTTAAACTTTTTGAGTGTCTCATCACCCCAAAGCCTGGGTTTCTGGAAGAATCTGCTGTTAAATGTTCAACTGTCCATCAGGCCATGCCTCTTCAATCCAAGTGACATGGCTAGAGAAGCCTGGAAACATTTCTTTGATGCTTTCAGTTTTTTAAAAAATTTACTGGGGTATAGTTGGTTTACAATGTTGTGTTGGTTTCAGGTGCACATCAAAGTGAATACGTTACGCTGTTATTCAGTCGCTAAGCGATGTCCGACTCTTTGCAACCCCATGGACTGTAGCACGCCAGGCCTCCCTGTCCCTCACTGTCTCCCAGAGTTTGCCTGAGTTCTTGTCCTTTGAATCGGTGATCTTATCCAACCATCTCATCTTCTGCTGCCCCCTTCTCCTTCTCCTTCAATCTTTCCCAGCATTAGGGTCTTTTCTAATGAGTTGGCTGTTCGAATCAGGTGGCCAAAGTATTGAAGCTTATGTTTCAGTATCAGTCCTTCCAATAAGTATTCAGGGTTGATTTTCTTTAGGATTAACCGGTTTGATTGCCCTGATGTCCCAGGGACTCTTCTCCAGGACCGTAATTCAAAAGCATCGATTCTTCGGCACTCACCCTAACTCTCTCAATCTGTTATACATACACATATATCTGTTTTTTTTTTTTTTAAGATTCTTTTCCCTTATAGATAATTACAGAGTATCGTGAAGTTCTTAGGCTTTGATATTTTAAAAATGCTCCATAGACTTTTTTCCCTCTGTACTCAGTAAGTTTGTATCCATTGGTCCTCTTACCACTAGCGTCTTCATAAATAATGTCAGACAGGTGCCAGCTCATTTCAGTCTTAGGTGTTCTGATCACTGTGCCCCAGCTGTCATTATCCTAGACGTGGCATGCAGCTATGTGTGCTCTTGGGCAATCACTTGACTTCTCTGGGCTGATTCATCTTTTTCTAACCTACTGATCTGAATGCTATGAAAGGCGCACAGTAGATGTCCAACAAAGGTGTGCTGAGTGAATGAATGAGCCTCGGTTTACTCATCTGTGAAGTGAGGAGGTTGGCAGAGCCTATTACACATCCTTATTCAGCCCAAGTATTTGAAGATTGCTTAGGTCTTTATTATTGTAGCTGCTCAGGATATTGGGCCATATGTGGTATAAACAGGTTAGACACAATGCACCCTGCAATTAAGCTTTCTACTTTTAGCAAGGAACTTTGATATGCACATATATTTAATGTCACAGAAAGATAACACGTTCATTCACACAAAAATGGGCTTCAGGATAAAAAGTTTTTTCTCTTTAAAAGTACATGAAAAATTTCACAACATTCTTTAAGTAAATTAATGAATAGATAATGATTTTTTTTTAAAGTTTTGAATCACTTTCAAGGTGAGTTGGTGTCTTGCTATTTATAAGCTTTCAGTGAGAAAAAATATACAGATATGTTCTAATTTGAGATGCTTATAGCTAATGTGGGACAAGATACACAAACCAACATGGGCTTGGATTCTGGGTCTGATCTGCTCCTTACCCAGCTCTGAGCTCTCAGCTATTCAGAGACTCAGTTTTCCCATCTGTATAATGTACAGTTGCTGCTGTTGTTCAGTGGCTCAGTTGTGTCTGCCTCTGTGACCTCAGAGACTATAGAACTTCCCTGTTCTATAGGGAGTTTGCTCAAACTCATGATCATCGAGTAAATGAAGCAATAAATATACCATTTTTCCCTGTGTTTCCAGACTTTTGAACACTTCATGCTATATTTATATATTTTTTCCAACAGTTAAATCCATTGTTTTAAAAGTAATGCCCATTATTTGAAAATGAAACTGGCATTTGTTTTAAATAGGTTTATTCTATAGACTCCACCTTTGTAGATATCCTATAGACTTTCATTTATGAAAATGAAATGCATATTAAAGGGATGTAAAATGCAGTCTTTACGGAAGGGTCACGAACCACCCACAATGATGCCAAAACACTCTCAGGAACTGCTTTCCTAAAGTAGAAAGCAGGCCATTAAAGATAAAGCAAGAAAGCCTCAAGACAAATGGGTCAATGATTATAAGTGTGGAAGCAAGATGTGTATAGTGATGCTGGAGCTCCAAACTGCCGTTGCCCACAGCCAGGCTGAGAAGCTCTAGCTGTGGCAGGGAAGGAACTCTTACCTGCGGAGTCCCCGCTGGGTTCCTAGTCTCCTACATCTTAGTCCACATGTGATTGAGAAGTCTCCAGATGGACGGTGAGAAATGGCATCATCTGGACACAGAAATGTGTTCTAGAGGTCCCTAACAACATCCAGTCACCAGGCTGCAGGTTGGTTTTCCTTCCACCAGGATGCCTTGTTCTGAGGATCCAGCAACAAGGAAACAGAACCCACAGTCTGCCCCCATCCCCTACCTATGTGCCTGGATCAGTTCTGGGGGACACAAGCTTTCCAACTAGAAAGCAGTAAGAGATGCTAACGTCGATGTCGTGGAAGACCCCCCCACCCCCTTTGCAGTTGGGGGAACTGGGACTTAGTGCAGCTGAGTGTCCATGACAGGAAGAAGACACTGGCTAGTGGCAGAACTGGGGTTAGAGACCATTCCTGCTGACACAACGTCCAGAACTCTTCTCACAAACTATGCCTGTGCTATGCAGAATATAATCTGAAGAAATGGTTGAAATATCCCTCCATATTCTTAAAATGTTTTGTATTTAGTGGCGATAGCTTTGGGAGAAGTCCCTCTATGGATGGGTCTACTGTTGAAATGGACACATCCCTGATGTTCACGGAGATGTCCAGTGTCTCAAATAACAAAAACAAGAGGATGCTCAGTGAGAGCTCAGCTGCGAATATGTACTGCTTTGGCATGAATTCAAGACCCAGCGTGAGTCAGTCACTCATTAGGACTGATGGGCAAGATCATTACAGGTGAGGTGAGATTTATCCTGATGAAACCTTCTGGGGAGTGCCTCATGCATTTCCTGCACTGTTGATGTTTTTTGGCTTGTGCAATCCAGTAAACTATGCTACTTCCTCTGCTGTGATGTACACAGTGACCATTCCTGCTGACACAACGTCCAGAACTCTTCTCACAAACTATGCCTGTGCTATGCAGAATATAATCTGAAGAAATGGTTGAAATATCCCTCCATATTCTTAAAATGTTTTGTATTTAGTGGCGATAGCTTTGGGAGAAGTCCCTCTATGGATGGGTCTACTGTTGAAATGGACACATCCCTGATGTTCACGGAGATGTCCAGTGTCTCAAATAACAAAAACAAGAGGATGCTCAGTGAGAGCTCAGCTGCGAATATGTACTGCTTTGGCATGAATTCAAGACCCAGCGTGAGTCAGTCACTCATTAGGACTGATGGGCAAGATCATTACAGGTGAGGTGAGATTTATCCTGATGAAACCTTCTGGGGAGTGCCTCATGCATTTCCTGCACTGTTGATGTTTTTTGGCTTGTGCAATCCAGTAAACTATGCTACTTCCTCTGCTGTGATGTACACAGGTCTGGCAATCCACTCAAGTACTCTTGCCTGGAAAATCCCATGGGTGGAGTAGCCTGGAAGGCTGCAGCCCATGGGGTTGCGAAGAGTCGGACATGACTGAGCGACTTCACTTTCACTTTTCACCTTCATGCATTGGAGAAGGAAATGGCAACCCACTCCAGTGTTCTTGCCTGGAGAATCCCAGGGACGGGGGAGCCTGGTGGGCTGCCGTCTATGGGGTCATACAGAGTTGGACACGACTGAAGTGACTTAGCTTAGCAGACAGGTCTATACCACACATCTGGAATTCTGAAATGAGATGAAAAAAGGAAAGAAAGAAAGAAAAGAAAAGAAAAAGAGTTCAGAAGCTTAGTGTTTTCAGGAAGAAGAAGACTGGCTCCCTTTTAAACCTCTCATATGCTGTTTTTCCTTGACTGAATCACGTAGCTAAAAATTTCACCTCCTGATTTATGATTCTAATAATTATACCTCATAAAAGCACTTCTATATGGATGAATAAAGGTCTACATATTTGTGGTTTAACATGGTAGCCACTAGCTACATGTGGCTATTGGAATATGAAGCAGTTAAAAGGAAATTAAAATAAAAATTCACTTCTTTAATCACATGAATTGCATTCATGGGCTCAAAAGCCATGTGTGGCTAGTGGCTTCCATACTGGCTATTAGAGACATGGAATATTTCCATTATCATAGAATGTTCTGTTGGGAAGTGCTGGTCTATTTGGTAAAGAACTATTAAATAATAGTGAAAATTATGAATTAAGTAAAATACTTAAGATCATCTAGGTGACAAGTGACAGTGCTGGAATTGCAACCCATAATAGTGAAAATTTTCATAACAGGGAAAACTATGAACCAAATTCTTTAAATAGAAAGACTCACATTTATATCTCGATTGTGAAATATCAGAAAAATAAGGATAAAAAAATATTTTGGTAATAGACTTATCATTGGAAACCTCAGATATTAGAATAACAATGGAACAATGCCTTCATATTTTTGAAGAAAAATAAGTTTTCTTCCCCCTTTCTTTTCTTACATCTTTTTTCCTACCTATCCACTCATCCATCCATTCGTGTTAACCCAGCTTTCCTGAATTTTCCCATATAGTCCACATGTTTCCTAAGCCACTTCATTGTAGCAGTTGACATGCATATTGTAAACAGATCTGTCAAGTTTTCCCACTTAAATCTGGACAATATTATTGATATGTTTTCATACTTTATATGGGGATTTTTTTCCCTTTACGAATTCTTTATGCCAATATGAATACTTATGATACACGTTATTCTGAATTTTGCTTTTTCTCAATTAACATATAAACGGTACACAATGTCAAAATGGATCTAACTAACTCCATCTATTAACTATCTAATATTTCTCTATAGACATTTACCATGATTTATTCAACTACTTGCCTATTAAGAGTCATTCCATTTATTTCCAGCAACCATGTGCCAGTCTCTTAGAGCAGTAGAGGCTGAGAGAAGCAACTAGCAGCCAGAGTGGGAGCATGGAGAGCCCCAGACTATCCTGGAGCATTCCCAGAGCTGGCATTCTGTTTCACTCTCTCACACTCTCAACTTTCTACACAATACTTGCACCAAATTCCAGCATTTCTACACAGACTATTACCTCTTATCACTGAAATATACCTCTAGGTAACAGCTTATCTTTCCTTCTAAAAAGTACAGGAGTTATACTTGCTGCACAGTGCAAGGCTACATCTTCCTTCTCAAATGGACTTTCTATTGCCCTTAACTCACTTTTATTCCCCAAGTAAGTCACAAGAACAACAGATTCTACAGGTCTCTACCTTGTTTTTGAATAGTAAATATAATTTTTGACTTCCCAAACAGGTAATCTTAAGTATATGCTTCATAGAGCTTATCTGGATGAAAGATAATGAACAGTAATTTAATTTTGTTTTCTAAGCTAATTACATAAAGCTGTATGCTATCTTTTGTACATGAGCTCTAGCTACCCTACGGATAGAAGGGCATACTTTTGTAAGCACTGTATTATTTTTCATGGTTAGAAATATAGGCAGCCAAGTCAGTTGGTCCTTAAAGCAACATTTATGAGCCATGAAGCTAATTGCAAAAAATATTCCTTACAAAGAGTTTACACATGAATATAAATATATATTTTTAATATAGAGATATGACATTTGAGCATAATATTTTTTCTACAGTAGGACTTTAGTTGTTTTAGTTATAGATTTCTTTGGACAAACCACTGCTTTATCTTTTCCCAGTGACTTCAGAATTTGGGGCTGTAATTTTAGCCTTTGAGACATAGGTGACTATTAAAGTTTTAATTTTATAACATTCACTACCTCTTACAAAAATAATTATGTTCATATTTTAAACGAGAGTATGTTATTTTATATATACTACAGTTTTTTTTTTTTTTTTATTGGTTTTATCACTCACACTTAGGTCTTGTTCAACCATTATTTCTGCCATTTTATTTCGATTAATTCCTCAGATAATAAATTTGAGTGTTTTGACTTGCTAGGTGTTTTTCTCAGGGAGGTTGAGGGGGTACTACATTATCAATGTCTTAGTTTTTCCTTTTTTAAAACTGAGATGTTATTAACATAAAATAAAGTGCAGAGTTGTCACACATTCAGATGATGTTTTGAACAATTATATAAACATGTAACCACCACCAAAAATAGGATACAGAACATTTGCACCTTTTAAGAAGTGCCCTCACACAGCTTTCCACCTCATTCTCCATCCATTCCTTTCTTTCCCCCCTTAACATCCACTATGTTTTTTATTTCTATTGCCATAGATGAACTTCCCTGAATTTAGACTTCATGTAAATGACATCACGAGGCACAGACTCTTATCTAATGTCCTTAACATTATATTTTTGAGATTCAGCAATGTTGAATGTCAGAATTCCCTGTGCTATACAGGAGGTCCTTGTTAGCTAGCCATTTTAAATATAGCAGTGTGTACATGTCAATCCAAAACTTCCTAACCAGTGTTTTGTGGACATATATTTTCATTTTCTTGGGTAAGTACCTAAGAGTGAAATTGTTGGGCCTTAAGATAGGGTTAAACGTTATAAGAAATCTGCCAAACAACTCTGAAAAATGGTT
This sequence comes from Aepyceros melampus, assembly GCA_006408695.1. NCBI lineage: Eukaryota > Metazoa > Chordata > Mammalia > Artiodactyla > Bovidae > Aepyceros > Aepyceros melampus. The sequence goes on from SJXQ01006412.1 coordinate 135,012, forward strand.
GTTCCACTTTGTACTCCAACCATCAGTGTAGCAAGATTCCAGTTGCTACACTTCTTTGCCAATATTTCCTCTTATAATACATCCCATGATAATTGTAATGGTTGCTTGACTGTCCCACCTTTTATTTTCACTTTTTCAGTTTCTCCCACTCTAATGGGTCCTATGTGCATCTTCAAGGCTCCCTGCCCTCAGGCTCAATGCCAGTGAACTAATTCTCAGCTCAAATTCTTTGAATGGCATCTCAGTCACAACCTCAACCTGACATCGAAGATTCTCTGTGATCCAACCCTTACTTAAGTTTCTGACTTTATCTCCCAATCTTGAATACATAAATTCTACACTTTACATTCCAGCCAAACTAGCTTTCCTCAAACGTGCTAAGAGATTTCTTGCCTCTCTGCTTTCTTTCCTGCTGTTTGTTGTCCACCCTCAAGTTGTCCCTGACATCTCTTATCTCCACGGACTGTCCATTCCCCAGGATTCAGCTCACTGTAACAGTCTAGATATCCACTCCCCCAAACCTGTACCTGAACTTCAGAATCTGTTTAGAATTTGACGTTTACTTTGTTATAGGATCTTTTACTTTCACTTTTGATTATAGCTCATTTTCTTTATGCCTTTCAGCCCTTTCCCAGTTGCAAACTAGTTTAAAGATGAGAACATATCACATTCCATTTCTTTGTTCACGGTAAGCCCTCAACAACTGTTTTTAAAAATTTTTTGACATTTAAATTGAAATGTAGTTGATGTACAATGTTATATACTATAGGTATACAATAAGTGATTCACAATTTAAGAGGTTCTATTCTATTTATCATTACTATGAAATATTGGCTATATTCCCTGTGTTGTACAATATATCTCTGCAGTTTATTTTATATCTAGTAGCTTGTACCTCCTAATCCCCTGCCACATTGACCCTTCCCCTTCCCTCCTGCTACGGTAACCACTAGTTTGTTCTCTAATGTCTGTGAATGTGCTTCTTTTCTTTGTTACCTTCACTAGCTTGTTGTATTCTTTAGCTTCCAAATATAAGTGACATCACTCAGTATTTGCCTTTTTATGTCTGACTTATCTTGCTTAGGATAATACCCTCCAAGTCCATCCATGTTGCTACAAATAGTAAAAATTCATTTTTTATGGCTGAGAAGTATTTCAATATACATCCTTGACAATTTTGTGTATACTCCTTTCTCAATTTTGATTCGGTCCATTGTTCCATGTCTGGTTCTAACTGTTGCTTCTTGACCTGCATACAGGTTCTCAGGAGGCAGGTAAGGTGGTCTGGTATTCCCAACTCTTGAAGAATTTTCCACGGTTTGTTGTGATCCACACAGTCAAAGGCTTCAGTGTAGTCAATGAAGCAGAAGTAGATGTTTCTCTGGAATTATCTTGCTTTTTGTATGATCCAACAGATGTTGACAATTTGACCTCTGGTTCCTCAGTTCAGTTCAATTGAGTCGCTCAGTCGTGTCTGATTCTTTGGGAACCCATGGACTGCAGCATGCCAGGCCTCCCTGTCCATCAACAACTCTCACAGCCGACTCAAGCTCATGTCTATCATGCTGGTGATGCCATCCAACCATCTATCCTCTCTCGTCCCCTTCTTCTCCTGCCTTCAATCTTTCCCAGCATCAAGGTCTTTTCCAATGAGTTGCCTCTTCACATTAGGTGGCCGAAGTGTTGGAGGTTCAGCTTCAGCATCTGTCCTTCCAATGAATATTCAGGACTGATTTCTTTTACGATTGAATGGTTTGATCTCCTTGCAGTCCAAGGGGCTCTCAAGAGTCTTCTCCAGCGTCACAGTTTGAGAGCTGAGCTTTGCTGCTCAGCTTTTTTCATAGTCCAACTCTTACATCGGTATATAACTACAGGAAAAATCACAACTTTGACTAGATGGATCTTTGCTGGCAAAGTAATGTCTCTGCTTTTTAATATGCTGTCTGGGTTGGTCATAACTTTTCTTCTGATGAGCAAGCATCTTTTAATTTCCTGGCTGCAGTCAACATCTGCAGTGATTTTGGAGCCCAAGAAAATAAAGTCTCTCACTGTTTCCATTGTCTCCCCATCTATTTGCCATGAAGTGATGGGACCAGATGCCATGACCTTCGTTTTCTGAATGTTGAGTTTTAAGCCAAATTTTTCACTCTCCTTTTTCACTTTCATCAAGAGGCTCTTTAGTTCTTCACTTTCTGCCACAAAGGTGATGTCTTCTGCATATCTGAGGTTATTGATATTTCTCCCAGCAACCTTGATTTCAGCTTGTGCTTTATCCAGCCTGGCATTTTGAATGATGTACCCTGCATAGAAATTAAATAAAAAGGTGACAATATACAGCTTTGATGTACTTCTTTCCCGGTTTGGAACCAGTCTGTTGTTCCATGTCCAGTTCTAACTGTTGCTTCTTGACCTGCATACAGATTTCTCAGGAGGCAGGTCAGGTGGTCTGATATTCCCATCTATTTAAGAATTTTCCACAGTTTGTTGTAATCCACACAGTCAAAGGCTTGTACATACTGGATTTAGAAAAGGCAGAGAAACCAGAGATCAGATTGCCAACATCTGTTGGATCATCAAAAAAGCAAGAGAGTTCCAGAAAAACATCTATTTTGCTTTATTGACTACACCAAAGCCTTTGACTGTGGAGGTCACAACAAACTGGTTCATCTGTCTTTTTGAAGTCCAATTTATACATCTGAAAGTTCTCAGTTCACATACTGCTGAAGCCTAGCTTGAAGAATTTTGAGCATTACTTTGCTAGCATGTTAAATGAGTGCAGTTGTGCAGTAGCTTGAATATTCTTTGATATTGTGCTTCTTTGGGATTGGAGTGAAAACTGACTTTTTCCAGTCCTGTGAGTTTTCCAAATTTGCTAGCATACTGAGTGCAGCACTTTAACAGCATCATCATTTAGAATTTGAAATAACGCATTGGAATTCCATCACCTCCACTAGCTTTGTTTGTAGTGATGCTTCCTAAGGCCAACTTGACCTCACACTCCAGTGTGTCTGTCTCTAGGTGAGTGATCACACCATTGTGGTTACCTGGGTTATGAAGATCTATTTTGTATAGTTCTGTGTATTCTTGCCACCTCTTCTTAATATCTTCTGCTTCTGTTAGGTCCATGCTACTTCTGTCCTTTACTGTCCTTTATTGTGCCCATCTTTGTATGAAATGTTCCCTTGGTATCCCTAATTTTCTTGAAGTGATCTCTAGTCTTTCCCATTCTATTGTTTCCCTCCTTTTCTTTGCATTGTTCACTTAAGTCTTTCTCCTTTTTATTTCTCCTTGCTATTCTTTGGAACTCTGCATTCAGATGAGTATACCTTTTCTTTTCTCCTTTTCCTTTCACTTCTCTTCTTCTATCAGCTATTTGTAAGACTTCTGAATATTTAAAGCTTAAATTTTCCTCATTTAGCAAGTGAGAATCATATTACTTTACTGTCTTCCTGTGATAATTAGTTGAAAGAAAGTAAGTATTCAAAACATATGAGAGTTGTCTACTTTTCTTTAACACAGTGGACCTAAGGACAAAGTGAGTTACACACCTATCTTCTTAAAACCAATGGGACTAGGCCCAGCTCCAGGCCTCCCACAGTGAGATGCATCATCTCTACTATTCATCAAAGTCACCAAATAGAGAAGCACTGGGAGAAGCAGGGGAATTCATAAGAAGTGTGGGTATCAGCCTGGGGAAATGGGTGTTCATAATAGTGACGTGTTTTTATCTCCAAACCAAATGATGACATTTCTAACAAAACCACTCATAAAGATGGGGGTGCCTGCAAAGGGGGAAAGCTGGATCTCTTCCCCAGATGGACGTTTCCCCAGGCCTGTAGGCTCAGCCACCTTCCCAATCCCAACTGAAGATGGAGAGAAAAGACAAGGGCCAAGGCAGAGAGTAAGGACCAATGGCGGAGATATCTGCACACCCACAGGTGGAATGCAGAGCTGGCTACAGTGGCATCACAGAAAAGAGCCAGTTTTGTGTCATTTTATCTTGCCAAGTGGCACAGTGGTAAAGAATTCTCCTGTCAGTGCAGCAGATGCAGGAGACTTGGGTTCAGTCCCTGATTTGGGAAGATCCCCTGGAAGAGGAAATGGCAACCCACTCCAGTATTCGTGCCTAGAAAATCCCATGGATAGAAGAGCCTGGTGGGTTACAGTCAGGGGTTTGCAAAGAGCTGGGTATGACGGAGCCACTGAGCATGCAGATACATCAATTCTTCACTGGAGATGGTTGCTTAAAAACAAAGCCTGCTTACCAAGAGCTAGGGTGCGGGCGTCTCCACCAGGAAAGGAATATACAGGAAACTGGAAAGGGGCAGCAAATTGTGAAGCAGGGAGACCCCAGTAAGACCTTTGAAAAATTTTATGCATGAAATCTGGGAAGGGCCAGTGTTTGAAAGCATCTTTCACTTGGAGTGTTTGGTGGCCAGTCTGTGGGAGCTCAGAAGCAGCAGCCACCAGAGAGAAAAATGGCAAACTCACCCAGGAAAAAGGCTTTTACTATTTTCCCTGAACCTTTCTTCTTCACCCAACACCAGAAGAGCCCAAGGCCAGAAGAGAAACAGGTCTAGGGTGCGGGCGTCTCCACCAGGAAAGGAATATACAGGAAACTGGAAAGGGGCAGCAAATTGTGAAGCAGGGAGACCCCAGTAAGACCTTTGAAAAATTTTATGCATGAAATCTGGGAAGGGCCAGTGTTTGAAAGCATCTTTCACTTGGAGTGTTTGGTGGCCAGTCTGTGGGAGCTCAGAAGCAGCAGCCACCAGAGAGAAAAATGGCAAACTCACCCAGGAAAAAGGCTTTTACTATTTTCCCTGAACCTTTCTTCTTCACCCAACACCAGAAGAGCCCAAGGCCAGAAGAGAAACAGGAGGGATCTCAGAGGTCAATGATGTCTTCCCATTACCAGCTCCAAATTGCTTGAGTAAAAGAGAGGATCACTGTCTCATCTGTTCTGAAATGGGGGCCTTTGCTTGGAGAAGAGGAGAGAGGATACACACACACACACACACACACACACACACACACAGAGTTGTTTAGTCACTAAGTTGTGTCTGACTCTTTTGAGAACCCCATGGACTATAACCCACCAGGCTCTTCTGTCCATGGGCTTTCTCAGGCAAGAATACTGGAGTGGGTTGCCATTTCCTCCTCCAACTTAGGGATGGAACCCATGTCTCCTGAATTGGCAGGTAATGACAGCCCTCTCCAGTGTTCTTGCTTGGAAAATCCCACAGACAGAGCCTGGTGGGCTATATAGTTCATAGGGTTGCAAAAAGTTGGACACGACTGAGTGTTTGAGCACATATCATATAATGGGCATTTAGATTAAAAATTTAAATGAATATAATCTTGGAATTGAAAGTGACTATAATATCACGGACTCTGCTGAATATGCACCTAAGGGACTAGACAAGGAAATCCAGCAGAGCTCCAAGGAAAACAATACTGTGGGAAGTAGAGGAAAGCCTTTTCTTTTTACCCCATTACGTTGAGATTTACTGATTGGACCAAAAAAAAAAAAAGCATTCCAAATGGTTAAAATGTCACAAATCACCCTTCAAGTAGTCACTATAACTACACAGAAATTTCAAAGGTTATGCACTTCTAAATGGTTTACTGAGAAGAGGGTGCATTTTCATGTGACTTTTTGGTAGCTCTTTTTCCTTGTTTGTTTTGGTTCAGATTTTCATCCGGTGAAGCAGAATCTGCCAACTACCGGCCTCCTCAATAGCCTTGATAAAAGGGGCCTTTGGGAGTCTGGGGGAGTCTGTCGTGCCCTGGGGGTGGGTCTCACTGCTCCATACGCATCGTGGTGTCCTCCACCGGTCATTACCGGCGACCGCCAGCGCCAGGCTGGCCCAGGAAAGAGCCGAAAGCACGTGCATGATGGGACGTGTCTGGAAGCGGTTATTTCCACCCTTACAAAATTCACAGGGCGCCCCCCCCCCCCACCCCGCCTCCTTTCTGCCTTCTCTGATGTGTGGCAAAAACCTGATTCTAGGAGCTCCCACAGGCATCCCGCACCGCAGGGCAGGTTCTTCTAACAGGCGAGAGCAGGCTACAAGAGGAAAAGCTGTTTTCATCCGTCTCTGCATCTCAGAGACCCGGAACGCGCCCCGGGGTTGTCTCTGAGCTCCTGCTGGGAGGCAAGTACAGCGCGTCCTCCCTGCGGGTCAGGGCGGGGGTTCGGCGGATGCGCTCGCTCGGCCCCGGGAACTCGGCGCTCCCCAGGCGGTGGGGAGGAAGGGCGGCTCCTCCCGAGGCTGCACACCCAGGAGGAGCAGGCCCTTTGAAATGCGCAGAGATCAAGGGAAGGACGGCGGTGTGCTGGGTGCCCGCAATCCAGAGACGCTCCGTCTGCTCGGGATCGCGAGGCCGAGGGTCTTACCCATGAAGACCCTTTCCCTCTGTGGTCGTTGTACCTGACCCCGAGTGTCTTGAAATCTCTTAGTTCCTCCCGGACAGAAAGAAAACAAGCTTGATTCCGCAGGCCTGGGAAATGATGAGAGGACTGAGCTTGCGCTGACATCTTGTGGTTGACGATGAAATAGCCGTGTCACTAACAAATGACTCCTGTCGACTGGCGATTGGGTGCGAACAGAGGTGGATGAGAATAGAAAGAAAATAAAACCAGCTAATTTTTTTCAGATGGTGTGGCGATATTCCCTAATTGAATTTGAAGGGTATATGTGAGAAAGATAGTATTTATGTTTCTGGCTGATCCAAATGGCACAGGTTAAGTGCAAGCGTGCTTAGTTATGTCTGACCTTTTGCATCCCATTGCTATAGCTCACCAAGTTCTTCTGTCCATGGAACTTTCCAGGCAAGAGTACTGAAGTGGGCTGCCATTGTCTCCTCCAGGAGATCTTCCCGACTCAGGATCAAGTCTCCTCTGAGTCCTGCATTGGCAGGCATATTCTTTATAACTGAGCCACCTAGGAAGTCCCACACAGGTTAAAATTACCTCCAAATATGACACCTCCAAATATTACTGATTCTGAGCTTCCCTGGCGGCTCAGTGGTATAGAATCTGCCTGCAAATGGAGGAACCTCAGGTTCGATTCTAGGATGAGGAAGATCCCCGGGAGAAGGAAAAGGCAACCCACTCCAGTGTTCTTGTCTGCCAAATCCCATGTACAGAGTAGCCTGGCGGGCTACAGACCATGGGGTCGCAGTGTGTCGGACATGACTTAGTATAAACACAAAAATGACTAGCTCTGCACCCAATTAATTTCCAGTATATGGGAGGAGTTCAGTTCAGTTCAGTTCAGTCGCTCAGTCGTGTCCCACTCTTTGCGACCTCATGAATCACAGTACGCCAGGCCTCCCTGTCCATCACCAACTCCCGGAGCTTGCTCAGACTCACCACGTCCATTGAGTCCGTGATGCCATCCAGCCATCTCATTCTCGGTTATCCCCTTCTCCTCCTGTCCCCAATCCCTCCCAGCATCAGGGTCTTTTCCAAAGAGTCACCTCTTCACATAAGGTGGCCAAAGTACTGGAGCTTCAGCTTTAGCATCATTCCTTCCAAAGAAATCCCAGGGTTGAAGTCCTTCAGAATGGACTGGTTGGATCTCCTTGCATTCCAAGGGACTCTCAAGAGTCTTCTCCAACACCACACTTCAAAAGTAAACTTAAAAAGAAGAAACAAGAATAACACAACAAAGTGTATCACAATCAAATTGCTGAAAAGCAGAGATTAAAGGAAAATCTTAAAAGTAGACAGAGCAAAAAGACACATAAGGTAGAGGAGACTTTTTGTCAGAAACAATGCAAACCAGCAAAAGACCAGTCAACACAGATTATCAACATGAAATACAAAGAGAAGGGAAAAACAACAATAACAACAACAACAAAAAAAAAAGAACACAGAAGCTAAGGGCAGCGGAACACTATGAAATGGTATATTATACACAAAACTAGAATCCTAGAAGGCAAAAAAAAGAACAAGAGGGCTGAAGAATAATGGCTGACAATATTCCAAAATTAGTGACAGACAACAAACAACAAACCAAGGCCTAGATCCAACAATCTCAGAAAGCACTAAATAGGATAAATAGCCCTTTTGGCTCTCGAGCAGCACCACGGTGGTCAATAAGTGCCCTACAAAAGGAGGCATAAAGGCAGCCATGAAGAAAGTGGTTGACCCATTTTCTAAGAAAGACTGGTATGATCTGAAAGCACCAGCTAAGTTCAATATAAGAAATATTGGGAAAACACTGGTCACGAGAACTAGAGGCACCAAAATCTCATCTGATGGCCTCAAGGGTTATGTTTTTGAAGTGACTCTTGCTGATCTGCAAAATGATGAAATCACATTTAGAAAATTCAAGTTAATTATTGTGGATGTTCAGGGCAAAAACTGCCTGACTAACTTCCACGGCATGGATCTTACCTGTGACAAAATGTGCTCCATAGTTAAAAAATGGCAGACCATGATTGAAGCTTACATTAATGTCAAGACTACCAATGGTTACTTGATTCATCTATTCTGTGTGAGTTTTACACAGAAAATCACAACAAGTCTTCTGGACTCTCAGAAGACTTCTTAGGCCCAGCACCAGCAGCTGCACCAGATCCACAAGAAGATGATGGAAATCATTACCCAAGAGGTGCAGAAAAGTGACTTGGAAAAGGTGGTCAATAAATTGATTCCAGACACCACTGGAAAAGACATAGAAAAGGGTTGTCAATCTCTTTACGTGTTCTGTGATATCATTAGAAAAGTAAAAATGCTAAAGAAGTTCAAGTTTAAATTGGGAAAACTCATGGAGCTAATGGTGAAATTAGTAGTTCTGGAAAAGCTACAGGGGATGAGATAGGTGCTAAAGTTGAATGAGCTGATGGATATGAGCCAGCAGTTCAAGAATCTGTTTAAAATGAAGACTTTTAATGGTGACAAACAGAAGATCTTATTTGTGATTTAAAAACAGGATAAATAACAATAATCAAACACGCACACACACATACCTAGGCATATCAAGGTCAAAATGCTAAAAACCAAAGACAAAGAGAAAATCTAAAAAGCACTTAGGGAAAACAAAAGATACACTGCTTATAGAGGAGTAATATGAATTACATGTGTATACCCGTGGTGGATTCATGTTGATGTATGGCAAAACCAATACAATATTGTAAAGTAATTAGCCTCCAAGTAAAATAAATAAATTTAAATTTTTTTTTAAAGATGTAAAAAAAAAAAAAGAAAGAATTACAGGGACTTCTCTGTACAATGGTTAAAGACTCCTCACTTCTACTGCAAGGGGCATGACTTGATTCCCATCTGGGAACTAAAATTCCGCACATGGCCAGCAGCACGGCCAAAAATAAAAAAGAAAGAACAAGAATTATAGCAAACGTCTCAACAGAAACCATGGAAGAAAATGTAATGAAATCTTTAAAGTGTTAAAAGAAAAAAAAAGGTCAACCCAGAATTTTTCACTATGCAAAAATATCCTTCAAAGGTAAAGGAGAAATAATTTTCTCAAACTCACTGACAGTATACCTACTCTTCAAGAAATGTTAAAGAAAAGTATTCAGGTAGAAGGGAAAAAAAAGAAAAGTGGAAGTAAAAAATAGTTGATGAGTGTCAGAAAAGAAATAAGTGAAAGTTAACAAAAATTGGTTTTCTTATTTTAGTTACTCTAAGAGATACCTGAATAGTTCAAGTAAAAATAAGAACAACAGATTTCAAGCATGGCATATGTTAAAATGAAATTATGATATCAATGGCATGAGGGATGGGAGAGAAAATATGGTACTTACATCATGCATGTAACTGTGTAATATAAATTCAAAGTCATCATTTAAAACGCATTTTGCAAACTCTAGAACACAAAAGTGGAGAAGGAAATGGCAATCCACTCCAGTGTTCTTGCCTGGAAAATTCCAGGGATGGGGGAGCCTGGTGAGCTGCGGTTATGGGGCCACACAGAGTTGGACACGACTGAAGCGACTTAGCAGCAGCAGAAGCAGCAGCAGCAGAACACAAAAAGTACATATTAACTTTTAAATAAGTTGGACTTTATCAAAAAACTTTTTTAATGCTTAGCACACTGCCTATCATGTAGTAAGTATTCAATAAATGTTACTACTATTACCAGGTACAGTTATCAGACATGCTGAAAACACATACAAAAACAAAATCATCCTTTGCCCTCACAAGGCACATGGATCATCCCAGAAACTTAAGGAAATGATGGCTTAGTATGATTTAGCAGTGAATTTAGCTGTGAGCTTCCTTTTGTCCTCAAGGCAAAAGTGGAACCTTAGTGATGCATATCTGAATTCATCTAACTGAAGGATGTACATTTTTTTTACTGATTATTTTTTTTTACTCTTTTGACCACCCACTTTTACCAACACTTTTACACTTCAAAAGGTACATTTTAAGAAAATGAAAAGAGAAACTATATACAGAGGGGAAATAATTACAAAACAAATGCCTGACAAAGGATTTATATCCAGAATATATTAAAACTCTCACAACTTAGTAACAAGAAAAACAACCCATTTAAAAACAAAACACTGGAACAGAAATTTCACCAAAGAAAATATATAAAGCAAACAACTGTAGAAGACAATGTTCAATATCATTAGTCATTAGGGAAATGAAAACATGAGTTATCACTCTACATTCACTAGAATTTGTTGTTCTTTGGGCATCAGGAAATTAGAAATACCAAGGGAACATTTCATGCAAAGATGGGCATAATAAAGGACACAAATGGTATGGACCTAACAGAAGTAGAAGATATTAAGAAGAGGTGGCAAGAATACACAGAAAAACTATACAAAAACAGATCTTCATGACCAAGATAATCACGATGGTGTGATCACTCAACTAGAGCCAGACATCCTGGAATGCAAAGTCAAGAGGGCCTTAGGAAGCATCACTATGAACAAAGCTAGTGGAGGTGATGGAATCCCATTTGAGCTATTCAAATCCTAAAAGATGAGGCTGTGAAAGTGCAGCACTCAATATGCCAGCAAGTTTGGAAAACTCAGCAGTGGCCACAGGACTGGAAAAGGTCAATTTCCATTCCAATCCCAAAGAAAGGAAATGCCAAAGAATACTCAAACTATCACACAATTGCCCTCATCTCACATGCTAGCAAAGTAATACTCAAAATTCTCCAAGCAGGCTTCAACAGTATGTGAACCATGAAATTTCAGATGTTCAACCTGGATTTAGAAAAGGCAGAGGAACCAAAGATCAAATTGCCAACATCCACTGGATCACAGAAAAAGCAAGAGAATTCCAGAAAAACATCTACTTCTGCTTATTGCCTAGGCCAAAGCCTTTGTGTGGTAGTTTGAGCATTCTTTGGCATTGCCTTTCTTCGGGATTGGAATGAAAACTGACCTTTTCTGGTCCCGTGGCCACTGCTGAGTTTTCCAAATTTGCTGGCATATTGAGTGCAGCACTTTTACAGCATCATCTTTCAGGATTTGAAATAGCTCAAATGGGATTCTATCACCTCCACTATCTTTGTTCATAGTATTGCTTTCTAAAGCCCACTTGACTTCACAGTCCAGGATGTCTGGCTCTAGGTGAGTGATCACACCATCGTGATTATCTTGGTCATGAAGATCTGTTTTTGTATAGTTCTGTGTATTCTTGCCACCTCTTCTTAATATCTTCTGCTTCTGTTAGGTCCATTCCATTTCTGTCTTTTATTGAGCCCATCTTTGCATGAAATGTTCCCTTGGTATCTCTAATTTTCTTGAAGAGATCCCATTCTGTTGTTTTCCGCTATTTCTTTGTATTGATCACTGAGAAGGGCTTTCTTATCTCTCCATGAGATGACTGGATGGCATCACTGACTCGATGGACGTGAGTTTGAGTGAACCCCAGGAGATGGTGATGGACAGGGAGGCCTGGCATGCTGCAATTCATGGGTCGCAAAGAGTTGGACACAACCGAGCGACTGAACTGAACTGAACTGACTGAACAAAGCCTTGACTGTGCAGATCACAACAAACTGTGGAAAATTCTGAAAGAGATGGGAATACCAGACCACCTGACCTGCCTCTTGAGAAAGCTATATGCAGGTCACGAAGCAACAGTTAGAACTGGACACAGAACAACAGACTGGTTCCAAATAGGGAAAGGAGTATGTCAAGGTTATATATTGTCACCTTGCTTATTAATTTTTATGTGGAGTACATCATGAGAAACACTGGACTGAATGAAGCACAAGCTGGAATCAAGACTGCCAGGAGAAATATCAATAACTTCAGATATGCAGATGACACCACCCTTATGGCAGAAAGTGAAGAAGAACTAAACAGCCTCTTGATGAAAGTAAAGAGGAGAGTGAAAAAGTAGGCTTAAAACTCAACATTCAGAAAACTAAGATCATAGCATCCAGTCCCATCACTTCATGGCAAATAGAAGGAGAAACAATGGAAACAGTGACATTTTATTTTGGCAGGGGGCTCCAAAATCACTGCAGATGGTGACTGCAGCCATGAAATTAAAAGACACCTGCTCCTTGAAAGAAATTTATGAACAATCTAGACTGCTTATTAAAAAGCATAGACATTACTTTGCCAACAAAGGTCCGCCTAGTCAAGGCTATGGTTTTTCCAGTGGTCATGTATGGATGTGAGAGTTGGACTATAAAGAAAGCTGAGCGCAGAAGAACTGATGCTTTTGAACTGTGGTGTTGGAGAAGACTCTTGAGAGTCCATTGGACTGCAAGGAGATCCAACCAGTCCATCCTAAAGGAAATCAATCCTGAATATTCATTGGCAGGACTGATGCTGAAGCTGAAACTCCAATACTTGGCCACTCGATGCAAAGAACTGACTCATTGGAAGACCCTGATGCTGGGAAAGACTAAAGGAAGGAGAAGGGGATGACAGAGGATGAGATGGTTGGATGGCATCACCAACTCAATGGACATGAGTTTGAATAAACTCTAGGAGTGGGTGATGGACAGGGAGGCCTGACGTGCTGCAGTCCATGGGGTCGCAAGGATCAACATGACTGAGCGACTGAACTAAACTGAGTCATTAAGTTGTGTTTGACTCTTCTGCTACCCCACTGAGTGTAGCCCATCAGGCTCCTCTCTCCATAGGATTTCCCTGGCAAGAATACTGGAGTGGATTGTCATTTCCTCCTCCAGGGTATCTTCCTGAACCAGGGATCAAACCTATGTCTCCTGCATTGGCAGGGCAGACTCCTTACCACTGAGCCACCAGAGAACACAAAGAGTACAAATACATTGGTAAAGGGCAATGGTTCTTATCTCCTACTGCTTCAGAACTTCAGACAAGAGAAGGCTTAACAAAGCCACAGCAGTAACAAAAAGTTTAGGAGTAAAGGCAGGATTCAAATAGAACTTGTAAGGATTAGTAAATTTAGCATAGAAAAAGAGCTTTTGCACAAGTGAAATGATTTGTTTAAATAGTTTTGGAATATCAAAATGGAATTTCATTTGCAGAGAAGAGAAGTTATCCTTGGAAAAAGCCCCTGAATTCCTTACAGGTTATATGGACTAGCCTCTCCTCATAGCTTCTCAATCCTGAGGCAAACTGAAAACTCCACACTCCCTTCTCTCTCCAAGAGTCCCATTCCCCCACATGACTTTGCCTCCTTTTAACAAAACAAGAGACATCTAACTTTCCTAACACATGCAGCTGGCACCAAAGCAAACCAAGCTGTGGGGTGGCTGACCCAAAATAACTAATGAATGTTCAAAATAAACACATTTTCAGCCAATCTGGAATGGTATATTTCTAAGAGGACAGAGAGCTCTTAAAATTAACTAACTCATCTGGACAAACTGTCCATCCAATGGAAGTTTTTCAATAATGAATATCAGACCATAGATCTTCCTGCAGCTGAGCTTGTTTATCATGCAAGGAGTCTGCTTCTGCATGTTTCATGGATAGCTTCATGATTTTTATTTTCACTGGCTTCTGGCTTCTTATATTTATATAAACAGGCCAAGAAAGCAAAACACATGAGAGCAAGTTTAAATGGTAGATTCTTATGATATCACACATGCTTGGGACTGATGCACGGGGATAATCCAGAGAGAGGGTGTG